>CM021100.1:724018536-724618536 GCA_007115665.2 Sequoiadendron giganteum
GCAACTACATTTTGTGTTCCTTTGACAAAGGAAATGTCAAAGTCATATGATTACAGCTTGCTCACCCACTTCTGTTGGCGATCATTAAGGTCCTGTTGCCCCAAGAAATGTCTCAAGTTGTTATGGTTTGTCTTCACAACAAATTTACTGCCCACCAAACACTTCCTGAACTTGACCAATGCATGCATAATGGCCAACATCTCCTTATCATATATGTTGTAACCCCTCTCTGGACCACGGACCTTCCGACTCTCAAAAGCAATCGGATGTTTGTCCTGCATGAGGATGGCACCTATTCCCTCGCCTGAAGCATCACACTGTAGCTCAAAGGGTTTTGAAAAATCTGGCAATGCAAGCATTGGGGAAGAAGTCATGATTATTTTGAACATCTCAAAGCAATCCTGCGCCTCCGGAGTCCAAACGAATGCCCTTTCCTTTGTCAAGTTTGTGAGTGGTGCTGCATGCAGTGAATACCCATTAACATATCTGCGGTAGAAGCCGCATAATCCCAAAAACCCTTTAAGCTGAGTGAGGTTCTCTAGTGTAGGCCACTCGACGATAGCCTTGATCTTCTCAGGATCCATACGTACTCCCACTGCACTGATGATGTGGCCAAGATACAATAATTCTGTCATACCCAAGTCACATTTGGATTCCTTGGCATACAAGGACTCCTCTCCAAGAATACCCAAGACTGTGTCAAGATGAGCAATGTGATCCTCCCATGTTTTACTGTACACCAAGATATCATCAAAGAATACAAGCACAAACCGCCACAACTGTGAATGGAAAACCCTATTCATCGTGGACTGAAATGTCGCAGGTGCATTGGTTAGCCCAATCGGCATAACCACAAACTCAAAATGCCCACAATGACACCTGAAGGTTGTCTTTTCAATGTTCTGCTCCCTGACCCGAATTTGATGATACCCCGATCTCAAGTCTATATTTGAAAAATATTGGGCACCATGAAGCTCGTCTATCAGCTCATCAATCTGGGGTATGGGATATCTATTTTTGATAGTCCTCTTATTCGACAACCTGTAGTCTATACACATTCGCAAAGTACCATCCTTTTTTTTGACCAAAACCACGGATGATGCAAAAGGTGACTTACTAGGTCTAATGTGCCCCATTGCAAGCAACTCCTTAATTGTTTTATCAATTTCATCCTTGAGTCGCTTGGGATGCCTGTAGCGAGTGACTATCACGGGCTTGGCGCCTTCCTCTAACTCAATGATATGCTCAATCCCTCTACCTGGAGGTCTACCTGGAGGAATTTCACTTAATACCTTCGTGTGCTTAATCCTCAACTCTTGAATGTCTAGATGGTATTCTGACTCATGTTGCTCTCCTTGTGTAGGCATCAACACACATTTTGCTGCCCACTCAATCATATCATGTCTCCTAAGCCTTTCCATCCTCATGAATGAGATCATCCTGAAACTAGAATCTCGGATGGCCTTAAGGATATGAGTTTTCCCATCCACTTGGAATGTCATCTCCATCTCCTTGAGGTCAAGGGTGAATTTCCCAATATCATGCAATCATCTCCTGCCAAGAACCATATTTGTATCTCACATATTCACCACATAGAAATCAGTCTTGAACTCATAATTGTTCAAGCGCATAGGTAAATTTGGGATCATCCTTTCGCATTTGAGGGTGTATCCATCTGCAACCTTAACTCTGATCCCCTCAAATTCTTTTGTATTGATTCCACACCTCTCAACCAATCTGGCATCAATAAAATTATGTTTAGCTCCAATGTCAAGAAGAGTGATAATTTTCTGCCCTGCTAAAACTCCACGCAGCCTAAATGATCCCTCATGTTGGATGCTAGTAAGGTGTGCATCATGTCGCCTTGCTGCCATTTCATGTTCCCCATCACTTTTAGGCTTCACTTCATCATGATCAGCACCTAAATCCTCTGAATCTGATTGCTAGTCTGATTTCTCAGACTCAGAATCCTCAAAGTATGCCCACATTGCTTTATTAGCTTTGCCCTTAGGTCTCAAGGGACAATCATGGTTTGCATCGTAGGGTCCCTTGCAGCAAAAACACAACTTTTTTTTGCGCAAATCATTGAGTGTATCGCGATCAAGAGGTGCTGCTGATTTGCCCTTAAACTCTGGTTTGTTCTTCTTCTTAGAGAAAGATTTGCTGTCCCGATATGAAGAAAATCCTTTTGATGAGAACTCGCTTTGTGGGGCTGCAAGTTCCATGCTTCTAGCCTTTTTCATTGCCTCCTACAGTGTTGGCGAATCAAAGGCTTTTAACCAACCCTTCAATGGTTCCATTAATCCTTCAGTGAACAAAACTACCAACCTTCATTCATTGATATTGGGTACCATCACTGACAACCTCTGAAAATCTACGACATATGCTTCTAATGTTCCATGTTGCTTCAATTGTGCTAGCTCCCTGAATGTCACCTCAGGATCCTTGCTATCAAATCTCTTGCTATCAAATCTCTCTATCAGTCTATTAGTGAACTCCTCATAAGTATTGACAAGGTTATGGCCAAGAGTGACCAAACCATGGTACCACCATTTGTGAGCAACTTCCTCCAAATGTAGTGTGGCAAATTTGATGGCATCTTCTTCGGGCATTGGTCTCAAGGAGAGGTAGTTATCTAGCTTTTGCACCCAAGACCTAGTTGTACATTCACCGCTTCCATCAAAATGAGTTAATGTCACCTTCCCAAGAGCCTACTGAAAATCAGTTCTAGGAGCTATAGGAGGACGATGATCATTCCTCCCACCATTTCTTTTATTCCTTTGATTCATGTATTGATCAAAGGTCTACTGTTCTTTGAGATCAGGAGGTAATGTAGAATATTCCATGTATGCTTGTTTGGCATCGTCTGCAAAAGGTGCTGCAACTTCCACTTGTTCTTCTTCCCTCGGTGTGAAAGTAGGGAAGAGAGGTCTAGAGGTTGATCCTCTAGTATTAGTTGCTCTATCTCTCCCACTGACCTTTGTATTATTGCCGTTAATACCACTATTCTCTCCTGTATGATTGTTTTGAAAGTGATTTTGATTCGGAATTGCTTGCTGGTCCATTCTTGCTAGCAAGCGTGACATCATTTCAATCATCACATCAAACTTCTTTTCAATCCGTGCTTCTCTTTCATCTGTATTCTGCCTATTACTATTTGACATGTTTTCAATTGTTTATTCAAGCCCTTCAACTGCTTTGTCTGTCTGCCTTAAAGCCTCTGACAATGTGTCTGTTTCTGGTACTAGTGGGGTTTAATAGTGTTGTCTTCTTTGTTCCCTATTATAATATCTGATATCTCTTTCACTCATCAAGCACAGGATGGCAAAATCTTGGCTCTGATACCACTGTAATGAGCCTAACACAACTGACTCAAAAACTCTTCAGTTGCTGCCCTTGTAATTTTGTCAAACAATTTGTAGACGAAGTGGTAACTAGCTGTTTGTTGTTTCAGTCTGCTGCCTTGTGTGTTTATGAGCATAAAAATGGTACAACTAGACTAGAAATAAATACTAAATGATCACAGAAAGAACTAATCATGAAATGCAATTGTTTTTGTGCTTTTCAAATGCAATAGATGACTTAAGTAAAAATTAACACCTACAGCCAATCGACATTTCGTCAAACAATTGGCATGCAAACTATGAGATGACTATGAATGAATATTGCAAGAATATTAACCCCACTCCATTGATTGAATGCAAATCAAATGTACATGCCACTATGCCAAGACTCTTGACTTACAATGTAAAACTAATGCAAATGACAAATTTGAAGAACCTAGAAATATGGTGGCTGACTTGACAAATGATTTGATTCTCCCAAATGCCAATAGATATTCCTTCAAGCAAGTGGTGCTTATGCTTCTTATGCCTTAGCAATGCTTCCTGATTTTTGTTTGAATTTATTTCTCCTCCTAACTCAAAATCGCACCTCCTAGCTGGCCGCCCCTGTCACTTTGATCAGATCTCTGTAACAAATTATATCTGCCACAAATCTCCTTCAAAATGCCTGCAATATAATCTCCACCCCTCCTAGAATGTAGAACTTCAACCCTCTTGACGAATCGATGCCCAAAAGAGGAGACATGAGCCAAATCGTGGTTTTCCTAGCTGGCTGGGAATGACTGAAAAAGTCTGATATAAAAATCAGATTACTCTAAATGCAAACCAACCCCTTTGAATGCAATTATTTGACGAAGACCTTGATGCCAAAATGCCTCCACAATTATCACCAAATCGATCTAACCAAAATTGGCCAAAGGCCACAAATTTTGCACAATGAGAAGTCTGAAGTAACCTTTCCAATAGTTGCAACCCTTCAGAAGATATTTCACTTCCTCAGTTATGCTATCAATGGGAGTCTTCGTTCCCAAAGACGATGTACTGCAGAAATCCTAGCTCCACAAGTGCTCATAAAATTATAGATGTCAAATGCTGGATGATTTACAATGGCAGCCCACACCCTCTTTTATACTTTTCCTTTCCCTCATTTGGGAAGCTTCTAGAAGCTCATAATATTTTATTATTATCTTCCCGTTTTTATATTTTATATTTGCACTTTATAATAAGATAAATGAATTATAACATAAAGTACAAATATAACATCACTTTATAACATGAGGTTTCTAAAATTAGAAACATTTTAATAAATCATTAGAAAACCTTCGGAAGAATAAGGAAACTCCAAAAAGAAGCCAATCGCCATCTGGGTAACTGTCGGGAAGACCCTCTAACCATGCCCTATTAGCCTACGAGGGCGACTAATAGGCTAATCATGCAGATATGTCAATGTCTAGCTAGAAGGGGACATTACAAAGAACACCCAATCAGCCTAAGCCTACGCAGCCTAAGTTGGAATTTGAAACAAGGAACGAATTGTGTAGGAAAAAGTTATGCTTCACGTGCAAGGAACCGTAGCAACCCGATCATAGGTGCCTTGAAATAGGCAAAGCGCACTACATAGAGGTCATCTCATATAATGATGAGTAAATTGTAGACACGAATTCGGAATGCGATCATGAGGAGCGGCCACAAGAGCACAATGATGCTCATATAGGAGGTGTGGCGCGTGGAGCTATTGCCTCATTATCCGGAGTTCCTAAGTACCACCATTTTAGAGTGAGGAGTCGTGTGGACAACGGATTACTTATTTGGTGGACAATGAGGCAACTCATAATTTTATTGATGAGGGTCTAGTAGTGAAGAGAGGATTGCAGGTGGAGGACTTTTCAGGATTCAGTGTCATGATGGTTGATGGTTTCAAAATGAATTACACTAGAAAGGTACCACAGTTGAGCATCCAGTTGAGTGACTATATAGTCATTGATGACTTCTACGTGATTGGGATCAATGAGACCGATGTTGCCCTGGGGATTCAGTGGTTGCATTCACTTGGCAAGTACAGTCAAGATTTTCAGACAATGGAGTTGGAGTTTATGTCGGAAGGGAAGAGGATTGTGTTGAGAGCCTTGGTGGATTGTGTGCCAAAGGTAGTGACAGCAACAAGACTGGAGGCTTTGTTTGGGTGCAGCAAGGATGCAAGGGCAGTTCTATACTTTATGTCTTCCAAATTTTCTTCCAAGGATGAAAGGAAATACCAGGTGGATGACCCATGTGACAGTCGGTATCTTATTGATAATTCAGAGATAACACGCATGTATGGGGTAACATTTGGGAATCCAAGGCACACGCACAGCATGGCATTTTAGGAGGGGATTATTATTCCTTTACTATTGAGGTCAGCATTTCTCATCACATTGGAAAGACTCAAGGTATGCAAAGATTTTGTTATCTTGGGGTTGACGAGATCTTTGTGTTTTCATTGGAGATGTTTATTTGAGGAATTTAGGAATGAGACACTGAAGAATTCCTACCTTGAGCCAATTGTTCTTCTATCATTTCTAATCAGTGCTCAAGTATACCATACCCCTAATTTGCTAAATAGGCAAAATTCCATCAACTTGCAGCAGGTGAGAATTTTTAGATGTGGTTCAGGGCTATAAATCTCACACATGGTTGTATGGTGGCTATCGAATAATGCTAAGCATAAAATTTTCAGTTTTAGCATTGATGAATGCAATTGGTCACTTGGGGTTGTGTGCACAGAATCATCATTTCAGTACGTGGAGTTTGAGTGACATTGCTTTTGAGGTTCTAGATCCACGGATTTCCATGATTATTAGTTTGCTTCACAGGGTACTACACGGAGATAGACTTGCAAATTTGGGTTGTATCAGACTAGCGCAGCAGTCTTCTTCGAAGACTAAGGTATGTGTTGGTGAGTTTGCTGATTACATGTTGAGGATTATTGCGCTACAATCCAGGAGAGATAAGGAGATATTATTTGTAGATTTCTTGTAGCATAGCATTTCAGATAGCAGAGTTTGCAGATTTTTGAGGTTGATATCGAAGCCTGGAAGTTGGTGTTGGGCATTCAAGTATCAATTGGTTGGGACAAGCAATCTTCGAGAAGGGAGGACTGTAATGTCCCCAATTCCCGAGTACCCACCTAGGGCATAATTTAATTAATTATATATTAAATTGTCCTTAAATAATATTTTGGACATTAATATTTAATTATTTATTTATTTATTTAAGTAACCTTATTAAAGAGAAAATATTAAATAAGTTACTTTAATGCAGTAAAATATTTAATATTAAAATATTAAAAGGTGATGGGTTAAAAAAGGTTGAAAAATGTATTCATTGGACTATCTTTTCGAAAGTTATTATCGTGAGAAGATTTCAGAGCTTAACTTTCAAGAACCTCAACGACGGAAAACCTTTAGCAAGTGGATTGTATGAAAACCTAGTCCATCTATTGCATGGATTCATGGAAGAATTCACAATTGATCCTCAATGAACAGATGAACCAAAGTTCGAAAATTGTGATGTTTTTCAAAGACAAATTTCAGATAAGTTAATTTAATTTCAGGGTTTGAAGGGTTTAATATTTGCAAATAGGAAAGATGGATCAGTAATAAAATATTTATTTTTTTAGAGATAAGTTCGATAATATTTGCAAGAGTTTGAATGGATTATATCTAATCCCTGAGTTTGCATAGGCAATATTTCATTTCATTATCAATATTGCAGACCCCTTAATCTGAATGTTAGTTGTACCAATTTCTAAAAGGAGGCCGGGTTTATTGAGATTAATGAAGGTCGAAGCAGCGAATATTCATCAACTGCCAATCCTCCAATTTGAATAAGACAAAGAGTACAAGCATTTAAATTGGGAAGTTGATTATTATTGAAGGATCCAATAATAAATTAGAGGTGCGATTATTATTTCAGATAAGACAAATTCAGAATACCGCCATTATGGTCTAAGGAATTTAATATTATATGAGGCATTAGGTATGACAACGATGCAGGAAAAGACAAATCTAAGCGTTGCCTTTGTCCTGTTGCTGATATAGGGAAAAATATTGAGTGGACACCGAACATGGAGGTTTCATTTTGGAAGTATTTGATAGCTATGCAACTGCCACTTTAATATTTCTAAGACTATAGCGACCATATTAATAAGTTCATGCCAATTTAGAGAGCCAGAGGTCAAAATTTGAAGTCAAATGCTTGGCAAAAGGGAAGTCGCATTTTTATAATCACCATCAAATCTTTTAAAAGCGACTGCTAAACAATTCATGGAGTCCATGAATAATTATCCCTATCTATTTATGTCCGTATCAGGATCATCGTGACTTGGCAGAATTAAAAAGTTAACTTAGTGCACATACTAACATCATTAAGAGACTTTGGGAACAATTTGTATTCCAGTGTGGGGGACTCGTGAAACATTTCAAAGCCAGAATTTCAATCACTTAGTGTTCATAATTATTTTACAGGACTGTGTAATTCCTATGGTGAACCGTTACATTTGCACTTAATAAAATATTTACTCTTACCATTTGGAATACCAAATTGTGGAGTTACCATATATTTTCCATCATATACTTCTATGTAATGATTGTAAGGCTTCAAAAGTTTATATACATATCTCAGATCTGAGGAGTTTCCATGGTTTGAATATACATAATACATATATTTGTAATGAATAATATTTGGTATAAGAGATAAATCATTATAGTTTGACACCATAACATTATCAAACTAATCAAACAGATAAATTCTTGTGAGTATCATGACAATTGTTTGACAAAATGCCAATGTGTGAAACTGAAAATTCATAAGAATATCATTCAGTTCCAAGTGGAATTTTACAAACACCTATTTTGCAGAAGTTTGAATGTTCTCTCGTATATACTGCCAAATACAAGTCTTCAATCAAAACTATAGTGCGCTAGGACAATTTTTTTTGGAGTTTTGATAATTGTTTGATGGAATGCCAATGTAATGTCCCCTTTGCACATGTAAGCACCAGTCAAGAATCCTTAGCATATTTAATTCTCGTAGGCTAATTTGAAGGGAAACAGGAATAATTCATTAATTTAATTAAAATAATTCATTAATTAAATTAAGTTTTCCAAAGTTTGGCCAACTTACATTTAAATAATTATTTTATTTTAATAAAGTTTGACAATTAAATTTTAAAAATGACTTTATGGGGACCCAAATATAAAAGTTAAATTATTAAGTTACTTAAGTTGGGAAAAGGAACAATATTTTATTATTTTTGGAAAAAGTATACAGAAGAGAATCGTGAAGGAAAAATTTGTTCTTCGCATTTTCATTTTAAAACTTCAGTTTGCAGAGTGAGCAACTATTCATCTTCTGCCCTAGAATGAAAACCCTGCAATGAAATTGGTTTCAAGGACAAAGACCCTCTTGGCCAATTTATAGGAGTATGCAAAGAAGAAATTTATTGAAGATTTGCAAGAAAACAATAATTTTCTTTTGCTAAGGAGACGACTTTTCAAATTATTTTGCACCTTTTAAAAACATCTTTTGATACCCAACTCGGGCACACCATCTAGGAGTCAGCACATAAAATTAATTTAAATTTCTTTTTGTTTATTTTTGTTTTGGGCGCCACACGAGGGAGTCGGCCCTATAATTTAAAATAATATTTTAATTCAAATTTTCTAAGGGAGTCGACCTCATAGAATAAATAAAATTTGTTTATTAATGCTTCATTATTAAGAAAATACTTTGTCATCTTCAATCTTCTTCAGCAATAGCATTTTATGTTGTTTGACATCAATGACAAATAATCTAACAATCTCCCACTTTGTCATTGATGGCAACCTACTACTCCAAGTCATTGCTCCCCCTATCCTATTGCTCCCCATGTCCTACTGCTCCCCCTATCTCATTACTTCTCCCCCTTCGACGTCAATGGCAAAGGAGTCCATCAATAAACTCCCCCCAAGAAGAACATCCATTTACTAACTACCTGAAGGTGAGAGCACCCCCAACTTTGGCCTTAATGACTCGAAAATCTCCTTTGGAAGTGGCTTGGTGAAAATATCTGCAATTTGTTCTTGGGTAGCAACATATTCCATTTTGACTTGTTGATCAGCTACTTATTCCCGTAGGAAATGATACTTGATGGGAATATGTTTGGTCCTAGAGTGTATAACTGGATTCTTGAGATATTAATTGCACTTGTATTGTCACAAAATATAGAAATTGGATCCTTATATTCAACCTTAATGTCCTTCAACGTTTGCTTCATCCAGAGAACCTATGTGCAACAAGTTGTTACTGCAATATATTACACTTTTGCTATGGATAGTGATACCGATGGCTGCTTCTTACTCGTCCAAGATACCAAATTCTTACCAAAGAAGAATGCTCCTCCACTAAAACTTTTTCTATCATCTACACTACCAACCTTATCTGCATCTGGGTATGTTGTTAAAGTGAAGTCCTTACTTCTTGGATACCATAAACCAAAGTCCAATGTACCTTTCAAATATTTGAAAATCCTTTTAACTGCTTGTATATGAGTTTCCTTGGGTGCAGCTTGAAATCTTACAACGATGCCCATTGCCTGCATAATATCTGGTCATGAAGCTGTAACATAAAGGAGACTTCCAATCATTGATCTATAGACTAACTAATTTGCATCAGGAGACTCATCATCTTTACTAAGCTTGCTACCTGTAACCATGGTTGTACTGACTAGGTTGCATTCCTCCATTCTAAACTTTTTTAGCATCTCTTCAATATATTTGGTTTGAGAGATGAAGATTCCTTCTTTTGTCTGAGAGATTTATAATCCTAGAAAGAAAGACAACTCCCCAAGCATGGACATTTCAAATTCTTTCTATATGTCCTGAGAAAATCCTTGACACATCTTATCATTGCTTCCTCCAAAAATGATGTCATCTACATATACCACAATAATTAACTCATGATCTCCTTCGATTTTGAAATATAAGTTGCTATCTGCAATAGCTCTATTGAACCCTTGCTCTTGCAAATACTTATCCAATCTAGAATACCAAGCTCTAGGGGCTTGTTTCAAACCGTAAAGAGCTTTTTTAAGCTTACATACACAATCTCCATTTTCTAACAAGAGAAATCCTTCAGGTTGTTCTATATATACTTCCTCTTCTAAGTGTCCATTTAAGAAGGTTGATTTCACGTCCATTTGATATACTTTGAAATCTTTCTAACATGCAAAGGCTAAAAACATTCTTATAGCTTCAAGGCATGCAACTGGAGCATATGTTTCTTTGAAATCAATTCCTTCCACCTAAGCATACCCCTTGCAAACCAATCTTGCCTTATTCCTTACAACCCGACCATTCTTATCTAGTTTGTTTCTAAAAACCCACTTTGTACCAATAACATTCTTATCCTTAGATCTTGGAACAAGTTCCCAAGTCTCATTCTTCTCAATTTGGTTCAATTCTTCCTCCATGGCTTTTATCCAGAATTTATCTTCACTTGCTTCCATGAAATTTTTGGGTTCAATTTTAGAAAGTGGTGACATATTTTCAAAATCTAGTTGATTATCTACTCTCCTCCTTGTTTGAACTTCCATATATTTGCCTCCTAAAATCAATCCTCGGGATGATTTTTCTCAAAAAACCGGGCTGGAGCTTTTTGGTGGTGCCTTAAAGGGTGTCCTAGATGGAGTTTTTGTGCTTCTATACTCATTATACTCCATCACTACTTCTTCATCTTCTTCTTTGTAATATTCTTCTTCTTGATAGTCTATCTCAAGCGCCTTGATTTTATAGTATCTTTCTTCATCAATCTTTACATTAGTGCTTTCTACCACCTTTTGTAGCCTTTTGTTGTAACACCAATATGCTTTGCTCCTCAACGAATACCCATCAAATATTTTTTCATCCAATCTAGAATCAAACTTACCAAGATTCTCTTCATCTCTTTTTATGTAGCATTTACTACCAAACCCTCTAAACTATTTCACTGTAGTAGGTCTTCCCTTCCATAGCTAATATGTTGTTTTATCACTATTCACTCTAAGTTGGCCTTTGTTCAACATATACACTATTGTAAGCACTACTTCCTTCCAAAATAAGTCTGGTACCTTGGACTCGTTAAGCATCGTTCTTGCCATTTCCTATATTGTTCTATTTTTTCTTTCCACAACTCCATTTTGTTGTGGAGTCCTAGTCGTTGAGTAGTGTCGCTTTATTCCATGTTGTTCATAGTAGTCTATGAACCCATTGAAGTGAATTCTCCCCCTTGATTAGACCTTGAACATTTTATCCTAATTCCTGTTTCATTTTCAACTAGAGCTTTAAATGCCTTAAATTTTTCAATCTTCTGAATTTTCTCTTAGAAAAGTTACCCATGTCATTCTAGAGAAATCATCAATTAAAAACATAAAATAATACTCACCTTGCATATTCTTGGTTCTTGTTGGTCCACATAGATCTGTGTGGACAAGCTCCAATGGCCCGGATGTAGAGTAATGGCCTGGATGTAGAGTATTCCTTTGTTTTGAATGTCACTCTTGTCTGCTTCCCATGCTGACATTGTTTGCAAATGATGTTGGCTTTGTAGACCTTAGGCATATCTCTAACTACCTGATACTTATTGATCTTCACTAAATTATCAAAGTTCATGTGTCCCATTCTCTTGTGCCACAACCAACTTCCATCCTCCTGACTAATAAAACATTTTTCACCTCTGATTTTACTTAATACATAGAGATTGTTTGCCACTCTACTTACATCAACTACCAATCTTCTAGCTTTTCAGATTTCACATCCTTCTTTATGCAAAGTTAAACTATGACCTTGATCACACATTTGGCTAACACTTAGCAAATTATGCTTTAGTCCTTCGACATAAAAAACATTTTTTGACCTTGTTTGTCCATTATCTAGACTAAGAGTTCGTGTTCCTACAATCTTAGCCGTTGTGTTGTCCCCAAATTTTATGGTTTCACCATTTATCCTCTTTAGATAGAGAATGTTTCTTTTATCCCCAGTCCTGTGACTTGAGTAGCCACTATCAATATACCATTGATCTCACTCATTTTGTACATGAAGTGCAATTTGAACAAGCATGGATATCTCCTTTTCTTCCATCTTCTTTTGTTTGCACACTTTCATATTTCCTTCATTTCGCTTGGCTAAGCCATCCTCTTTGTTATTTGGCTTTGGTACCTCTACAAAGACAGTTCTACAAAAACGTGTTGTATGCCCGAAATTATTGCACTTATAGCATTCAACATTGAAGTTCAAGGGAGCAAATGAATTGTAATTCCTATTCTCAAACCCATAAATATTCTTATTCCACCCATTGTTCTTATTATAACTCCTATAGTGTATTGTCTTGTGGCCAAATTTATTGCATGAATAACAATAGCCAAAAAATGAATCACAAAACCTGTTTGTGCAAGCTTGTCTTGGAGGAATAGGTTTCTTGATTATGTCCTTTTTCTCATGTGGCATAGCATCTAACTTTTGGCGATTTTGCCTTCCCTCCTTGCTACATTGTTCTTTACTAGGACTTTTGACTGCATCAGCATAGCTTTTTGGTTTTGATTCTTTTGAACTTTTGACTTTACTTTCCTCATCATGTGCCTCACTACTTGCTTTGGTTTCTTCATAACCAAGTCCTATCTTTAGCAATGGTGATCTTTGTTCACTAAGGGATGTTGTCCAAGATCTCAGTGCTTTTCTCAAACTTAGAGCTTTGGTTTAACTTGTCAATAGTTTTCTCCAATTCCTTCCTTAAAGCGACAATCTCAGATCCAAGTTTCTCACATTCCTTTTCTTTTTCTTTAAATTGAGTTTTTGTCACATACTCTATCCTTTTGCTTTCCTCTAATTGGATTTTTAAAATTGAGATCATTTGTTACGCCTCTTTGAAGTTTTTCCTTTCTTCTTCAAATCTTAACTTTTGCCTTTTATTTTTCTTTCTTAATCTCTAAATTTCTCCTATGGCAAAAATTAGTTCTTTCAAATCTTTTGCGCTATAACCTTCAATCTTTTCTTCCTCCTTTATTTGATTCTTATCTTCTCTTTTATCAATTTTCTACATGTTCTCTACCTCTAATGCCATAAAGAGTGTTTCCTCTCTACAGCTTTTAGCATCACTGTCATCGGATGAACTAATATCCCTATAGGAGTACAAGCTTTTCTTGAAATTCTCCTTTTTGTTTTTTTTGTGATGTTGATTCTTTTTACTTCCCTTTTGATAATCTTCTTCCTCTTCACTACCATTGTTCTTTGAATAGGGGCATTTATTTGCAAAATGTCCAATCTTACCACAACTGAAACACTTGAAAGGTAATTTACCCTTGTATTTTTTGGACCCCTTCTTTAGCTTCCTTACAAAGCTCGCTTCTTCATCTTTTGTCTCACTATTTGATTTCTCACTAAACTCAACTTCTTTTCCTTTTGACTTCTTCGTACCTTTGAAAGCAGTTTCTCTCTAATGGCATCTCCCTTTTTGTCCACATTTCATAGGCAATGAGAATTTCATGTAATTTGTCCATCATTAGAGTATCTAGGCCCTTCATCTCTTCAATTGCAAACACCTTGGCATTGAATCTTAGTGGTAAAGATCTTAGAACTTTCTACACTATGACTAAATCTTTTATCTCCTTACCAAGTCCCCTGATTGTATTGACAATCTCATCCACACATAGAAAGAAGGTGGCGACATTTTCTTCCTCTTTCATTCTAAGACTTTCAAAGTCACTACGATGAGTTTGCAACTTGGCTCTTTTGACTTTATCATTCACTTTGTAGGTATTCCTCAACTTGTCCCACATGCCTTTGGCCAATTTGCAATGCATGAGATGACCACGGGTTCTGCTTCTGATAATCCACATAGAATTGCATTCTTTGCCTTCGCATTATATTCACTGGCCCTCTTTCCTTCTTGATTTGTTGGGGGAGTCATGAGAGCTATATAGCCATTCACCATAGATTGTCAAATATCATATCTCAGAGCATTCAAATAGGTTTCCATTCTTATACTCCAAAAAGCATAGTTCATCCGCCAAACAATGGTGCTTTGTTTGAGGAGAAACCATTTCCTTCTTGTCCTGCCATGTGTGCTCTTTTTAGATCTACCTTGAAGTGGTTAAGCTATCTCCAAAGGAACCCGCTTTGATACCAATTGATGAGCACACGATTATACTGAGAGGGGGGGTGAAGTGAATCAATATAATACAATCTTTTTAATTTAAAACATAATCAACCACTACAATAACAACCATGCAAGATCTAACAATTATAAACACAAGAGGAACACACAATTTACATGGAAACCGTTACAAGAGAAAACCACGGAAAAATAATGCAATATATGTATATAACTTCTTACAATCTTTGTACACACCAACCCATTGGAGACACCAATCCCCGTAACTGAGCACCAACTCAGTAAGAGACACTGATCTCTTCAAAATTGGAATGCACCAACCTCTCCAATGACTCTTCTAAATCTGCATTTATGTCTGCACAAAAAATAATATAATGACTGCTTCAAGATTACTTTATATCTCTGCTCAATGCTAACATGAATCACTTCAAAAATCTGCTACTAAATTGCACTTGTACATTTTCAAGATCTGCTCTAAAACATGCTCCAGATCTGATATGAAGTTAGATATGATTTTCTTTTTCTCTTCTTTAAATCTGCATGTGTTTTTCCTTCAGGTCCGCCTAAGATTTCACCTTCAAAAGCTGTATAAATATATCTACTGTTATATCTCAGACTTCTGCCCCCAACTGGACTGATTTATCTTTTCTTTCACACTATCTTCACAACCCTCACAATCTCTATTTAAACTTGCACCAAGAGTGGCGATTCCATGAATGGATATGATGTTTTGCTAGGGAGACAACTTTTCAAATTAATTTGCACCTTTTCAAAATGTCTTTTAATACCCAACTTGGGCACACCATCTAGGGGTCAGCCCATAAAATTAATTTAAATTTTTTTTTGTTTAATTCTGTTTTGGGCGCCACAAGAGGGAGTTGGCACTATAGTTCAAAATAATATTTTATTTGAAATTTTCTAAGGGAGTTGGTCTCATAGAATAAATAAAATTTGTTTATTAATGCTTCCTTATTAAACAAATACTCTGCCCTCTTCGATCTGCTTCAGCAATAGCACTTTATGTTCTTTGACATCAATGACAAATAATCTAACATATTGGAGATCCTTGCCTGCCTCTTTGCTATTTATAGAACCTTTCCAGTCAGGCCAGGTGCCCAGGGACATTTCCAAGGCAACCCACATCTCTAAAACATGAAGCAGACGGGGATGTCACCAAAGACCCATGGACACATCCATGTATATCATAGGTGCTGGTTTGTAGGTTGGTAACTTGCAACATTTGAAATGTTAAAGTCTTCTAAGCAATGAATGGAGAATCTACTAAATAATTATTGTCTATATAAAATACAAAAGAGTTTATTCACAATTTTTCGATTTTGATGTTAAATGAACTAGTTGACCGCATCTACTATATCCCTTGTTGCTAGTCTCGCATTGTCATGTCCCCGAAATAACAAAACCATAAAGACCAAGTGTTTAAATACAAATCAATTAATAAATAAAATAAATAGCAATATTAATATTAAATATAAAATAAATGTGTATCATATCAATATAAAAATATATAAATATGAAATAACAAATATAATAATAATATATAGGCAAATTATTGTTATTACATTCTAGTATTAAATAACTTAGTATCAAAAATAATAATAAATAAATATTATAATCATTACACATCAAAGATTGTAATACATTAGAATAAAATAATAATAAGATATTAGCAAATTGTTTTATTAGTATACTTTAATGTTAAAATATGTTCAATAAAATATCAAAATAAAATAATAAAATAAATAGAAATCTGAAATATCATAATTATAGTAATAATATATTATTTTAAAAAGAGATATTATTGTGATAATAAATGCAGCAATTAAATCTAATCTAGGGATGTATTTTATGAAAAGTCACCTCTTTCACCAAACAATACATTCCCCCCATTGTTAGTGTTTCTTAGATCAGATTAGATAATCAATTGTACACAAGAAATGCAACACATAAGACAATGAACACAACAAGATACCTTGGGAAAACCCTCCTCTTGAGGGAGAAAAAACCCAGCAAATATATCTCTTATATATATGATAATAAGTGATAGAATTCTGCTTACAACACAGCCCAACAATGGCTGAGGAATTCGCACTTTTCCTTAATGTTTAGATACAAGTAAATCTGCTCTTCCTTGAACTCTGTCTGCTGCTATATTAATGATGATCTGCTGTTCAAGTATGAACTTCTAGGAATGCGAGTCTTGATTTTTGTTCTTCCTCTTCATGCGAATTTCTGCTCTTGAATATAATGGCGAACTTTCCTTGTATGATGCGAATTTGATCTGCTGATAATAGGTGCGAACTGCTTATTGGATTCGATGATGAACAATGACAAGAAGACCTTGTATTTATGCAAGAGAGGCGCCTCTTCAAGTTAGGTCGGCCCCCTTTAAGGAAAACATAAATAATAAATACAATTTAGGGTCGGCCATAGTAAGTGCGAATCCTTTAAGGGTCGGCCCTTTGACATTAGAAAATATTCATTTAATATATTTCTCTTGGGAAGTGCAGACCGACGCTGTAATAAACATCAACACTCCCTCTCAGCTAAGGATGAACTTCCATCTGCACAAGACACACTATATTAGAATGAAAACAAAATAGAATATCACCTCAACGTGATATTAACCATTATGGCTACTCCCATAGATGGTAAAAACTCATCACGGATTCTCTCACGTGATGTTGTCATGGAGTCACACACATGACATCCACCATAGCTTCTCCCAGAGGGTGGAAACAAGGGCTTTCACCTCAACTCTCTCTCATCAGAGAATTGCATTATCAAGGGCTTTCACCTCAACTCTCTCTCATCAGAGAATTGCATTATCAAGGACTTCCACCTCAACTCTCTCTCAGCAGAGAATTGTATTAACAAGGGCTTGCACCTCAACTCTTTCTCAGCAAAGAGTTGCATTCTCAACAAGGATCGCTGATTACTGAGACTCTTTCTCAGTCACGGCTGCATTCTCCACCATACCAAGTTTCTCCAAGAAGTATACAAACTTAATCCTGACGAGAGGCTTGGTGAGAATGTCTGTCGTTTGCTCTTCAGTGCTGATATACCTCAACTGTATAGCTTTCCTTTGCACCATATCTCTAATATAGTGGTACTTGATCTCAACATGTTTTGTTTTGTCATGAAACACAGGATTGACAGAAAGCTTCACACAGCTTTGATTATCACAGTGTATGATAGTAGGCTCCATTGATTGTCCAAACAATCCTGCAAGGAGCTTACGAAGCCACACTGCCTCACGAGCTGACACACAAGCTGCAATATACTCTGCTTCAGTTGTACTCAAGGCCACTGAAGACTGTTTCCTGCTACACCAGGAGATCATAGCAGTCCCCAAACTGAAGCAACAACCAGAAGTACTCTTCCGATCTGAGACACATCCTGCCCAATCAGAATCAGTAAAACCATGCAGCTCCAAATCCACGTTTGAAGAATATTTCAACCCATATCCGATTGTGCCGCATAAATATCTCAGGATATGTTTAGCTGCTACAAGATGTATTTGCTTTGGTTCACACATAAACTGGCTAAGTGCACTCACTGCATAGCAAATATCAGGTCTAGTGTTAACTAGATACATCAATGAACCAATCAACTGTCTATACATCGTAGAATCCACTGGTTCTGAACTAGCTGCAGCTTCTTTCAGCTTATCTAAATTAGTCTCCATGGGTGTAGACATAGGTTTGCAGTCAATCATACCAAACCTTTTGAGAATGTCAACAATGTACTTCCCTTGACTTAGAATCATCTCATCTGGCTTTTGCCAAACTTCTAAGCCAAGAAAGTAATGCATGAGACCTAGATTCTTCATCTCAAATTCTGAAGCTAATTCCTTCTTGCATTTTAGAATTAGATGTTCTTCACCAGTAATGATCAAGTCATCAACATATAAAACCAAAATTAATGCTTCACCATTTACTACTTTGAAGTAGAGGTTAGAATCTGCATCATTCTTTGAGAACCCCAGACTTGAAAGATACTGATCAATTCTTTCATACCATGCACGAGGAGCTTGTTTAAAACCATACAAGGCCTTCTTCAGCTTGCAGACATGAGACTCTTTCCCATGCACCTCAAATCCTTCTGGTTGCTCAATGTAAACCTCTTCTTCTATTATGCCATTCAGAAAAGCTGTCTTTACATCCATTTGGTGAATCTTCCATCCTCTAGATGCAGCAATAGCAATGATGGTTCTAACAGACGTGTAACGAGCCACAGGAGCAAAAGTTTCTTCATAGTCAACTCCCTCTTTTTGTGAGAACCCTCTAGCCACAAATCTAGCCTTGTGTTTCTCAATGCTCCCATCAGCTGCATGCTTGATCTTGAAGAGCCACTTAGAAGACACCACAGATTTGTCTTTGGGTCTAGGAACTATATCCCAAACATCGTTCTTAAGTATAGACTGATACTCCTCAATCATGGCATCTTTCCATACTTGTTGACTAGAAGCTTCTTCAACATTTGAAGGCTCTGACTCAATAATCTGACTCATCAAGGCAACATAACTAGAGAACTTGTGAGGTCTCTTGCTTTCTCTGAAGGCTCCTCTTGGAGCTGCAAACCTTTCTGCTTCCTGCATTGTCCTGCGAGCCCAAAGAGGTCTTTTCTTTCCAATCACAATGTCTAGAGGCCCATCAGTAGGATCCAAAGGCTCAGCTGGATCAATATCTTCTTTAGGTTCTGTATCCTCCTTCAGATTCTCTGGAATATGGTCAACTTCCATATCTTGAGGAGGTTCTTCTTCATCAACCTCCATAGGAGTGCCTTTGGACCTTCTATAAGCAACATCTTCCTCAAATGTGACGTCTCTACTGATCTCAATAGACTTCTGTCCTGGAATGTAAATCCTGTAAGCTTTTGATGTCTCACTGTAGCCTACAAGAATTCCTTTCTTCCCAGAAGGTTCTAGCTTTGTTCTCTTTTCCTTTGGAATATGAACATAGACTGGACAGCCAAAGATCCTCAAATGACTAACTTCAGGCTTCACGCCTGAGAATGCTTCTTCAGGAGTTTTATTCTCTAAGATCCTGTGGGGACTCCTGTTTTGAACATAGACGGTTGTTCTTGATGCTTCAGCCCAAAGAGAGATTTGTAAGTCTTGATCATGGATCATAGCTTTCACTGCTTCCACAATAGACCTATTCTTCCTTTCAGCAATACCATTTTGTTGTGGATTATAGGGAACACTGAACTCCCTCTTAATCCCTGCTTCAATACAAAAGTCTCGAAATGTGCCAGAAGTGTATTCTCCACCATTATCAGATCTCAATACTTTGATCCTCTTCCCAGACAGATTTTCAATCTGTGCTTTGAATTCTCTGAATCTTTCTAATACTTCTTCTGATTCTTTAGATCTCAAGAAATAGATCCAAGTCTTTCTAGAGTAATCATCAATGAAAATAATATAATACAAGAAACCACTAGATGATGCAATAGACATTGGACCACACAAATCAGAATGAATGAGATCAAGAATACATTTAGATCTACTTTCACTGGAATGAAACGTACCTTTTGTGTTCTTGCCTAGGGCACATCCCTTGCATGTACCTTCATGTTCTTGATCGAATTTCGGAAGACCGGTGACCATCTTCTCCATGATAGGTAGAGCACGAAAGTGAATGTGAGCCAATCTTCGATGCCAAAGATCACACATGCTGGTACTGTTATGCACAAGTGCTTGAAGAGGACGAGTGCACAGCGTGTAGAGACATTCATGTCTAACTCCAATCACTTGAGCAGTTTTGAAGCTGGAGTTCTTTGCCCATATAAGAACTTTCCCTTTAGAGAAGGCAACTTGATAACCCTTGTCTTCTAATGCTGAAATTGAAACAAGGTTCCTCTTTATCCCTGGTACGAATAGTACATCATTCAACTCCAAAGAAATTCCAGAATCCAAGTGAAGAGTGGAGTTTCCAATCCCTTTTACAGAATATCTAGCATCATCTCCAATAACAACTTGATCACTGGAGTTGCTTTCCATTAAGTTTGAAAGGTGACTTCTGAATCCGGTGATGTGCCTAGAAGCACCACTGTCAATCAACCAAGAATTAGAGTCAGTAGAAACATTGCTAGACAAGGCTAAATAAAATAGATAATCACTGGAGTCCTTTTGTAGAGCAACTTCTTCAACATCTGCAGTGGCAACTTGAAGCTTAGGTCATTGGGGGCAAACCCTCGCAAAGTGACCATACTTATCACAACGAAAACATTGAATCTTGGACATGTCTCGTTTCCTTTTGAAGGTAGGAGCATCATCATTTCCATCTTCTCGATTCCTTTTGAAGAAACCTCTCTTAAAGCCTTTTCCTTTGTTTGATGAATGAGAGGTAAGAACTTGTAATTCTTCATTCTTTGAGCTTTGACCAATCCCCCTTGCTGTTAGTCTTGACTCTTCTTGAATGCAATCAATCCTCAATCGATCAAACTTGGGAAGTTCGGATCTTGCACTGATTCCTTGGATGAACGCCTCCCATGAAAGCGGAAGACCATTGAGAGCAAGCATAGTCAGTTCTTTATCATCAATCATGTGACCAATAGTGGAGAGCTGATCTTTTATCTCTGAAATCCTCATGAAGTATGTAATAACAGATTCTCCTTTCGCCATTTTCACATGATGAAGTTGTTGCTTCAGAGCAAGGGCTCGACTAGTGTTGTTGATTTCGTACATCTCTTCCAAGGTTGTAAACATCTCTCTTGCTGTATCCAACTTGAAGATAATTGGTACAATATGATCCTTGACGGAATCAACCAATGCTTTCTTTGCCCTAGTGTCTTTCTTCCTCCATTGCAGCTTCTCTTCTTCCCCCTCAGGTTCGGGAACTTTTGTTTTCACAAACTCAGCCAAATCATTCTCTTCCAAAGTTAGCATGAACCTGAATCTCCATGATATGTAGTTCGAGATCCCTTCGAGTCTATCCTCGATTTTCAGACCGTTCACCATCTTGAAAAATTTAGAAGATAGACTGAAAAGGAATAAAGTGAGTGTTGCGAACTAAATCTGATCACGATCTTTTTCACACCCGCTCTGATACCATGTTAGTGTTTCTTAGATCAGATTAGATAATCAATTGTACACAAGAAATGCAACACATAAGACAATGAACACAACAAGATACCCTGGGAAAACCCTCCTCTTGAGGGAGAAAAAACCCAACAAATATATCTCTTATATATATGATAATAAGTGATAGAATTCTGCTTACAACACAGCCCAACAATGGCTGAGGAATTCGCACTTTTCCTTAATGTTTAGATACAAGTAAATCTGCTCTTCCTTGAACTCTGTCTGCTGCTATATTAATGATGATCTGCTGTTCAAGTATGAACTTCTTCTAGGAATGCGAGTCTTGATTTTTGTTCTTCCTCTTCATGCGAATTTCTGCTCTTGAATATAATGGCGAACTTTCCTTGTATGATGCGAATTTGATCTGCTGATAATAGGTACGAACTGATTATTGGATTCGATGATGAACAATGACAAGAAGACCTTGTATTTATGCAAGAGAGGCGCCTCTTCAAGTTAGGTCGGCCCCCTTTAAGGAAAACATAAATAATAAATACAATTTAGGGTCGGCCATAGTAAGTGCGAATCCTTTAAGGGTCGGCCCTTTGACATTAGAAAATATTCATTTAATATATTTCTCTTGGGAAGTGCAGACCGACACTATAATAAACATCAACACCCATGAGTCACCTAACTTGAATGGTATAAATAGAAGGAAGGAAAATAAGGAAGGGGGAAAAAAACATTGAGAAACAAAACAGCAGCAACAATGATTGCTATGCATTGGAATATAGGGCTATTTAATATATATATATATATATATTATTTAATAGGCATACAAGTATATATGCATAAATATAGATAAATTTTATAATGAATAATATGCAATGAATAAAGAATATATATGAATAAGGAAAGAATAATTATATAAACATATATATATATATATATATACATTCACGATTATGCAATAATGATACTTATAAGTAATGATGAATCTTTAATATAAACATAAGTAGATTATGTATATTTATGAATTGTCCTCATCCTATGATCAATTCAGTATAAGGTTGAAGGAGGCGAGTAAGAAAACATGGAGAGATATAGCAACTCAGGTGATGTACTCACTTAGCAATAATATTTAGCATATTTTGAATATAAGAAATAGATATTTCTAATTTGATTATTGGTGTAATGCTTTCTTTAGTATTATCATGATGATAATGATCCTGATATTAACTTAAAGAATTAGTAATAAATGCAAATGTATTTGATTGCTAAAAGATTGTCTTCTCTGTGTTTGTAAGCCTACTAGGGTGGAAGGGCTTGAGACAGGTGGTGCCTAAAAACCCCACTTAACAATCCGCTACGGCCATGGAGAGGTGGGGGTCCCACTTAACAATCCGCTGCGGCCATGGAGGGGTGGTAGGCCTGGAACCCCTTATAAGCTTCGTTGGCTTCCCCCCAGTAGGTTGAGTGTCTTTCGAGGTGATGGCACAGGTAGAGAAAGTAGGTACAAGTGTTTCCTCTAAGCACGCCACTCTGAGACGTTCATATCACTCGGGGCCAAGGGGTGGGTTGTCTTGATAGGACGCTTTTGCTCTTGGGCTTAGATGGATAGCTTTGGGCGGCTCTACCCATGCCACTCCTCATATGTCTTTATTATTGATTTGTGATTATATTTGGATATCTAGCTATTAATGCTAATAGATATATGTACATGTGGAAATATTAAATGCAGACTTTAATCCAAGATTACTTAGTCAAAGAGAACATTCATTTGAAAAAGAAGAAACCCTAAACCTGATCAACAAGTCAATTCTAGGGCAAAGTCGGGTAAGGGACATTACACGCATACAGAATATACTTGATGCTCCATATGTATAGTAATCGATAAAGAATCACCTTGGCTCACAACATTTATAACTTTATAGCAATTACTCAATTATTATTAAGTTTTTGTACCCATAAGGTGTTTAGTTTTCAACCATATTGTTTTCACTTTTCACAATTTGTTTTGAACCAATTCACTGATACTATGCAACAAACTAGTTTAAACTTACAACTTGATCAATCCTCTTATCATAAATACAAATATGTAGGCAAGAGAGGCGAACCAAGGCTAGATAGAAATTGGAATTTCCAGAATAAACACCCTAAGCCAGAATTTCTCAAATAGAGAACAAATTAAGTAAAATGTAACATCAATGCTAATTAAACTAGTAAGGTTACTTTGCCTCAATGGAGTATTACAAAAAAAGAATTTCTAGAGAGAGATTTTCTTTAATAAAATACATATATGTATATTGAAAAAAGAAAATAAACAAATTAGACGAGCCAAGTCCTTTGTACAAAAGAAGTAAAACAAGGAGCTTTGGCAAAATTCACAAAGGAAGCAGAAAAAACTAAGAGAAACAAACTATATCTTTATCCTCTGCCATTTCAGAGAGGATTCAATTAATAGCGTTATAACCACAATCATCAACCTTTAACCAAAATGTCAAATAAAGAAAGTTATAATGCAAAGCTAAACTAGTTCAAACTAGAAGGATAACTAAAACAGAACAAATGACATCTCTATACAACTATCACAAAGGGTGCATGAGTGAGGTGTTATATAAACTAAATGAAACTAAGATAATATTAAATAAGAATAGAAGGAATGAGAAAGATGAATAAGATGAAATCAAGTAGACTGATATAAATTAACCAAAACATCGATCATAAGAATAACATCCTTGCATAAATGTGCAGCAAAAACATACCTAAAATCATGACCCCACTCAGAGATACAATGGGCCTCATCAATAGCCAATAGTGAAACTCCCTTCTCCATAATTCTTGACCAAAATCTATAAGACAAAAAAAGGAACATAAATTGCAAAAACACATAACATATAAGTAGAAAATTTAATAATTCTGTCCAATAAAACTATATTTCAAACAACAAAATTTAATAATTTTATCCAATAAACTTTCAAATGGCTAAACATTGAGAACAATGTGGGTGTAATATATTGCCAGATCATTAGAAACCTAACAGTAAAAAATTTGTTTAATTGTTTTTTTCCACCCAACGTTAAAGAGGAAGATCACAGCTATTACACTTCTTCCAACATGTAGTACCACCTCAGTTTTCCCTATTTTGTGATTTTGTTATAGTATACTTACCCTTGTATTTGGCTACTTTAAATATGTCTATCACCATACTTTTGTGGAGGAAATGATAGATGGTGGTTACCTAATTTTGTGGATGTGCGTTTTGGTCATAATATTGATGCTAGTGTGATCATTTATCCATAAGTTGATAGTTGGATGTATTGCACTGGCCTACTTGACATTGGTTATTGCTATGATTATTGATGCAATTATATGGAGTAGTAGCTAAAATAATTTCCCTGCATTACAAATACAAGAGACACTTGAGTAGAGTACCCTAATTATGACTGGATGGAGGTTATTAAAAAAATTTATCCTTGCACCTAATTATATGTGATCATACTTGATCATAGAGGTAAAATCACGCCTTGTATTGGTACCACCTGTTGGGATGTAGGGATTGCATCATGTGGTTGTCATTTGTGTGGACTCCAAAGTAATTCTGTACAGTTTCTGTATCTACATGATTTTATATATGCACATGTATATTTTGGAAATGTCAATTTTATGTATGTATATATGCACATGTATGCCTTGGATTCACTAATGTTCTTGTGGAGTGTACAGGGATAGCTTTCTGACCTACATATATACACAAGAACATTTACAAATAGCTTTCTTGTGTATGTATGTTAATGTTCTGGTGTGCAAGGGATCTCCCTCATTCCTTTCCTTCCTCATCTTCCTTCTCCATTCTTGGTATTTCAAACTATGTCCCATGGAGTTTCAGAAAAGAGGAACACAGGGATGGGTTTTGATGACACTGGGACTGTGGACCAAGATTTGGGGATGGCAGGGTGGCAGCAGCACAACTATAATCTAGTAGTTGAAAAATTAGTTAGAAAAAATATATAAAAGTTGCAATTGAAATATAATATAGTACTTAACAGCATTCATTGACATCATGTGCAGGTAGCTTAGAAGGTACTTAAGTTCTTTTACCATGTAGTTGTGCATCAAGTAAACTAAGGCTCATTAGAATGCTGAACATATTTTAGTTAATATTAATGTATTATTTTAAAAATATATATTGAATCATCATTCTATTGCTGCTATTTGTGTTTGTAGTAATTAGATCTATGATGTTATAATTACTATAAATTTGCCACACTTCTCTGCATTGCTGTTAAAGAGCACATTGTGCCGAATGTATGTCATTATCAGAGAACCCAACATAGTAGTACAAAGGAAATTTATGTCATCATTCAGTACATAAGTTTTGAGTATCAAGGAAGTTATAATAAATCACGAGAGGCAAAGAACCAAGTTAAAAATAAGAGAGATAAAGAGATCTGCAAAATTGCAGAAGAAAAATCACCTACAAATATGATTTAGCTTTTCTTTAAAGTATTATTTTTAATGATTTAGTGGCCTGTTGGGAGATGGGTATTCCCAGCTTTCAAAGCGATGGTCGAGGAATTCATAGGAATCACTCAGCCATCCCAGGGACTTCTGAGAGTTCCCACACAATCACCTGAAAGAGGGGCATCCCCTACTCTGCACAAAAGTATTGGGTACATCCCCCTTACAAGCAATGATGGGAGGGCTGCAGGGAGGCACTTTTTCCCTGTCCCCAAGTCTTAGGGACCTTCCCATCCCGAAAATCTTGGGATTTTGTGGTAAGACAAGGGTCCTTGTGGAACACCAAATTTGCAAACAAAGCTCTCCCTTCTATCAAGAGAGGTTGTATAGAAGTAAGAAAAGGATTGGGATTCTTTTAGATGAATGGAAAAGATTAAATCTCATCGAAGTGTATAGATGAATTAGGTATTTTGAGGGAATTACTTTATGTTGTTTTATATTATTTTGTATTTTGAAGGGTTAAGATTTAATGGATCCAAGGGTGCAGGATCGATCCTCATGGGGAGAGAATATTCCCTCTCCCATGTAGAGATACATTTGATTTTAGCCTTACCTTCGAATGAATTTAAAAGCCAGGAAATTTTTCCATGGGTAAATTTTATTTAAGGAGAATAAACCCTTGTGTGGTAAACTATCGAACTATGGGGGAGAGTGAGCTTCAAAAATTGCCAAACCTTAGGGTATTTTCCTTCTTGTAATATAACTTTTAATGGGGAAAAATTATAATAAATAATCCTAATTTAGTGGATTGAGTGCATTATATTTACTTCTATTTTTCCTTCAAAATCATAACATATTCTTGACTATGGATGTCGTTTAGTTTGGATGGGCAATACACAACAAAGTATTTTAATGTGCATGTTCAATTTAGTGTACTTGAGAATATCTCATAACAAATTAAGACTATTGTTAACATTATGTAGTGAAAAATGATTTTAATAAGATACAATAAATATTGACTATTGGTATTCTTTATTTTCTATGTTGCAGAATCATGGAGTTTATGGTTTTACCACTGATACAAGATGTCTTGGAATCAAGTACTGTGTAGAATCCATGTGGAATCGCATAGGGTACGTGCATTAGTAGGCTGAAACATTTCTGCCCCTTTTGAGTCAAATCTCGTTGTTTTGAGTGTTGACGTGGCGCTTCCAAGATGAATCCAAGGTGATTCAAGCTATTGGTGCAAAATTTGATTTTTTTTTGTTTTCATAAAACTCCAACCCGCGAGACTTATTCTTTGCTTTTGTTTTTTTATTTTTCTTTGTTTGCTTCACAAAACGCAACGCCCTAATTTTCCCACACAACCAACTACTATGACGCCATTTTTGTGTGCTTGGATGCCATTACCGTGTGTGATGCCATTATTGTGTCTTGCAACCATTTTTGAGCAATTTCGAGTCAAAGAAGAGTTTATTGCAGCACCATTAGAGGTTGTGCATTCAAGCAAGTCAAAAAAATTCACCTTTTTTTTTCAAGTTTCAGTTTGAAAATTTAATCCATGTGTTCTAAGTTTATAAATAATAAAAATTTAAACCCTTTAAAAATTTAAAATTTAAAATATAAAATAGTTAAAGTCTAAGTAATAATTTATTTATTCATTTTTTATTTTTTCTATGTTCATTATTTCCAATGTTTTATTTATATTGTAAAATATAAATTTTAAATTTATATTTACTTAAAAAATTTAATAGTTTTAATTTTATTATTTGAAATTTTAAGTTTTCAATTCAAATTTTTTAATTTATTTATAATTTATAATATAATTTTTTAATAATTTTAACTTTTAACTTATAAATTTAAATAAATTGTTTATAAATTATCTAAGTTACCAGGTTCTTCTCTTTTGCCCCTCAAACCCATGTGGGTAAGGTTTGAGTCCAAGTTCTTTGTCGGTTCTTCTCTGGGTTCTCCCAAGGTCCCTTCCGGGAATCCTAGGTGCCCAAGAGGGACCCTGGGCAAACCTAGGCCGAACCCAACCAAACCCAAGGGTTCCCCAAAAAAAAAGCAGAAAAAATATAATTTTTCAAAACATTTCAATAAACAAAAGATGCTTGCATACATAATTTTTCCCTTAAGTGACAAAATTGTGAAAATGGCATGGGTATTGATTGTAACTTTCCTTGTGTATTGACATTTGACAAATCATTGAATTATGAATGTATGAGTATTTTCATTTTTGCAAATTATGAGGTATTTAAATATATTTTTTATTGGCAATTATGAATATTATTGTTTTATATTATATAATTTTAAATTTTGTTTACATACATACATACATTTACACACACACACACACACACACATATATATATATATATATCACCCGTACCCAAGGAAAAAAATTGTCGTACCATCATACCTGTACTCGTACCCATACCCAAGGAAAAAAATTGGCATACCGTCGTACCCGTACCCATAGCCATATTTGCACCTATACCCGAACATGTAACTTAGTAAATTATAATTTATGATATAATAAATATATTCTTTATTAATATAACTATTTAATTTTCAATTTTTCACAATAAATTAAATAATAATTTATTTATTTTGATACTACAAGGGTATCCCCAACGACCTAGTCCAACGGCCCAACAACCCATACCTTGGGTACCTGAGGCAAGCTAGGGCGAGACTATTCCCTTGTGGGTGAGATCCCCCATTAGCAAGAAGTCCCACCTCTTAAATCCGGGGAGCAAAGTCGAACTCGAGACCAATGGGGAGCAAACCCAAATAATAAATATATTAATATAATAAATGATTTTAATATTTTTAAATGTTATATCAATTTATTTATTTAAATATTTAACATTTATTGTTTAACAATTGTTTTTTGAACTTGTTGTACATAGCATAATGGCGACCAGTAATAGTTTTATTGCTCGACCCACCTTCAAAACCGACCCAAATTCACATTTATGGAAACATGTACAAATGATAGAACAAGTTAGAGGGCGAGGAACATTTGTTTGGATATGCAATCTCGATAATGTGAGGTATACTAGCTCATACAATTGTGTGAAAGTGTAATGTCCCCTTCTGAATAATCGCTCCAAGTGGACTTATTAGCCTATTTAATTCCCGTAGGTTATAGTCGGGTAAAGGGAATTGGCTTATTTTATTATTTAATGTTGCCTGGCGGGAAAAAGAATTTATAAGGTAATGTTAAATACTTAAATTAAAAGGTGTTATAAAGTGACTTTGAGGAAATATTTAAAAAGGAATTTCATAATCACTTTATTTTATTTTATGAGCGCGAAAAGTGCAAGTCATATAAAAAGTGGAAATTGAGCTCATTTGCATTATGCTTGCTTATTTTCTCTAATTGATACTTTGAGGAGCCTTGAGGAGTTTTTGGCTTTGGGGACTGGAAAACCTAGGGCAACTAGGTTCAGTGGTGAGACTAATCCACCCTACTTGGTCAATGTAATATCTCCTTTCTGTATAACCCTAAGCCTGGCCCTAGAATCACAATTCTAATGTAGCTAGGGTTATATCTTACCAACTAAATGCCTTAAGCAAGATAAATCTTGGTTTAGGTCCTGCAATCATGTTAGATAATATTGGAATATAATTCATATGATCAAACATATATAATAAATGTCTTATCTATTTAACCCATAAAAATATAAACCACACAACATCCATAATGCACATGGGAAGTTGGATCATAATGGGACTTGAATGAGGGGCATGATAAGTCCGCCCAAAGCTATCCATACCAAGCCCAAGAGTGGATATACCATCCCTCTTGGCCCTCAACTGGCAAACACATCGTCATGCAACATGGGGTGGCGTACTTGGCAGACAACTTGTATCTGCATTCCATACCCTTGTTGCCTTATCCATCCCTCTTACGATCAACACGAATCTAAGGTTATTATCCACTCCCATAATCAACTATTGGGAAGGTAGGAGATGAAGCTGCAATAGGATGCCCAAAGCATTTATTCTTTCCAAGCCCAAAGGCAGATAGGCAAACCCCTTGGCCCACAAATGGCGGACACTTCAGTCATCCATTATGGGTGGCCTACTTAAAACGAAATCTCGTAATTGCTATCCCCTCTTGTACTTGTGTCTCTCCAACCCGTGATTGATTGTAGAGAAATAAGTAACTTAAGGTTGAACCAATAATTTAATTAGAAATGCGGTTCTTATTAGGTTCTACATAAAATGCATGAAATTCATATATTCAAAATATATACATCTAATTGCATACCGCAATACTTTGCTAAAATATAAGACTACTATATTCTAAGAAGCAAACATATTTACAAATGATGACTTCTTCCCTTGTCTGCTGAGTGCAAATAATTATGTTTGATCTGCTCCAATTGCCTTGGCGTTCAATCTGTTTTCAATATTCAAAAGATATTGCTTAAAGAGAAACAAATAGATTAGTTCAAATGATTAATTACCAATAAGGATTAATAATTGCTGCAAGCATCATTATTGCATGATCGTATATAATATATACATATATGTATTTGTGTATGTATGTATGTATGTATGTATGTATATATATATATATTTCTAATTACTTTCTAATGAAGTGATTATTGGAAGTTTGAAAGTAATTAGAAATATATATATATTCATGATTTTAATAAACTTACTTACCTTATTGATTTGTCCTTTTGTCTTCATATATCTCTTCTTGAACCATCTTCTTATTCCCACGTATTTCTTCTTCCAAATCTGATTATATCATATTAATGTATATGCTACTAAACTCAAAAATTACTCCTCATATTGCTGTCCTCATTTGCTGTTCACATATTGTTTACTCACGGATTGAATTCCAATATACGCAATGAGTAAACAAGAGTAACTTACAGAACATAACAACATACTAGAATATAATGCATTAAACCATCACAGTTGTCTTTATTCATCGAACATATGCCAATACAAGTATATTGTGAACAATCATAGCCACAATGCCAATTAATTACAAGACATCGAATACATATAGTGTGCAGACGATGATTAAAGACCAAACCGTCGCGTCTCTTCATAACCTTAATTATTCTACCGGGAACTAATTCCTGAAGCACTAACTACTATGACAACATGACAAGACAAATACATAAAATATTAAATTAACTATGTCTTATTAACTACTCACAGCCGACTAAGTACATTTTGGCCGGCTACATCATTCCCCTCATTAAGTAGTCGTCTTCCAGACGACTGAAAATGAAAAACTGGGGTACATAAAGGGAATTAAGAGGAGGGAGGGAGAGAGTACGCCCCTAGATGTACAGACGAAGATGGAGTCGTCGTTGACTGCTGCTGAAGGTGTTGGAGTTTCTGGGTGGTCGCCTTCTGCCACTCTAGAGCCAACTTTACCATCTTCACTGCCTCGGTGAATTTGGCTTGTGCAACTTCCAACTCATCTTTTGTACCCACCAAGTCCTTGTCCTTCTCAGTCAACTAGATCTCCCTCTCCCCTGTCAATTGCCGTACCTCCTCTAGCTGAGTATCCCTCTCGACCAACTATGGCCTCTTTCAACTGAGTATCCCTCTTAGCCTACTGCTTGTCCTTCTCTCACAACAATTCCTCCTTCTCTGCCAACACCCATTCCCGCTCTGCCGTCACCTGAGCCAGTTACTCCTGTGACTTCCAAATCTTCTCTGCGAGCTTCATACAACTATGGGCTGCCTTAGCCAAAGCCTTGTCGTGTTCACCTTCAATCTCATAAATAGGCATCTCGGTAGCATCGCTCCATACCATGGAGCGCCGTAAGAACCCTGCCATGCCTTCTCGCTGCTATTGGCCGGCTTGGCTGCCAAGCAACCGTCATCTCATCCAACATCGCGATTGTCGTCACATTCGGCCAACCCTTTGCTATGACGCATTGGAAGAATTCTTTTTCACATCCTTGTTGCACGAACACTAGAATGCGTTCGGCCTCTTGAGCCACCAAGGGATCCAATCCGGTGATGAGTTGCTGATCACTTCCCCAATCTCCTGCATATGTCTACCCATGGCACTCAACTCTATAATGTAACTATGTAGGGTGTCGAGAGGGTTGTGAGGATTCGTCAGTGTCATCCATACTGGTCCCACCGACTCATCCCCGCTCAATGTTGCCTCACCAAACTGCCCCCGTCTTCACCGCCTTGGTCATGAGGGTGAAGCAACTGCACGCCTTGATGGAGGAGTCTTCTGTACGACTATACGTGTCACCACATGGTAGTGCTCTAGTCGTGATTATGAGGCAACTACAACTCGTCCAAACGAAGTGCCCTCTCGTTGCCCACCTGGTTGTGTGCTCAGCGGAGTGCTCAAGGGCGATTGTGTGCCTAGCGGCAACTGTGTACTCTCTTGTGCGCTTGTCAACTGGTTGGTTGGTTTGACACTCGCCTCTAGTTGGGCACTCTCTAGAGTGCTCGGCTGTGTAGTATCCTGGATGGAAATATGTGTCGATTCCTTGGCCATCCTTGGCGATGGCGGAGGGGTCTGTGCCTGTGTACCCATCCTGCCAAGCCAAGCATCCAAGGCCCCACCATCATCCTCCTCTTCTTTGCCGATGACTACAGTGGTTGGCGTGGATGCTACTAGGGTCTCTTGTACTGTCAGTGGAGGAACTATCAGAATCGCCTTTCGGGGCACATTTGGTGTGTCAACAATGATTGCCTCCTCCACCTCCTGCAACCTAGCTTGTCCAGCTACTGAGACTTCGTTTGTGCTCATCTCCACATCCTCATCCAATGGCACATCAATGCCTGCACCATCCCCGCTCCGTGTATCGCCCTTCGCACTTTGCTCCTCATCCTCATCATCCTGCTCATCTCCGCTCGGCCTCTATGGTGAGCTAACTATATGTCATCTCCTCTTTCTCGACGATGTTGACTGTTGTGTCTCGTCTCTCGTGCTCTGTATGCCCAGGTTAGCCCAATAGAATACAGTAGGCCACTAGTCTTCAATTTCTGCCAACGGCTGTAATCCGCCCCAATGGCAAGCGGGCACCTGCCAACGAATTGCATCCAACAACAACCCTATGGCATGTTGCGTGTGCCAAAGACTCATAAAATCTCTCATCCGTTCCAAAAGCCCAATCGCCCATTTATACAAAACACCACCAGCCAATCCAATCATCAGCCCTTTCATCCAGATTGCAATGTTTGATACCCTACTAGCACCCGTGAGTCTGCTCTTGATCAAATCGAGCACACACTTCCACTCAAGGTTGCCTAGGAAGTTCTTCTGCAGTCCTCTGTTGCCGGCACCCAAATGTTGTCTCTCTCCTCCTATGTCAGATTGGACCTGCAAACCCTAGCTACGAGGGCCTCCTTTTGCTTCGTCAACTTGCCTGACGGCTTTGTCAACGCAAGCACTCGAGAGGGAATTCCAAAAACCCTCGTGAACTCAGGGGCACCATACCACACTATGACCTCATAACCCCTGTACTTGATGATGGACCGGTGGCCATGCCTGTCATAACCAATTACCAACTGGCACAAATAAGGCTCGAAATTTCTAGTATTAAAGAATGGCAGTTGTGTTGCCTTGCCTACCTATGCCTTTTCCAATGCCTTCTTCAGTATATGTGATTCTAGTGTTGAAAGCCACCATGAGCAACATTTTGTGCCAGTGAGACTCTCCCAAGTGATTATCTCTGGTGTGACGGTATCGTCGCTTCCTCTTGCCATCACTGTACTCCCTACAATTCTTGGCCGAATGATATTCAACTTCTTGCCTTTGTTGGTGTTGGCTGCCATTTTCCTTTCTAGATGATATTTATTTTCCTGATAACACCAATGTGCTTCCATTTCACAACACTTGCCTGCCGGATTTGAATCGCTTGTTTTAAATATTGGGTGTCGACGGTTACAATAACTGTCTCTCACATTGCTCTTGACGATATTTCCTCTGTTGAATGGTACGGCCCTCTTTGCTTCACACAACTGTACAACCTGTTGTATTTTGACAATTTTTGCCGACTTCTTCAATTTACAATTTCATACAGCACACTTTAATTTAAACCTTTGTACGGCAATTCTCCATTTAAAATTTCATACAAGTTTTGAATAGGAATTTCGTACGGCCTCTTATACCTTGAAAATTCGTATAGGCTGCTTTGATTTGGAGTTAGGTGCGGCCTTCCTCAAATTATCACTTCGTACGGCCTTCTTCAGACTGCCAATTCGTATAGCCTTCTTCAGATTACAGTTTTGTATGATCTCCTTGAGATTGAAATTTCGCACGGCTTCCTCTAATTTGCTCCTTCGTACAGCAGGCTTCAATTTCAATTCTCGTACAGCAAACCTTAGTTTCAGATTTCGTACAGCGAACTTTGGTTTCAGATTTCGTACGGCAACCTTTGTTTTGTACCTTCATACGGCATTTGACTACTTTCGTTCACAGGCCCCCTCAAAAATTTGCATGCCTTTTATCTTGTGTAGCCTTTCTTTATATTGTACAACCTTGTGAAGTTTTCCTCATACGGCACTCTTTTCCCGTACGGCTTGCTCCTTTCTTCGTACGAATCCTCCTCCCTATTCAACTTCCTTGATTTTGGAATTTTCCTCTTTCGCGTTTCTGCATTCCCTTTCACAATGTATTTCACTCATATACACTTATACAACTGTAACTCAAGGAATCCTCATAACATGCAATCCCTTTCACAAGTACAATAAGAGTATATAAACTAACCAATGGTAACTAAGAACGTCCAACAGTCGGCAACTACCAAGAGTAACTGCATACAACCAACAAAGAGAAAAAAATTCTTGTTGGCTACAATATAATTAAAATATAACTAATATCAACATTTCTCTAACTACAAGCTAAAGGGTAAAGCAAGAGAAATAGTTTTAATATTATTTTAGGTTGGGCCCAATAATTTTAATTTATGGGCAACTTAAATAATATTATAAAAATAAAATAACAATAAATATTATTAAAAGATAAAAATAAAAGAGTTTTTCAGCACAAATATTAGAATAAAAGTTATTTTTAAATGAAAAATAAAATAAAATATAAAGTATTTTCAAATACTAAAAAAATAAAATCAAATAAAAAATATTTTTAAATGCTAAAAAAATAAAATTAAAAAAAAAGGTATTTTCAAATACATTGGAGGGAAATTATGGCCCAATTTGGAACAATATAAAAGAGGGGTGCCTAGCTTCATTTGGTATCTAGTATTCACTTTCCCATTTCATTTTCCGAATTGGGCATTTTGTTCATTTTCCAAAACGAGCATTTCATTCATTCTACTCATCCAAGGATGAAAACACTTGGTTATTTTCAGTTATCTTTGAGGACTAAAACTCTCTTGGATTTCCATTATTGGAGGAGAGGACAAAAACACTCATTTTCTAGCATTGGAAATTCCAGATGAGAGTTGCGTGATTAGATTTGCAAGAAAATTGAACAATTGACATTTGGAAAGTCATTATTGGATTTTCCGAATTTATTGCTGCTGCTCATCACTAATTTTGTCTAGATCTAGAGCGCCATTCTTGTGAAGGAGACTATCACATCATTTCCAACCATTCCCAGCACTATCAATCATTTCTGCAAATTTAATTGATGATATTGGCACATTTACTTGCAGCACCTGTCCTAGGACTGATCCATAACATTTTTGGAACATTGGAGGTGTTGTACCATCACATATATTGCTGATATCATCAGTTCTCAAGGGCAATCTGCATATTGGAGGGTGTGTGTATAAGATCCCTTACCGGATTCTAAACAAAATACTGTAATTTTCACAATTTGCATAGCACGGGCATTTTAACAAATAGTTTGCAGGCTTACTGTTCCAAGTTAATTTTGCTTCACAGGAATGTTTTGAATTTCATGTATCCTCAACAATAATATTGAAATCAAACTTAACATCCAATTAACCAAAATTAACACATTTGTACATGCTCGTAACAATAACTTCATTTAAATAACTGCTCAGAATAAGCTGATTACAAAGATAATTGTATATAAAATTCTAACCTTCACACAGTGGTAATTGACTTCCTTTGGAAAGACTGCATACTATTCACATATTCCCCACGAATGGAAAGCTACTGTATTGAAGTCTTTAAACTCTGTTTATACATCTTCCTTTATCCAGCGCTACTCCTTCCAGCTGGTCTGCAACATTGGTAAAGCTATGCCACTCTATTGGTGTTGATAACTCTTCTCGTGGCTTCCACAACTCTTACGACTTTCCTACAGACTCTGCGTCACTTCCAAGGTGAGTGACTCCCCATCCAATGATATATATATATATATTTCTGCCCAGCTTCCTGCGTGGGTCTGAAATTCAAATATTATTCGACCAACTTCTATTTCCTCACGTCTGTCATCATCATGTCACACTATTACCTCTACCGCCCAATCTGTTACTCGTCCTTGAAGTCTCATGATGAACTAAATTTTCTACGTCTGGAAATAAAGGGAACTCTTGCCTAGCAAGAATGAAGTCTGGGAAAGAACTTAATATTTGGCATCTGGAAATAAAGGGAACTCGCACCCAATAAGATAAAAAATAAATTTGCAGTCACCTTGAAATTAGCTACGCTAATCTCCATTTTTTGTAAATACAATACGCCCTCCAAATTCATTTATCTCAAGATTTTTTCCAATAAACCCTTGATCAATATTGACATTCAAACCCTTAAACATAGGCATTGACTCTGAATAAATCGATCGGCCATCAACCAAGGAGGATCTTTCACCACCGTAGTTGATATTTTTCATGAGGGTTTTCATCCTCAAGAAATTCTTGGAGAAAATAATCTGCAAACTTTCACAATGATAATTCCCGCATAGAGAAAGGAGCCCCAATAAAATATATATATATATATATATATATATTTCCCGAATCCCAATGCCCTTTGTGAGAATTAATATTATTTAATAAAATATTTCCCTTTCTTTTACTTGGGCGCTCACTCCAAAGTATTGAAGTCACTTTAATTTTTATAAAAATTAAATACTTAAGTATAATAAAGTCCAAACATTATAACTTAAGCATTTATTTTAATAAATTGCCTACTTCACTAAAGGCCTCAGCAAACACTGAATCCTAAAACTGAGCAACTGAATTAAACGTGTTGCCAATAAAATAAGTCGATGCCCAAAACAATGACTTTCTAGAAATAATAATAATCTCCAAGAACTGTGAAGTTCCCTGAACCATCTGATTAGCCTACAAGAACCCAATGAATAGGCTAATACTCAGCAACTGAGTAGGCTCAGGAGGGGGTGTAATGTCCCCTTCTAGTCAACAATCAGCTCAGTAGCTCTTCAGCCTATTCCGGAAGCCCGTAGGCTCGTTGAAGTGAAATCAGGGTTTCCTTGTTTGGAGGTTTTTTTGGCATTTCTCGGAATCTACTATTTTTAGTAAATTCTATTTTTGGTAGTGATCAGTTGTTAGCACTTCAGTAAGTCATTTCCAATTGGAGCAATTGCTTGGGTTTGATTTTGGCTTTAAAAAAAAGCATTATTTGGTGAAATAACATATTTCAAGGCATTAATGATTTAATTGCAAGTTGACCCCTTGGCCTAGTTCATTAACTTTAAGTTGTGTTTAAAAGGTGTCCATGAAGGGGGATGCCTTCATAAAGGAGTTATTAATATTTAATAAAGCTTTATTGTGCCTTGAAGTGGACGCCATTCTAAAGGAGGATTTAATATTTTTGAATTTTAAAATATTTCAAAAGGAACTTTTGGCGTCCCATTCTTGGAGGAGTTTTGGGAATTTGAAAAGTCACCTTCTTTCTTATAAAAGAGAAGTTTTGCTCCAACTTTTATCATCCATTGTTTATGCTAAAATTATGTTGTCGGAATGACTTCATGTATTTGGCTTCAAGGAATGCTAACCTCCTAGCATCTATCCAATTTTGTGTTTGAAAGACAACACCTAGTTGGTATTATTGTTGCTTCTCATCCAGACTAGCAGATTGAGCTTCACAAATAATGAATTTTGAAGATGTTTTCAGTTTTTGAGTTGCTGGTGCAGACATGGTTGAAGGTTGATTTTACTTGCACCTCTTCATCTGATTTTATTTTGGTTGTGGGTAATTGCTCATACTGATTCTATGTTTGAGGCAACTCATTCTATGAGTTTGCAGATTTTTATTTGGAGTTTTTGATTTTTAAAGTGAAAATCGCCCCTCAAGGAGGCCGTACCATGCTGAGGTTGCCTTGGGATTTAAGCATAAATGTTTCATGAGTTTTTGAGGTAGTTTGTGAGTTGGAAATTGGGCGCCATCCTTCTAGTGAGCATTTGCAATTCGTTTCAGCTCATTCGGAGGTATTTTAAAAGAGTTATGAGCATTTCATTGATTTTACAATTTGCTGGTTGACATTTTCAGTATGCTGGTTTTTATTATCAGACTTCAATAAGTTCAGATTTTGACTTTTATTTCAGTATTTGAAAGGCTTAGAACTTGAAAGATTCATCCTTCATACATTTGCATTGATTATATCATTGTAACACTTGTAAATTGCAGATTTCTTTCATTGTAAGGCTATGAATTAGTAGTACTAATCCAATCATTGTATTTACTACATTTACTTGTGATTTCTAATGCAAACACTTTAACCCCTGGACGGTTTACCGCCAGTGTGGAGGAATTTACTTTGTACTTACATTTATCACCCACTGTTAAGTGGAAAATTCCCACTATTGAGTGGATGCCTGCCGCAGCAGATGAATGAGTTTTAAATTGTACTGTTTTTCCCCCACTTTTAAGTGGTAGCGTGAAAACCTCTCATGGCTGGTTCACCGACTCTTTCTACTTTCATTGTATTCAATTCCAGCTATAATTCAGTTTACTCCGCCATATGTTAGCACCTCGCCATCTAAAGGATCTTGTATGCACATTCTTGGCATAGAGTTGCTTTCCATTTGATTATCCTTTGGAGTTAACGCTAATCTATTGGCGTAATGCTGGTTGGTGTTGTGTTAATTCAAGGAAAAAATTGACTAGCACATTTCAAGGGGGCATTACAGTGTGGCACTAAATATATGTTGTTTCAGATTATTTATTGCTACTAAAGGCTGCTGTACCATTTCCAAAGGAAGGTGAAAAGCAATTTTGGCGTTTTGGGGTGAGCAACCAACATTTAACCACCTTGTGGAGGCCAGAATCAGCATTTGGCATATCTTTATGACATTTTTTTGAAGGCTCGCATAAAAAGGGAGCCATCAGCCTATGAATATCATTACCCTACCCTGCCTATGAATATCATTACCCTACCCTAGATGGCTGCGATTTGTAATGCACATCATTTTCCGGCTTCATTTTGAGGGTCAACCAGCATTTTGTCATGCTCCATTGAAGGTGAGCTACTTTGTCATGCTTGATCAGCCTTTTCGGAGAGCAATCTGCTTTCTTTTACTGTTACTTGCTCAGAAAACTCAGAAAATAGTGAAAATTACGAAAAGGGACGTAACACCCTACAGTCGTGTTTTACCTATAAGATTTTTTTGTGACTGTCGTATGCCTTTTGAGGATGAAAATCTAAGATAAAAGTATGTTGCGAAAGGAATCAAGGAGTTTGTAACCTATTGTTTTCACAATGCAACCACTATTAACCACAAACACCCTCAAAACTCAGTATCAATCTACTATCATTTTGTTTCAAATCCTGCCTTGAACCCCTGAAAACTTACCTGTTTTGTGCTTGTTATAGTTTTGGCACTTTATGACTTATGCAAAGGCAGTTGTTTTGTGTTTATAAATAGTGAACAAGTACCCATGAAGATGGCTGTAACTTGCAACCAATCTGCCATAACAACCCACGCAACATCAGCAAAAATAATTAGAATACTTGCTATGGAGAATGAGGAATGGGAATGGAGTATCATTCTTTAAAAATGGTGAAGAAAGCTGCTGCAAACATGCTCCAAACTGCTCCAGTTGTGCTCTCTTCAAACCCTTGCTTCAACAATGGGAAAATAAGATAGGGCACACAATTTTACAAAAACATAAGTGTGCTTTTCTAATTTCAAACTTGCTTTTCCCCTCTTCTCTCCTAGACACAATTTTTCACCTCCAACAGCAAATTTATCTTATATTTTCAACTTGGCTTGCACCTAACACTTTTTGCCACACACTTTATCACTTAAATGACCTTTTTCATGATCTAATATGGCATTCTACAACTTGGGCACACACTTGGAAGGTATATTGAACTTTTTCTTTATGTTTCCTTATTTAGTTTGGACATCCAAATCATTGGGCACATGCTTCAGCTCTCAAATGACATTTTTCCATCTATTTCCACTTTGAGGTTTGATGTTTGACCACACTAGCATGCACTGGGAAACTTGGGAGACATTTTTTTACATTTTGACCTTCACTTTTACCACTTTAGTGGCAAGGCGTGCCCTCAACAACTCCATTGAGCTTTTTCAACTTTCAAACATTACATTAAATGATTTGGGCATTCTCCTAGGGAATGAAATGCACTTTTTCTGATGTTTTTACATTGACTTAAGTGACTTTCTCTCTCCTGATGCATCCCTGGAGGATAAAATCCACTTTTTCTTCTAATTTGATGTTTGAGCTTTGACATCTAAGTGAAAAAGCACTGTTTGGGTCACTTAAGTGATTTCATGTTTTAATTTCTCATTAACATTGAAAATTTCCTACAATTTTTCCACTTAGCTAGTTTTTTCATCTAAAGTTCACCAAAATGACATTCTCATGATTGAGGGCATGCCTAGAAAATTAAGAGACACTTTTCCTTAAGTTCTGACAAGTGACATCCAAACATGTAACTCTCTCTCAAAAAGTACCTATGCATCCTTTTCCAGCATGAATCATTAAAAATTATATCTCCTTTGTGTCAAACCATTTTGGAAACCCAAATGATTATGTGTAGGCATCTGACATACTAGAAACACAAATGAAAGAAGGCATCAATAGATTCAGATGGAACACATACTAGCAATTATATGCATACAAAGTAAAATACTTATCTACAAATATCTACATTGCATGATCTGGTCTATGTGGTGATTGCAGACCACTGAAAGTATCAATCCAGACTACCCATAGGATTGATTCACAGTATGATGGGTATTGGCTACAACAGTTTATGGTGAAGTTATTGTCATTGATGTCAAGGTAAAAGATAAAATCATTGTTGGAATATGTTACCTTTGATGTTGACAAGGCAAAGGATAAAGCTACGAAGTTAGACATATTGAGATAGCTGGCTTGATCAGATTATTGTAGACTCAGAATCATGATCAGATTGTTGAACTTAAAAAGTTCAGATTTGATAGCTTACTCAGAATAATAATCAGATTTGATCACCATAATATTATTGATGACTTAAACAGCACCATCAGATTCTTATACATAATCGAAGTTCTAAACCGATTAATTAAATCTGATCACTTAAGGCAGTTAAGACATTGACAAATGATGAAGAAGATTTGTTAAGATGTAGTCTGATCACACTAAAACTCCGATCAATGAAGAGTTGTGATTGATTTGTTAAGAAGGAAAAACGTTGGCTAATCAAGATTTAAGGACGTGTCTCTCTTCAAGAAACGTGTTCATATGGTGCATTATTGAAAAGACGTGTGGTCTTCTCCAAACAATGAAAAGAAGTGTTCTTAAGAATTGAAACAAAAGGTTGTGATCTGCGCATACATCTTTTCTAAAGAGATACATATGGTAATCTTAAAAGGTGCAATTACTTCTTACAAAGCAAACATTAAAAGACAGATCTAAAAGGAATCCTGTTTTGTTTATAAACAGAAAATAAATAAATCAAAGAAAATCAATTAAGTTCAAGAGGCATATCTAAAAAGGTGTGACTGAAATATGAAGAGGCAGAATTGTGATTGATGTGTTCTTCCATCAATAGTTGCAAACTTTGAGCAGATTATATAATTGACATCCCATTCAAGGTTGCTTGTGTGGTTGTGTAGAGTGAGCAATTCAAATCAGAGAGTCTATTCTCTTGTGTGGGCTTAAGGTGATAACATACATCACAAAGAAGATTGGAGGATAGAGGAAGTGCAGATCTGATTGAAGACAGTCATCTTACATCCATCATTTAGCACAAGTTGGTGCCTTGCACATTAGGGGTTGGTGCTCCTTGTAAGTTGGTGCCTACTAAATAAGTTTAAGGGGTCGGTGCTCCTTGTAAGTTGGTGCCTACTAAATAAGTTTAAGGGGTCGGTGCTCCTTGTAGGTTGTAGCCTACTAAACTTTTCATTAATAATTCAAGTAGGATGGTGCGTACTTTCTTTTGTAAAAATCATTTAAACATTTCATACATCAATTGGAGTTAACTTAATTGCATTGTTTCATATTAAGAAGTTGATGTTGAATAAAAGTTGAACTTGATAAAAGTTTTAAGAAAGAAAAAGTTTGTTTTGATTTACTGATTCACCTGCCCTCTCCACCCCCCTCCTCTCAGTAAATCTTTGTGCTCTTCAGTTTACCCCTAGGGCCTATCCATATCATAACACAGGACTGATTTTCACAAATGAAAGGGACCTTGAAATACAAAGCATTCAATATGATCATGCCTACCACAAGAGACATATGTAACAGGCATATTGATGTCTTCTAACACTTCAACTGATGTATCTTGCAACAAAAGAAAAGTAAAAACAAGACAAGAAAAAAATGAAATAACCTAAACACTAAAAGTTAGAAGACTCAAAATAACCTTCCCGTACCATTTCTCATTCATTAAATATATAAATTAGTGTGAAACTGGAAGGGCATCCAAACCACATAAACAAGATTTTAATACACAAAACTGCATATTAAAACTTGCAGGTCTTGCCAGCATAGCTATGCAAGAGGAATTATCTCAAAGGAAAGGAATCCTCATAGGAACCTCATTCATTTATGACTCCATGTTCATAAAAATTCAATTTAAATTTAAATTTTTGAAATGTATATTTATGCATATACGAATATACCATGTGCCCAAGTACACCCATATTCCGATTCTGAAAATTCAACCCTGTACATGTACTCTACAGCCACCACAACTTGAAATGGCTGTACCTTATAAGTACTAACTCACATTATTGAACCGCAACCATGCTAAAAAATTCCATGCAATCATTGCAAGCCTTGCTGCTACACTTGGCCACATGATGATTACCATATCCTAAAAAACAAACTACACCCATCCTTGCCTATACACAAATTTAGTAAATAGGTGCAACCTCATGTCATAGTTGACATAGAGTCTCAACCAAATGTTAAATTAATCTAAATTTTCCATTCTGGTACATGTCAACAGAATGCTATTAAATGCAAGCTCTTCACACCATATATATGACACTGTCAAATTAAATTAATCTGCAAAGAAATCAAAAATACTTCAGCAGAATATGAGTCTAAAATGCATTATAGAAAGTGCATAAAATAAAGATGTGAGATTAAACAAAGTACATCTTTTTTATATCATAGAGAGCAAAGTCATATATGGTGATACAAGTATAGCATCTCGAAACACATACCCAATAGAAATAGAGCAAGCCCTCTCCGGGGTCATGTAGACAATGTCAAACTCTCCTTTCTCAGCATCTTCAATCACACTATAACTAGTTTGAGCACTAGACAAATGCTGGGCTTTTATGCCTTTTTGTTGCAGACTCATTACCTGTTGGTTAAACCACACAACAAAAGTTACAAATAAGTGAAAAGGAAAACTAATCACCAAGCACTATAAATGTTACTTACCTGATCTTGCATGAGGCTTATCAGGGGGCTGATCACTATAGCGGTCTTCCTGGCCAATAATGCAGGCAACTGATAGCTGCACAAGAATATTGATATCATGTTATTAGAGAAAATTCAAAATAACAAGAAAAATAACAAGAAATTCTTTACTGATGTAAAAAAATGACCATTAGTATATGTATACAAATCCAAAAAGAAATAAAGTGATATAGAAAACAAAGTTTATTATACACAGATCAATCCATAAGACTCCGCAAAAGATTAAAGAAAAGAAAGAAAGATACAAGCATACTTTTTTAAAGCATAAATGTTTGCCTCTATAGTGTGTGAAGCACACCACTGATTTCTCTAGCCTCTATGTATTTAGTATTTTCCTACTATGTTAAGGTAAATATTTTTATGTTCCGCAGTTTTATCAGGTTTTGGATGACAAGAAACACAAGGACATGTTTTAAGGGCACCAAAAAGCATCAAAACATGTTCTAGGGACAACAATGCCAGGAAGGCATTTTTTGCCAATGGCTGTATGTTAAAATTTTAAATATAAATGATTTTTAAAAAACCTAAATAATACAATTCAAATTATAGAAGCTTAAAACAAGTCACAACTTAAACTAAATATTATAACAAATATCGTTGTACATGAAAATAGAAATTTATCAAGTTCCAAATTTAGACATTCACATAATCCATCAAACTCAAGACTTGATGTTCTTTGATTCATGTATAGCAGCAATAAAAAATTCATTCATTGCATTTCAAATACATAACAGCGAATGGCCCTATTGGCACCCCATTTTGTTATGTCTGATTTGTAACGTGCCAACCCTTCAGTAAAGTAAAAATTTCTAAATTTACATCATACGAGTAAATAAACATGCTAACAAGTCATTGTAATTAAAATTTTCTTTCTTTTATTGAAAATATACGAACAAGATGCCATATCATATTACAATAAAGATTCCACTTCATTACAATAACTTCACAAGTACACGTAACAAGAATACATACCTTTACAAACATAGCTCCAATGAGCTTTAGAACAAATAGATGTAAGACAGTCCAAGAATCCATCATTTCAAATCTTGGTTCTACAGTCGCCTGTTGTGGAGGAGAAGCATCACTCGGGCACTTTTCTACCAACCACGGACTCATAATGCAGTCCCCTACACATCTATCATTCGATAGATGGCCCTTCCCTTCGACAAAGAGATTGGTAGAGTAACCGATGACGACAACCAACTAAGCATAGTGTTGTGTTTTGCATGACTAAAATTTGTGCAATCCGGCAACTCTCGAACTAGCATGTAATACGGGATCACGGTGAACTGACAGTGTAGTCTCAAGCATCACACAGTCTAAGTGGATGTCGTATATTGCACTACTTTGATCAAAGCGTTTCATTCAGTATGTTCTACTGAGGGTCATTTGTCACATACACTATTCAGGGCCGATTTGACTTAAGGATATCTTCAACTACGCATAGGTATTGTCCTTCAATGGGTAAATCCGTCACCCCAGACTACCCTACAACAAACTAATCTACATGATAATAACCTACTTAACAAGCAGGTTCACAAGATAGGTATATCCTTCAATGGATAGTCTATCATCCCAGATAACCTATCTTCAAAACAATCTACTAGTAATGAATCTATTAAGCAAGTACACAAGTCCACTCCCATGCTTATCCTAGGAGTAACACAAGCTTTCCGAGTTAAACTAATAACTTAGCTAGGTGTGTCTCAAGTGACTCTTGCATTCAATCAAGCCTAGTATATACTTAACTGAGAAACACACTCATCAACTACTATGGAGTAAATATAAACACATTGCATCCCATGTTCAAACATATCTAGTATAATTAAATACCTATGTTTTACTACATGTAGCATAATTAAATACCTATGTCAAGCAATCTCTTTGACATATCTAGTATAATTAACTACTTCTATCAAGCAATCTCTCCTATCATGGAGTACTTGAAAACACACTATAAAAGCAGCCTAAAGGCTTCAATTCTCTTTTCCAAAAGCAATATTAAATACTTCTAAAGCTCAAATAGAAAAGACATTTCATGTAGCATAGAAAATATAGTAAACCCTTTTTAAAATGACAAGAAGAAGAAACCCCATACCTGTTATTGTTTTTTCCCAATTACTGATGACAAGGCAGCCTTCTCCTTTGGTTGCTTAGGTTAACCCAGCTTCCCAAATCAATTCTCACTCCCTTTCTTGTTGAAAGCATTCTTCTCTCAAAATTAGACAACTATTCCTCACAAAGTCCACTCTTTTCTCACTCAAAAATCAGATATTATAAACTGGTGAAACTCAAATGTAATAACTAGCAAAAGACGTAATCCTTTGGTATGATACGCCTCTTTCTCAATGGTAACAATGAACTCACAGAAATGTGAATGGTGGCTGCAAATTATGTTCACTCAGAAATATGAATACTAACTGCAAATAATGTTCACTCAGTAATGTGAAGAATGAACAATTATTAATGCACAAGATGATACGCAATGATGCATAAGGTAATCACAAGAGACAAATGACAAAAGCTAATCAAGATATGAAGAGATGATGACTGAGTATGAATCAGAATGAATGAATACGAATTACGAGAGTTGGGTGACTATTTATAGTGAGCCCAACCTTTAGCATCCCCTACAGCCATGGCATGTGAATTGACACCACTAACATTTGATTTGTTCAGCCTGTAGGTGGCACCAATTCCAATCCATACTTAGCAATTAACATGGTGAGTCGACCTCCAATTCTACCAGCATTATAGAGACTAATTCCAAAAGCACATGGAGAATTTAATAAATCAACACCTACAAAAAATAGTTTCAAAGGTGGCACCAAACTCATAAGATGGCAGATTTTTCATATTTCAGAGAAGATGTCAATCGTAATTCTTTTACACATAGCCTCTACCGACTATCTTTCAGGTTGAGTCGACAGAGTTCAATTACTGCGTTGGATTTATTCTTGCTTTAGATTCTAACTTGGTCAAAAGATTTAAACGCCTTTTGTGGATTTATCCCTACGTGATCATAACCAGGTGATGCATGATTTCACTTTGCCGTATTTGTTTCAAATTTGAATTCTTCCCATAAGCCCAAGTCTAATACATGAGTTGGAATTGATTCATTTATTTAAATCTGCTCGAGTAATTCTGAAATAATTCAATTTCCCAAAGTTTAATGATGATTCAGAAATAATTCGATTTCCAAAGTTGAATGATAATATTTAATCGATTCAGAAATAATTCGATTTCCAAAGTTGAATGATGTGAATTATATTTTATTATATATATAATATTTAATATATAATCACATATATATATTGATTAAATATATATATCCTGAGCCAGTCAGCATACATCGGATATATATATATGTAAATTCGTGAGGCAATAATAATAATATTATTAATATCCACATTATACAGGATGTGTGCATATATACATATATATACTTGTATATACCTCTATGTACACGTATGTGGAGGTATACCATATCACTACATCCGTATGAGCTTATCCATTTGCCAACATACGCTTGTATCGATGTGCATATTGTTAGTTTTAGGATCCGAAATGTAAGCAAGCAGAAAATGCAACACAAACAATGAACACGATGATTTACCCTGGGAAAACCCTCCTACTCGAGGGAGAAAAACCCAGCAACGAATATTGTCTTATATATCAGAATAATAACTGCAAAAACTGCATACAAAATCAAGCCCTAGAATAGGCTGAGCCACATACAATAAGATCTGTAAATTCTCCTTGTATCGAATCTTGAAAGCACTAAATCTTGAATGATAACACTTCTTACAAAAATCTGATCTATTGTTGCACGGAGGCGAACTACTGCTAGAGGTGTGAATTAGAGTGATTGAATTGCTTGATCAAATGAGAGGACATCATCCTCTATAAATACCAAACTAGCCAGCCTTCTCTATAGGGCCGACCTAGAACCAATATAGTTTATTTATAAAAGATGAAGGTCGACTTGCCTTGAGCAAGATATAATTAGGAGAAAATATCTCCCGCTGCTACAACACTAACACTCCCTCTTAGCTAGGAAGGTATTTTCCAGATATCCTCGTCATGGAGTCTCTCAACATGACGCCCACAATGGCTACACCCATTTGTGGAAAAATCCACATCTCAGTCTCCGAGATGTACAATAGTTCATCATGGAGTCTCTCAACATGATGTCCACAATCGCTACACCCATTTGTGGAAAACACATCTCAGTCTCAGAGATGTACAAGGGTTCATCACGGAGTCTCTCAACGTGATGTCATGGAGTCTCTCAACATGACGTCCACAATAGCTACTCCCATGTGTGGAAAGAAACACATACCAAGTCTCAGAGATGTACAAGGGTTCATCACAGAGTCTCTCAACGTGATGTCGCCATGGAGTCTCTCAACATGACGTCCACAATGGCTACTCCCATGTGTGGAAAGAAACACATCTCAATCTGAGTCACGGAGTCTCTCAACGTGATATCGTCATCGAGTCTCTCGACATGACGTCTCATCTCAATCTCAGAGATGAACAAGGGCTTGCACCTCATATTTCTCCGTCTTAGAGAAATATACACTACAAGGGCTTTCACCTCATATTTCTCCATCTGAGAGAAATATACATTACAACAAATCTTCATGATAATGTGACTCCCTCTGAAGCTCCAAGTACTTGCATCAACCTCCTGACCTCCTCGTCCAAGATTGCCTGCAATGCTTGCCTTAGAGGAACGGTTTCCTACACACACCTCCGGCACTACTGGCTTATGAGAGTTCAAGACTGTCCTTCTCGACCTCTTCCCAGATCACCCTATTTTGAATGGGTTTGCGGAGCTACCAATGTCAAATCCAGATTGAATGTCTTGTGCGATTCTGTTCTCTACAACTGAAAAGGTCTTCCAAGGACTTTTGCTCCTGGCCTTGCACCACTGCAACCCATTTAGCTAACGCTTTCACTTCTTCTCAGTGAGTCACAGAACTCCCTCTTGATCCCTGCCTCAAAGATTGCAAAGACATCCTCTGGAAGTGAACTCCCCTCCATTGACTGATCTCAGAACCTTAATCCTTTTTCCCGAACATGCTCTCAACTCATGCCTTGAATTTAACTCCCTTTGAATGTCATTTCCTCCTCTTCAAAGAAACTAATTGCAATGACAATCTGTATAGGTTCTTCGTTGTTTAGTGTCTTCATCTTTCTCAATCTTCTTTGTTGATGTAAACTCTCCATCCAAGGCTGACCCAACCTTGTGCCCTCGAGAGATGTCTCCAATGAAGAATCAAGAGAGTTATGTACCACCAACTCAATCCCATTCCTCATAGAATGCCTCAAGCTCTTCCTCCCTTTGAATTCCTTATGCAATCTGCATTTTAGAGAGATTAATAATAGTTTATAGAATCAAACTACCTCGATACAAACATGTAGACATCTAGCAAATATCATTAGATAGAACAATTAAGGAATGCTAATAGAACTTATCTTTGTTGAATTAGAATCTCCTTAAATGTTGCACTTAAACCCTCTTTAGATCTGCTCTTGTCTTTCCCTTAGATCTGCTCATATGTAGTATTAATTATGCTCCTGAATGTTGACTCTGCTTAGTACAACCTTCAGAAACTTCTTAACAACAGTTCCTTCTTGAACAATATTGCTAGAAGAACAATATCTTCTGTAGAAGAAACCTGTGCCAGATATACCTTCAAGGTTTCACAAACTCCCTGATATTGCCACAATATCCAATTTACTTTGCAAAGCTTCTTTATTTCCCTCGACCTCCTCTTTTCTCAAACGACAGCTTGAAGTAAAGGAACCAAGCCAAAATGAAACCTCTCTCATTCTTCAAAAACATTAACTCCACTCTTGCAAAACCATCGAATACAACACCTTCAAAGTTGCTTCAGTTGGCATGTCGTTGGTACAAAATTGATTTCCAATGTATGCAATACCTACATCATTACATAGAGCAACAATTCTTGCAATTGATTGAAGATTGGGATCCATAGCCTCACCTTCAAGCCATTCCTGGACTTTGCCATCATAAGTTGTACCCTCAACTATATAATCTCGGAGAGAGTATGGGTTTGACCCTATGGCCACCAGTTTTGCAACAGATATTTGGTTAGATGTCAATGTTCCTATCTTATTAGAACAAATCACAGTAGTGCAGCCTAAAGTCTCCACACTCGGTAACTTCCTAACAATTGTATTTTTTTGTGCCATTTTTCCTATATCAAGTGCCAAACATGTAGTAATAACTGCAGGCAACCCTTCTAGTATGGCAGCAACAGCCAAAGCCACTGCAATCTCAAGGTAATATGTACACTAAAAGAAAACTTGAAATTTCGTTGCCAACCATTTACAATCTCCCATGAAAGGAAATATTTAAGATTTATAAGCCAAACCAGTAAACAAACAACTCCAATAATGGAAGCGAGTGCCTCCCCAAACTCATTCAACCTTTTTTTTTCCTTCAACGTTGTATCGACGTCATGTTGAGATGCCTCATGGATCTGCAAATGAATCTTTCCTATCTCAGAATGCATGCCAGTCTATGTTACAAGACAAATTCAGCTACCACTCACAATGGTTGTACCTGCAAAAGCCATGCATTCTTTTCCTTGCAACTCTATTCACTTTGTGATGGCTTTTGTTAACGAACATGCTTTCTCCAGTCAGTGAACTTTGCTCTACTCTTAGAGTCGAACTTATCAAATGCAAAAATTCGCCTCAAGGTCTACCGCAATTCACCTTTTAGGTCTGCAAAAATTCACCTCAAGGTCTACTCTTAAATCTGCTAGAAATCGCCCTTTAGGTCTTCAAAAAAATCGCCTTCAAGACTGCTCTTAAAAACACCTTAGATTTGCTTCTAAGGTATGCTCCAAATCCGCTATCGATGGAATGATATTTAATGAAGAATGCTTAGACAAATCTAGTCAGATCCTTTCTTAAACCCGCTCTGATACCATGTTAGTTTTAGGATAAGAAATGTAAGCAAGTAGAAAATGCAACACAAAAACAATGATCACAATGATTTACCCTGGGAAAACCCTCCTACTCGAGGGAGAAAAACCCAGCAACGAATATTCTCTTATATATCAGAATAATAACTGCAAAAACTGCATACAAAATCAAGCCCTAGAATAGGCCGAGCCACATACAATAAGATATGTAAATTCTCCTTGGATCGAATCTTGAAAGCACTAAATCTTGAATGATAACACTTCTTACAAAAATCTGATCTGTTGCTGCAAGGAGGCGAACTGTTGCTAGAGGTGCGAATTAGAGTGATTGAATTGCTTGATCAAATGAGAGGACATCATCCTCTATAAATACCAAACTAGGCAGCCTTCTCTCTAGGGCCGACCTAGAACCAATATATTTTATTTATAAAAGATGAAGGCTGACCTGCCTTGAGCAAGATATAATTAGGAGAAAATATCTCACGTCGTGTTGGCGTTTCAATTAGCACCTCCAGAGTGCTTATCGGAAACAAACAGCTATTGTAAGTGTTATAGTACTGCTCTGCAAATTATAGAGAGGAAGATCTCTCTTTCCTAATGTTCTACATAAAAAAGGGTACTAAGGTTCCTATCTTTTTTACTCAGCGGCAGGAGACAAGGGTGCATAAACACAATGCGCCGTAGCTAAGCTTTTTCTCTGGTTTCCGCAGATCTTAACTATGACTAAACTAGTTTCTAAACTATCCTATCTCCCCAAGATTAATAGAGCATGAGGGCGTAGGAGCGAAATGGATGGGTTGGATCACTTGATTCCGCCGTCTCCTAAGAATATGGTCGAGGCTCTGAACTCTCGAATATATGTTGGGATAAGGTTTTATGCAAGCAAACACTCTTTACGGTAGGCTGGATCTAAGACTTGCCAAGGAGGAGGAACCCCTGTCCGACGTATAGGCTAGGAAACAACAAGGTACAAAGATTTGGGTATCAGGATTGCTAAGGAGGAGGAACCCCTGTCTGAAGTATAAGTTGAAATCCGGATCTTTAAACAACATCAAACGATAGCAATTGATAACAAAATATCCAAGGAGGAGGAACCCCTGTCCGAGGAGGAGATTGAAACAATGAACTATTAAGAACAAAGATGTTGGATCAACTCAAAACTTAGATCAAATATGCATACGCCTTCTGACTTTATTCTTCAGGCTTTTCCAAAGAATTTACAAAGGTTGGGACAGCAAAGGCACGAAATCATGCACAATTACGATCAACCAACAAACTCTCATCCAAGAGTGAACAAATCCAAACAAGCAAACTCTGGCAACAATGGCGCAGCAATTTTGCGTAGTAAATAAAGGTTAAACAAATAATGAGCCCAAGGCTCTTATTTATAGAAACTCATAGGAGTAGGCAACCCTAAAATCTCCTTGATTTAACAATCAGTTCTTGTCAATCAACAAGATTTATTCCTATGTATAAAAGTAGGTGAGCAAGCAGTTAACTGGAAATCTACTTCAGTTAACTGAAACTAAACAAAAGTCAAACTGGAAGTCTACCACAGTTGACTGACACCTAACTAAAAGTGAATTTAAATTACAAATGTGCCTCCAAAATAGACATCCACCTTTAAAGGAGATCTGAGACCCACAAATCGTAGGAGTCAATTAGACATCCTTGATTAGTGGGATCTGACATGCATGATCTGTGGAGATCTGGAGTCAACTTGGTAAGGGGCATCAAGTTGACTTCAGTCATAGTTATTGCTATTTTGGAGGCAAGGACGTCCTTCTTGAGGTGCTTTACACCTCCTCACCACTGGTCAACAGTCCCTCTATCCAGTCGTTGACCTCTTCAGCCCCTGGGCAATCAATGCTCCTCAAGATGACGATGTGACGTCTTAGCATCTCTTCACCTGTAACAAGTTGTTGTTGATAGTCTATGCATTTGGCAGCTGCTTCGTCCAACTTGGTAGACATGGCTACAACTTTGGCTAACTTGCAACCATTGGGATCATCAAGGAATGTAATATGGATGGCGTCACGAAATTGTTTCTGCACTGTTCCTAGCTCAATGTATTCTCCTCCCTCAAGTTGATATTCTATGTGAGGGAAGGATATAACCAACATTCTTGCGAAGTTGATAATACCTGCGACAATATGCCTGTAGTCAATCAGCTCCACAGAATTGGCATCATAGGCTTTCACCTTGTATGCCAATTGTTCCTTCCAATCAAAAAGATGGCATTTGTTCTCTGTGGCGGTAACCGATTGATATGCCAATTGCAAATCAGCAACTATCGTTTCGTCTCCCGGCCTCTTTTCTCTTGTCCTCAAGTTTGACTGTTGGATCTCTGAGAGGAGTCTGTATGCTTTATCCCTCAATTGGTATGCTTCTGCCAATACACATCGTCCTCTGATAACAAACTCATACACTTGATTTCTCAAGTGTTTTCCATATGTGATCAACTGATGATGGTTTCGCTCTGCGGGGAGATCCAGCAACTCTTGAGGTAAAGCAGAGGAGCTAGGAGTGTCGTGCATCAAGCTGGAAATATACATCCTCAATTGTCGGTTTTCAGCCTTTAAGGCTGCTTTGTCCTATCCATCCTTAGCCATCCTCTCTTGGGCGCTCGCTGAGGCAATTCCGAGAAGGTTTGCATCCGCCTGACAAGTGGTCTTTCCAAGGTTCACCTTTGATAGCATGAAATCCCCGACCTCTACCTCATGTATGTTTCTATCCTCAGGTAGGGTAGCAGTCTCTATGATGACCTGGTTATCCACATTCCTTTCTACATGTACTTGCTTCTTCAACTTCTTCACCGACATGTCTTGAGGGACATGATCAAACTCTGTGAAGTCAAGCTGATAGGACGGCCTTTCCCTCTTCCTTCCAAGAAAACTCTCAAGCCAGATAGAATCCCGACTAGCTTCGTTGGAAGGAGGAACGTTGGGCCCCTGAATGTTGGATGAACGAGACTGTGTTGTAGTGATGTCTCGAGGTGGCGAGTCCAAGTCGATGGGACCTTGTGACTATTGTGATGGTGGTGAAGTGAGCGGCTCTGTTTCTATCACAGGCACCGTTTCTACTACAACTGCTTTTGTGATGGGTTCCATCTCTGCTGTGATTATCTCAATCACTGGCTCTAGTTTGGCTGCAACGGTTTCAACTATCTCAAGTAAATTGGTGGTTGTCTCCACCTATACCTCTTGTTGATTTGCACCAACAATCCTTGTTCTTCCCCATGTTTTCCTTGACATCCGCATTCTTTCGAGAAGGATGCTCATTTTCTTTCGTCTGGGCTTCTTCCTAGACGTGGAAGGTAGTGTAGACTGAACCGTTGGCGGCTCTGTTCAGGGAAGTACTACCTTCCTTGTCCTCTTGTTGTCTAGGTACAGTCGACCGTGCCTGACTACTCTACCTGTTCTTTCCTCTATAGACGTGCTTTCTTTCGCATACCAATCCACTCTGCCGAGTGGTTGTGAATCCACCTGATCCATGAACGAGGGAAGAATGACTTCTTCCTCATCCTCACATAAGCCCTCAATGTCTTCTGACATAAAGTCAACATGAGCTTGAACCTGCTAGAGTTCCTTCTTCGCACCTCGAACTCATCGTCACAATTGACCCAGTAATCTTCTATGGAAGATTCATGTGATGAGCGTTGCTCGAGATGCGCTGCATAAAGCCCCCTTGGATCATATGACCTCCTTTCAATGAGGTACTTGAGATTAAATCTCACTGTCTCTTGGCTCATCAACTTGGCATTGGTTGTTGTCTTGCATCTATAGAGTCCCATCTAAATGGGAAAGTTTGTAGCTGACTTCTTCTTTTGGCGTAGGTAAGAGTGAACCACGGCCAACTGCCTTAGGAATTCCATGAACACTACCTTATCTGAAGGGTAGCGTGGCATCACGGCGGGGTGACCATTGTAGCCATACACGCGTATGTAGGTGAAGGTTAGAAATTGGATGAACCAATCAGCCCAATCCACCATTGCCTCCTTGGCTGCTGGTGATATCCGTACGTGCATCTCATGGTCTAGCTCTCGCTCGGTGTGCATGATGAAGAGGTCATTTATCTTTTTCAAGTGTCTTTCTGCTTGAGTAAACTCAAGACACAAAAAGTACTCTTGGACCTTCTGCACACCTAAGGTCCCCACAGTGTTTAGTGTCCTGAATTCGCCTTGGAAGGCAATCAAGTATACCAAGTAGGAACACATGTGGAAACTATGAGCTTCTAGAAACCCGATAATTTGTTGGTGGAGTGTGTCACTGATTAGAGAGGCCCAGTCATAATGTTCTCTCTTGTTGATAATCTTACCAATGATATAGAACATCCTCGGCTGAAAATGGTTTCCCTCTTCCTATCCAGTGATTCTACTGAGTAGAGTGATTAACACTGCGTACTCATCTCTGAATTCTCCTCGTCCAACCAATTCGGGCAAGCTGGTCTTTTTTACCTTTAACCATTGTTCGGCCATTTTCAGCAAACGCTTGTCTTTTGAAGCTTCGAATGCCTTTCCACATTCCTTCACATATATGACCTTATTGGTAGGGCATGGCAGAATTGCAAAACATGTCTCAATGTCCTTTGGCTTCAAACTGCAAATCACTCTCCCATCCACTGATAGGATTTCTCTTGTGGTAGGATTGTAACGCTTAATGCAAGCAATTACAAGCTCCACACTCTGTAACGTGATAGGAATCGATGCAGCTAGAAACAGCCCGGATTCTTCTATGTTCTGCAACGTAATTTGATTCATGCCCTCCAAATCCTCAGAATTGACCTCCGAGTTTTTCTAAAACAAGTCTGTGTCAGTCGTTTTGCAGATAATCATGGTACAAGACTATCTTGGTCTTGTATTGTACTTGGGAGTACTGCATTCTGAAAGACTTAAAGATAGATTGTGCACATGACCCTGTTCGGACACTTTCCGGAAACCCTTAAAAATAGCGCCTGTCGAGAAGTATTTTTCCAGGAAAAATATGGCACATGGGTTTTGTTTGTGCTTCAATGCTGAACAAACCCAATTCCTTAGATTTTTTATTTCGAAACTTTTCCGAAAAAATCCTTGAAAATAGGGGCAGCAAGTTTGCTGATTTTGGCAAATTTGAAAAGATGGGTTTCACTGGAAAATTACGCTGATCATACCCAGTTGGCCAGATCTGAGGTGGCATGCTATTTTCTGTGACATGCAAGAATTTTAAGACAAAAGAGAGGAAGTAGACAAGAGATGGATTGGAAGTTATTATCTGCCTCTTCGCAAAAATCTACCTCTGAATTCAACCTTGGAGAAGAAAACCCTTACTGCCACTGATCTTCAAAAAATATTGAAGAACTATTCAAAACCCTTGCCAGATCTTGAAAAGACGTCTTTGGGAGCAATTTTTTGTTTTCACCTTCAACTTACAAAATAATAAGTTAAAATGGGACGCCTAGCTTGAATATCAATATATAATGATTCAAGTTGAGATCCATCATGTTTGGGCGCCAACTCATGACTTAAGCCTGATTTGGAGTTCAAAAGCTGATTTCCACTAATTGTGGAGTGTTTGGCCTCTTTTTGCCTCCAAATTTTCTTAACTCAAGTCAACATATTGCTTTTGACCTTTTAGGCATCCTTTCTTGATTGTTGAGCATATTTTTTATCATTTTCCAGGCTTAAGTGCCTCTGTTTGATCCTTGCTTTCAGTCGTTCAATTGATCTTCGGTAGCTACTGAAGGATCTGTTGTCGAGGCAGAACCATACTGAAGAGATATGCTTGGGAGTCATCAAGTCAGAAACCTGAGTTTGAGCCTCTTGATTAAACGGTGCCTTTCTCCAAGAGGAGCGCTTTTAGCTTTGTCTTAGTCAATTTTCAATGATTGTTCTTCGTCTTTTCCATTTAGACCCTTTGTGCTTTGATCTGACGTTCCCGTTGATTGATGAGTCAGATAACTCTGCTTGATTGTGCATTGGGTAACCAGCTTAGTCCTGGAAAGGACGACTGACTTCTCAGCTTCTGGCAGCAAGTTTAGGCCCTTCAAGTCCAAGGGCGCCTTTGGCCAGTGTTGTACCCAAACCGAAATTTTTGCTTCATTAAGGCATTTTGCTTAAAATGGTCTAAACCTTGTAAAAGTGGGGTCAAAACTCAGTTTTTGGGCAAATAAAGTATGGGCTTTTAGTCAGTGTGATGCCAGGAAGATACTGGCAAAATTTGAAAATTTTGAAAATTAGGGTTTCTGAAATCTATTTTTAGCCCGAAACCCTAAAAAATAGGAACTTGTCAGAATTGGCTGAAATTAATTTTGATTGGCTTATTTCACATCACAATCACAGTGGTGAAGTCAGTTTCAGTTAAAAGTCAGTTTAAGGCTGGTGGGTAGTTTTCACTTTTTCAGGAGAAAAGTTAGGATCTTCGGGGTCATCAATGGCAGTTGGCCAGTACCAGGTATCAATATCTAAGCCTGAAACTCAAAGAGGAACGCTCTACGATAAAAGATGTTGGAAATAATGCTTTTTGATGGAGGGGATTTTCAGATTGGCAAAAAGTGCTAAAATATTCTAAGTCTGGGAACTTTTCACTATGTAACGTAGTAGACACTTGCGCAATCAACGTGCAAATCAACTTTATAGTGTCCGTACATGTGAAAATGATGAAGTATAGTCATCCACACACCTCAGCAGTCACAACGCTTCGACATGGTCAACCGCAGGGATGGATACAGCGTTTGCAAAGCATAAAATGGTGAAAATCAATGAATTCAAAACAAATCCGCTCCCCTGTAGCCTAGGGGCGCCCTTCCATTTGAAGGTCAAGATTTGAGTGTTTTGGATAAAGGATACATTCATTGTTTTATGTTTTCAGTCAGCTTTCCGACTAGCCATGAAGCAAGATTATCCGAGTTACAGAACTTCGGCAAACGAAGATAGAAGCAGAGGTTGCAAAGAGTGTTTTATCACAAGGAGGCAGTCTAGAAATGCAGATCCGCTCCCTTCTAGCCCAAGGGCGATTTTCTTTTTGAAGGCCCAGATCTAGATGCATGTGTGTTTTGATGGTTTCAGTCTTTGCAGAATTAGTTTAACTTTTCAACGAGCTATCAAGCGGAAGCGTATCCAGTACAGAAATCCAGTTATCAGCATTAGAAGTGGAAATTGTAGGCAGGATACATGTCATAAGAAGTTTTTCAAAATGCAAATCCGCTCCCCTGTAGCCCAGGGGCGATCCTGAATAAGACCTGTTTGATGGATGAATTTGCAATTGAAGTCTTCCTGAGATCTCTTCCAGCTCAGTTCAGTTTTGCAGTGTATCCGTTCACAAGACGATCCGATGTTCTGAGTAACTGTGACAGAGGTCCTACCGAGCACGTAAAACAGAGGATGGTGAAGCGTAGCTACACAAAGCTGCACAGCTGTAGGCTAGGGGCGATTCTCCTTTAGGCCTGCCAGACGGGGTTATTTGCAATTACAGTCTTCACAAGACTTGTGTGCAATTACTCAAGCTATCCAACGAGTCTAGCCGACAGCCTCCGGGATTTGGCGAATGCTCGTACGTGCGAGGTCAAGATGATAATGCTGTAAAGAAGAGCTGATTGAAGGCAGTTCAAAAAATGACTAAGTGTAAGAATGTTATTTTCTTTGAAAAAGGCGATTTTCTTTTAGAGGCCTTAAAAGCAATTTTCTGGCTTCGTCGTCTCCAAGAACATCTCTTGCAAGTTGACCAAACTGTACAGCAAGACAGACGGCACGCGTATCGGAACATTCCAGTTCCCGGTATCAAGGGTCAAAGTATGGTGTTCAGATGAAAATCACACTTTTGTCAAAATGGTGTTTGAGCTATCACAGAATAGGGGCGCTCATTCTTTTGGGGTTCTTAATACAATTTTCAAATCCCTCATATACAGTCATTGGATGCAGAGTACTTCTAGTCACGCAATGAATCCATTATTCAGTCAGTGGAGCTCATCATTCACCGTCAACGGCAGTTTGAAGCATCAGAAGGCAGAACGAAGAAATGACTAAGTCTGGAGTCAAAACATCAATTTAACCAGAGGCGCCTAATTTTCTAAGGTATTAGATGATGATTTTAGCAGTTGTTGCTCCCAGCAGATATTTCATCCTTGTCATGCAAGCTTCGCGGTGGATATCTCAGCACAGTCACAGGCTCAGTCAGTCAGCCAGAAATCAGAGCTGAACATGGTCGGTTGTAACTTTGCAGTCAGCTACAAAATAGGAGATTCTCAAAAATCTCATAACTCTTGCAAATGGAAGCCTAAAAGATCAAAATTTGACTTTTTAAAATCAGGGAAGTGTGTTGAGCACAACAAGATGCTATTTTTGGCAAAATGATAAAAATAATATTTTTGCATGCAAGGCATTAAAAAGTGACGAATTTCTTCAAAGATAAATATTGGTGCCACTTTTAGTTCTTTGCATGCTTTGAAGTTAAAATATTATTTTTAGTCTAAAGACTCAGAGACAGCAGCAGTTCAACTGGTAAAGGGCCAATCGGATTCCTTCTTCACAGTTAGGGTTTGAGCTTGCAGTCTTGCTTTTGTAGTACGATTTTGCTCTAGTTATGCAAGCATGGCATTCATCATTTCATTCATCCAGCTTGAGCAGAGGTGAATTCTTTCTAGAGTTGGGCGAATTTCTTCAGCGGTCAGTTGTGAAGGCATAAAAAATATTCTTTTGCAGGTACAAGTCAAGATTCATCAGCAGAATTCAAGGCAGAGTGGCGATTTTGACAGAAGAAGATAATAAATAAATAAAAATTAAAAAACATCTTTCTTCTTCTCTAGATTTCTTCCATCTTCTCGTCTTAAAATTTTCTCACATGTTTGAAGAATTGGCGTTTTTGGCAAAACAAATCATCTGGGTTGATTCAGAATTGCTTTCTCAGCAAAACCCATGTGCTAGAATTTTCAAGAAAAATTTGTTCCAGAGCATCAGTTCTTGAGGCTTTGATTTTCTGAAGTGAAATTCCTTTGCATGGTGGAGTAGAAGTCGATATTTTTCGAATCTAACGTTGTGGGTTGTCTTAGAAATATCTTCTGGACAAAACCCATATCTCAGATTTTCTCGGGAAAAAATGTCCTCACAGCCCCTCAGATCTCAACTGAAAACCTTTTGCATGCGGGCCTAAATCACATTTTTCCGAATTTCTGACGTTGTGGGCCATCTTAGAATTTGATTATGCACAAAACCCACGTCTCAGAATATTTTGTGAAAATTGCCCTTCGACAGGCTATTTTTAGCCTTATCTAGAGTGATTTTTGGTTTTCCGGAGAAGTTGTCAGAAAGTAGCTGTGTTCACAGTCAACAGGCGAGTTTTTTCGGATGCAGTTCACACAAATCGAATTCAAGACGATGTTAGTCTTAATTCATGATTTCATCAGAAAAGCTGACATTGATTTGTATCAAGCGCATCAGAAAGGTTGACAAGCGTAGTCACTCAAGTCCACATGGTTTTATGCCTCATATAGCTGATTGTCTTCCAAGGCCAGTTTAGAGGGTTGATAAGCATGAAAAACATGAGAAACATCAAGCTGCAGAAGAAATAGTGGCCATCACTTCAGTTTACAGAGCCGCCAGAGTTACCAACCAATGAAGGGCCAGTTTAAGTATGCAGAGGTTTTCGGTTTTGCTTGAGTTACTAACTAGCAGTTGATTGACAGTTGAGACATGTGATGACCTCTAGATGGTGATGCAGTTACTAACCTCGTGGAGGGGTTACTTGCTCGAGATCAGGGTCAGTGAACTTCAGTTCAAGGCATCCCACCTTTTCCAAGATAGACATTAGACACAGGAGTTAAACTCGAGGCTTCTTTCCGAGTTAACTTGCTGTTATACATTGCATGCATGTCTTTCTTGGAAACATCTACATATACTTGGAGATTAGATTAGATTTTTCAGTTGACTGATGATAGCATTCCAGTTGACTTGCTTTCAATAAGGACGTGCATGTTGCACCTTGTCCATTTAGATTAGATGTTTCAGTTAACTGATGATAGTTTCCCAGTTAACTGTATAGTTTCATTCAATTAGGGTTTAGGAATAAGATCTTGCATGCATTGCAAGACTTTAGTTGACTCAAGGTGATTTTAGGGTTGCCTACACCTTGATGTCTATAAATAAGAGCTTTCAGCTCATTTGTAATTAGCTTTTCCTGGTGATAGAGAATTGCTGCGTTGTCGGCAACATGCCTATTCTCAAGATTGGTTCACCCTTGTAAATTAGAACTTTTGCTTGATAGCATACATGCTGCGCCTACCTTGCCTGTAGTATTGCTATTATTGTATCTGTTCAAAGAGTAATTGCTGTTATAATAAATTGTTGCGCCTACCTTGCCTTCATGTTATTGTTATGGTGTTTATTCGATCTTAGTTAAATGGGGTTGCTGGTTTGATCGTTATTGCATGCGTGTTGCGTCTATACAATCTACTGTCCCAGTTGCTTACCTTTTGTTTTGTTGATTATAAGCCTATTCAGAAGAGCAAATAGTTGCGCCTACCTTGCCTTCATGTTGCAAAACTGTACTTAAAGCTTATCGTTTGATGTGTGTTATAGTAGACTCATTCAGCCAAGCAGATAGTTGCGCCTACCTTGCCTTCATGTTGTGAAGCTGTACCAGGTTTACCGTCCTTTTGTTTGTTTTAATAAACTTCTTCCCGGATTAGCAAATAGTTGCGCCTACCTTGCCTTCATGTTGTGAGCCCGCACCTGGAGTTTATCGTACAATACATTCCCGCTCCATTTCCTCATGCTCTGTTTCTTGAGGAAACTGGATAGATTTAAAGAAGTTAGCTTAGTTGTAGTTAGATGATCTGCAAAACCAGAAAATACTTAGCTGCAACGTTCTAGGTTTTCTTAACCTTGTGCCTCTACCAGCTGAGAACAAAAAGATAGGACATTAGTTTAGTTTTCTATTTCATGCATTCCAGCACAATGAGGGAGCTTCCCCTCCTAATTTGAAGAGCACTCATTACGTAGTGTGCATAGCTGTCCGTACAAACTCACACTCCAGAGGTGTTAGTTCTTACGCCAACAGCCAGCAAGGGCGCTTTTGACTTGTTTGACTGATAGTTTCATGTTGTAAACTGCTTGCTTTGATCTTCGACATCAAATGACTTAGTTATCAGATTCCTTCGTTGATAGTTTCGTTGTCGAGATTGATCAAAGCGGGGAAGATCATCCTGGAGATCATTGAGTAAAATGACTGCATCTGCATGCCTTAAAGACTGGGCACCTTTCTCCAAGAGGGGCGCTTTTTGTTCTGTACTTAGCAGTATTTCAATAATTCAATAACCTTCTATTCTCACTTATGCAGCATTTCACCATGAATAGCATCAACTGAGATAACATCAAATGAAACAACATCAAATGAGATAACATTCATATTGATAACAAGCTACAAGCATCATTAATTCATCTCCACAATTCACATTATATTCACATTTACCCTATCTAGTAATGGTAAATAGTAACTTCACAATTTGGGGTGTAACATGATTATTACCCTCTTCTACTCTAATGCTCTATTTTATGTCTCTACTTGCCCATTATTGATAATCGACCTAAGAAATCATATGTGGGCAGTATTGAGTGCTTTTGTGCCTTTGGCTATTCTACCTAAACCCCGTGTTGTTGCCTTGGTCAAAAAACCCAAATACCAAACCCAAAAAATCAACTAAGGCATAAAGCTGAATGCATGGTACATGGTATGTGTCGGGCCTAAGGCCCAACACCTACCAAATGGAAAAGTTGGCGGGGCTCCTAATATTTCAATGCTTCTTCATTGTGTCGCAACATGCAAATCACCTAACCTCCAACACAATACACGCATGGTAAAAGATATGCATCAGGCCCGAGGCCTAACACTCGACATGGAAGATGTTGGCAAGGATGTTGAATTTGTAATACTTCTTTCTCCTTTGCGTGGTAGGCGTAATGCCCGACCCTCGACAAAGAAGAAAAGAGGCCACAAGCGACTAAGGTAGGGAAAGGCCAAGGATAAGTAAGTGGGAAAAAATAAAGGAAGGTTAACTATTACAGTGAACGAGAAATAAAGAAGACAAAAGAGCCCGATGACATGTCATCTACAACACTTACCCACTCTACGATGCCATGAATGTTGCAACACCTCTCTCATCTTCCCAAATCTGATCCATGAGGCTCCACAGGTGGGTTTTCATGTGTTTCCATAGATTTCCAAGGAAAAGAGTAGTGCCTATATCTCCATTTCATCTACAAACCCCTTTTTTGTCAGGCAAAGCCTCCAAGACATGTTTTGGATTTTCCTCTTTCCTTCATCGAATTCATCAACGTGTTGTATTGCAAGCATGGGGAATGTTCTTTCAAAGGGCTCATAGTTCCAATTTTGGGTGTTGATATGTTGGCTTTATAATGATTTAGGTTAATCCCAAGTGTGTAATGATGCTTGTAACTATTGTAGAATGGATGATTAATGTAAAATCTGACCTTGATTGAGAGTCTCCCTATACATGGTGTATGTTATTGTATGTGTTTTTCATTAGTTAGCCAAGTAGATGACTATAAAATTCTCATAAAGCTTTTGCAAGATATTTTTTTAAAACAACAAAGGAGATGTATGGGTATGTGCATGGATTACTCGTTTTTTCCCCACTATCCTCGACACACTCAAAAGTCATAAATTTAAACATCTTTCAATTTTCTTTAGTTCAGTTTGTTCTACTACCATGCTTGAATGTCTATAACATTTAAAGGGTTACCATAAAACACATTCATTGACACCTATATGGCAAGTTATTTGTTAATAAGGTGTCAAGCCTTACATGTCCAAACTAGCACATTGGTATATTGTGACACTAGTATTGGGATACACTATGCAATGGGTATAGTTTGTTGTAAGGGAGTGTTTAGTCTTCCAATCATCAACCCAACACCTCATGGAAACCCCCCTTGGTCTTGAAAAGCCAAAAGTGAAGGAGGTCTTACCGACATCAACCATTAGTCCTTAGCTGCCCAACCTGAAAAAAAGGTTGTGGTGATCTTCCCAAGTTTGACACCCTTGGCACTTGGGAGATTATTAGACCTTAGGGATTTGGGGGCTATAACTCAGATCGACAACAAGCCCAAAGGCCACCAAATATCCAATAATAGACACAACAATAAGATATAAAAATAAACATTGAACGGACCTCCTATGACTACATTTCATCTAGGATATCATTATCAAAATCATCTCTGACTCTAAGTCACTCCCAATTTCAAATTGTGACTCATAATAGGATTGTAACAAATTCTCGTTACACCTTTTCTCCTCATCGATCTTCCTAGCATCTTCAAGAAATACAACTAGATTTTTTTAATACTGACAAGTTTATCAATTTTTAAGTCACAAAGCACTATGAATTGTAATTGACTTCTCCATGTTAGTTTTATGATCAGAAATACAATAAACAGAAATTGCAGCACATAAGACAATGAACACCACAAGATGCCCTGGGAAAACCCTCCTACTCGAGGGAGAAAAACCCAGCAAATATATCACTTATATATTCAAGAATAAGAGCAGAAATCTGCTTACAACTCAGGCCCAACACAAGGCCGAATTTGATACAATGAACAATAGCACCTCTCCTAGATGCGAAGATACAGAATGAGTATTTTTCCCCTTGAAATCAATCTGCAGTCACAATATGATGATCTGCTGATCAAGATAATGATCGGCTGCACAAGTGCGAACTTCACAATATGAAGATCTGCTGCACAAGTGCAAACTTCACAATCTGCTGCTCAAGATGATGATCTGCTGCTCAAGTGTGAACTTCTTCTAAGAGTGCGAACTTCTTCCAGGAGTGTGAATTGCTTGAATGAACTTGATGATCAAATGAGCAATCTCCACCTTGTATAAATACAAAATAATGTGACTCTTCAAGTAGGTCGGCCTCATAGTAATAATAAAGAAATAAATATTATTTCTTTAATGAGGTCGGCCCAATTTAATTATTCACAATAATTAAATATTATACTAGATGCCAAGTGAAGTGCCTCTTCACTTTAATAAATAAATGAGTAGTCGTAAGGCTATATGAATTTATTGTCCAACGATCAAGGCGGAAGTATGTAGCCCGAAGCTACAACATCAACACTCCCTCTTAGCTAGGGAGGAATACTTCCGATACACAAAGTCATGAATTTCTCAACATCACACTCACAATGGCTACACCCATATGTGAGAAGAGAACACATCACGAATTCACTCAATCGTGATATCAACCATCATGGTTACTCCCATGTATGGTAAAGCATATGTGCACAAGTGCCCATCACGAAATCACTCAACGTGATCTCGTCATCTCAATAGGATGTTCACCATGGATACTCCCAGAGGGTGAATAAACACAAGTACAAGAAAATCATCACGGACTCTCTCACGTGATGTTGTCATGGAGTCACTCAACATAGAGCAAATCACAGAAAATCACTGAAGCTGAGTTTCCCTCTCAACTAGGGCTTCATTCTCCACAATACCAAGCTTGTCTCGGAAGTACACAAACTTTACTCTGGAAAGGGGCTTGGTGAGAATGTCGGTCATCTGCTCATCAGTGCTAATGTATCTCAACTGGATTGCTTTCCTCAATACCATATCTCTGATATAGTGGTATTTGATCTCAACATGTTTGGTTCTGTCATGAAACACTAGATTGACAGAAAGCTTCACACAGCTTTGATTATCACAATGAATGATAGTCGGCACCAATGATTGTCTCTGCGGTGCTCAGTGCCATAGAAGATTGCTTCCTGCTACACCAAGAGATCATCGCAGACCCCAAACTAAAACAACATCTAGAGGTGCTCTTCTGATTAGCAACACACCCTGCCCAATCAGAATCAGTATAACCATGCAGCTTCAAGTCCACACCAGAAGAATATCTCAAGCCATACCCAACTGTGCCACGCAAGTATTTCAGGATATGCTTTGCTGCAACTAGGTTTATTTCCCTTGGTTCACACATGAACTGACTAAGTGCACTCACTGCATAGCAAATATTTGTTCTAATATTGACTAGATACATTAATGATCCAATCAACTGCTTGTACATAGTAGGATCCACCAGATCTAAACTAGCTGCAGCCTCCTTTAACTTATGAAAATTGGTTTCCATAGGTGTAGACATGGATTTGCAATCCAAGATCTCTTCAAGATGTCTATTGTATACTTCCCTTGACTTAGAGTGATCTCATTAGGCCTCTGCCATACTTCTAAACCAAGGAAGTAATGCATATACGTAAGATCCTTCATTTCAAATTCAGAAGCCAACTCCTTCTTGCATTTGATAATGAGGTGTTCTTCTCTAGTAAGAAATAGATCATCAACATAGAGAACCAAGATCAAGGCCTCGCCATTAATTACCTTGAAATATAGGTTTGAATAAGCATCATTCTTGGAGAAGCCCAAGCTCAGCAAGTATCGATCAATCCTCTCATACCAAGCACGAGGAGCCTGCTTAAGGCCATACAAAGCCTTCTTCAATCTGCAAACATGAGACTCCTTCCCATGAACCTCAAATCCATCAGGTTGCTCAATGTATACCTCTTCTTCAATTACACCATATAGAAATGTTGTCTTCACGTTCATCTGGTGTAACTTCCATCCCTTAATTGCTGCAATGGCAATGATAGTTTTGATGGAAGTATAACGAGCAACTGGAACAAAGGTTTCCTCATAGTCTATTCCCTCTCTCTGAGAGAATCCTCTAGCCACAAATCTAGTCTTGTACTTCTCAATGCTTCCATCAGCCGCATGCTTGATCTTGAAAAGCCACTTAGAAGATACAACAAATTTGCCTTCTAGTCTAGGTACAATGTCCCAAACATCGTTCTTGAGATTGATATTCTTCAGCCATAGCATCTCTCCATACTTGCTGACTCGAAACTTCCACTCAGATTCAATCATTTGACTCATTAATGCAACATAGCTTGAAAACTTTTGAGGTCATTTGCTTTCTCTAAATGTTCCTCTAGGGGCTGCAAACTTTTCTGCCTCCTGCATTGTTTGCCTAGCCCATAGAGGTCTCTTTCGATCAATAACAATGTCTGTAGGCCCATCAGTAGGTTCCAAAGGCTCAACTGGATCACCATCCTCTTCTGGTTCAGTAGACTCCCTCTGAATCTCCAAGTACTTGCATCAATCTTCTGACCTCCTCGTCCAAGATTGCCTGCAATGCTAGCCTTAGAGAAACGGTTTCAAGCGCACACCTCTATAGAGAATTCAGGGTTGTCCTCTTCGACCTCATCCCAGATCACTCTATTCTAAACAGGTTTGCGGAGCTACCAATGTCAAATCCAGATTGACTGTCTTGTGCAATTCTGATCTTAACTGCTGAAGAGGTCTTTCAAGGAATTAGCACTTGGCCTTGCAGCACTGCAACCTTCACTTCTTCTCAGTGAGTCACAGACAACCTGAATAGGTTCTTTCTCTTCGAAAGATATCTCCAACCACCAACACAGTCCTATGGTTGCAAGCTATGACTCCAAGCTTGATCATTTCTTCAATCGGCATGACTTCCTCACAGGATGCCTCAAGCTCTTCCTCTCTATGCGATCTCTCATCACCCTCTTGCTTCTCGATCCGCCCTGAAAGCATTATAGAGAGAGATTACTAAAAATTCATAGAACTCAACTATCTCGAAGAGAAATATCAATGCTATGATTCACTATCCCAATGTTATAGCATGAATTAATAACTACATAAAAATTCATGAACATTATTCAACATGAAATACTTATCTCATTAAAATCAGAATCTCCTTAAGTGTTGCACTTAGACGCTTTTCAAGTCTACACTTATTTTTCCTGGGATCTACTCATTATCTCTCAATAATCTTTCAGATCTTCTTCACATGATTCTTCACAGAAGTGAACTCAAAAATAACACTTCGATGCTAACAACTCATGCAAAGACGTCTCTCACAGTTCCTCCATATACAGGATCAAATTACTGACTTAGCACTCAAAATTGTTGCCTCTTCAAAGTATGAATTCCACACACCTTATACAATTTGGCATCAGAAGATTTTAGTCTCCAGAATTATGAGATGCAAACTGAAATCTGAGATGCCCTCAATAATGCTTGCGCCAGAAAAGAAACGTTTCTGTTTCCAGCACTCAATTCTCATTGGCGGCATCCTTCTAGGCTTCGCCTAAACTTCTCGAAAGGCTTGACAATGAAGCCTTTGCACTATGCTAACTTCATAACTCTCACTGCAATCAATTTCTAATCAAATCTTTTCTTAGACCCTGTGATGATCCACCACTCTGATGATTTGTTTTAACTTAATTTGTAGGACTGATTTTTTTGTTTGTCTTTGTGTTTTCTCTTATGCTTTGATTTTGTTTGCTAGAATTACTAGAATGATACATAAAGAGCATACGCATACCATGAAAGCTTCAAATAAACTAAGCTAATGGAATAACTTGAGTACATTGCTCATTTCAATGTCCAAATATAGTTTCTTCATTACATAAAGGTTGCTTACAATATATAACTTACATTAGATTCGATGCTAAGTATTTCATAGATCATACTTTCACTTACAGCCATACAGCACTATGAATAGTGCCTTGCTACAGTACCCACGCCCAATGAAATGCTGATTTCTTTTCAAAAACGAACTTCTCCCACCAAAAACCGAAATAGAAAGCCTCCTAGGGTAAGGGCGCCCCCTTTAGGTGAAGTTGCAACCTTGTAAAAAGGACGTTTCTTTTCCTTGTGTTGATATAAACCCTCAAGAAAGGGCGGTTGGCTGTAGCTCTCCAAAACAGCTCCAAAATACCACAAAACGCGAACAGCTCTTGTACAATCGAGATTGGAGACAACGGCAACCCAAACCACTCGAACCCAAACTCAAACAACTTGCAAACAGCAACGTTGATCTCCAAAAGAGCAGCAAAATAACAGATCAGCAACTTTAAGGTGGTGTTTCACACCTCAAGCAGCTCCAAATGAAGAACCAAGCCCCACCAGGCTCACCCACTGCAAGAAATAAGGAAACCCTAGCCTCCTTCTTCCCCCAAGCTGCACTCCCAAGTTTTCTTCAAGCAAAATGATCATCTAATGAAGAGGGTCGAACTTTCTCTCTTGCATTTTATAATTTTACAAAGGAAACACTATTCATTAAAATGAGCACTATTCACTTAAGTTATAACATTTTTCACTTTAGTAATGAATAGTAACTTTAAAATATAAAGTGACCCCTTCATTTTAAAACACATGGTCCCTAGGCCGAGGATGGTGAAATAAAAGGTGAATATCATTAAATTAAGCACCAGTACTATGCCAATGCAACAATTCACCTTGCCACCATACTCCGAAGATCCATACTAAAGTTTGACGACCAAGTGCCCGTCCAAGTGACCCTCTATCCAGAACCATTAGCCTACGAGGGTCGACATGATAAGCTAATCTACTGACGTCTGAGTGCCTAATTAGAAAGGGACATCATAGACCCGCTCTGATACCATGTTAGTTTTATGATCAGAAATACAATAAACAGAAATTGCAGCACATAAGACAATGAACACCACAAGATACCCTGGAAAAACCCTCCTACTCGAGGGAGAAAAACCCAGCAAATATATCACTTATATATTCAGGAATAAGAGCAGAAATCTGCTTACAACTCAGGCCCAACACAAGGCCGAATTTAATACAATGAACAATAGCACCTCTCCTAGATGCGAAGATACAGAATGAATATTTTTCCCCTTGAAATCAATCTGCAGTCACAATATGATGATCTGTTGATCAAGATAATGATCTGCTGCACAAGTGTGAACTTCACAATATGAAGATCTGCTACACAAGTGTGAACTTCACAATCTGCTGCTCAAGATGATGATCTGCTGCTCAAGTGCGAACTTCTTCTAGGAGTGTGAATTGCTTGAATGAACTTGATGATCAAATGAGCAATCTCCACCTTGTATAAATAAAAAATAATGTGACTCTTCAAGTAGGTCGGCCTCATAGTAATAATAAAGAAATAAATATTATTTCTTTAATGAGGTCGGCCCAATTTAATTATTCACAATAATTAAATATTATATTAGATGCCAAATGAAGTACCTCTTCACTTTAATAAATAAATGAGTAGTCGTTAAGCTATATGAATTTATTGTCCAACAATCAAGGCGGAAGTATGTAGCCCCAAGCTACAACATCAACACTCCACTTGTCTAGAAGCAAGCCTACTCCACTTGATAAAGTAGATGAAGATGTATCTAGCTAAATCCCTCCCTACAACAAGAAAACTAACTCCCTATGGGAATAGGCAAGTGGCAAGCATCCTTAGTACCATTATAGCTTTCCCATGTCATGTCCACCAACCAACAAGGTCTTTTTGAGCAACAACAGCCTTATTTGTCCTAACCTCTGGTTTACTAAATCTTAGGCCTTGACAATTGACAAATGCAATCAACTACTTTTGAAGCCTAAATGCATTCTTAGTGTTATACATCTTCCCAGGAACCTCCATAAACACTTCCTTCAGTCCAACATTATCAATAGGAAGCACTCTATTAGCCCCTATGTGCATAACACTTAGGTTTAAGAGCATCAGCTGCCATATGAAGTGGGGAGTTCACTACATTCCATGTACATGACAATAAAAGTATTAGTGTTTTATTTTGTTTCTTTCAAAACAAGAAGAAAAGAACAATGTGTAAAGATAAACCTTTCTTCAAATTAGAAGTAAAGCTCTCTTATAAAAAAATGTAATGTTCCCTTTTTCAGAGTGGACACAATTTTCACACTTAGGAATTTTTTATGGACAACTGGAGCTTGGCAAATAATTTTTCATAATTTAATATTATTTTTGGAGGCATCAAAATAATTTAATTATTTTTGCCAAAGGAGGACGGCTTATTTGGAGGTTAAAAGAGGTCCAAAATGAAATAAAATAATATTATTTTAATTCTTTGAGTGGGGTGCTCGAAAAAGGACAATAAAACATTTAATTCAAATATTTAAATTAAGTTTTGGGTGCCTAACTTGTCTTAGGGGGTCGTACCTCTTGAGGAATAAAAGCCAATAAAAAATATAGAAAATAAGCCTAGGTTCGCCAGCTTCTGAGGAGAAGAAAAAACAAGTATAAATATAAGGTCTTTGAGGCATTTCAAATCATATTCAGCATATTATCATATTCCTTTTGGTCTGCAATTTATTTGCATCATATTCCAAGGACGAAAACCCTTGTGAATTGTGGGTGAGTTGGACGAAAACCTAGCTTATCTTGGGAGGACTTCATAACGGAGGTAAACTTGTGCTTCAATGGCGTTTTGTGAAGGATTAAGGGCTGGAAAGAATACTCAGATTTGCAGATCAGATTGAGCAACATTTTTAAGGGCAGATTTTGCATTGTTTTGCCCTAGGGTTTCACCCTAGAGTGGAGCGCTACATTTGGAGGAGAGGTGACTTCACTTTGAGAGGGTGATTTGGCATTTGGAGGTCATTTTTGTGCATTGCAAGGGTCTCAAACCCTCATTCTCAGACCAGCCAGCCAGTGCACCCTTTTTGGTAAGGTTTTGAGGCATTATAATTCATATTTTGCATTCATTTTGCAATCTTAGCATAGCTGGAATAGTTCACCCAGCTAGGGCACATTTGGAGCAGCATTTTCTATGCATTTGGTATGTATTTAGACCTGATCTGTAGCAGCATATTTCTGGGTTAATTTTGGGCATGTTTGAGCCCATTTTTGATGTACTTTGTGTTGTACCAATAATAAAAAATTTAATTCATTAAGGCATTTTGTTTAAAATAGTAAAAATCTCAAAATTGTCTAAAGTTGGAAATTTGCATGTCATGCATGACAGTCAAGAACTCGAAATTTTTAAAATCTGGCAATCTGGGTCTATTCAGAATGAAGTTATCTACAAAACCAAGATTTCAGTTTTTCACTTTTAGGTTTTCCTATATTTTAGGAAAAATTAGGGTTTCCTAAATTTTAGGGTTTCTTTTCCTAAAATTTAGGGTTTTCTAGGTTTGTTGCGAAACGGATGCAGTAAACTTTTTCAAAAAACCCTAAAAAATAGGGAAAACCCTAAAAATAGAGCAAAACCCTTAAAATAGGATTTTGTCAGAATGGACTGAAAATTATTTTTGATTGGCTTATTTCACTTCACGATCACAGTGGTTAAGTTGGAATCAAGAAAAAGTCAGTTTAAGTCTGGTGGCTTGTTTTCACTTTTTCAAGAGAAAAATTAGAACCTCAAGGTCGTCAATGGCATATGGCCAGATACCAAATGTCGAAAACTAAGCTTGAAATGCTCCAACGAAGATTCTATGGTGAGATATGTTCAAAATGATGCTTCGTCATGTAGGGGATTTTTGTCGAGGAGAAAATCATCGAAAAATTTTGTCTGAAAGAGCACCTGCTAGCCAAGGGCTCCCAAGGTTTCAAAGGCTTGGATCATCTTTTTTAGATTTGTCACTTCCAAGAAGACTTCTCTGGAATCCTGTCAGCTTCACAACGAGCCTATCAGCCAGTCCAAAAGATCTGTCTAGCACCTGAATTTGAAGATTGAACGAAGAACGGAGCAAGCTGAAAAATGGCTATCAAGAAATAAAAGCGAGCCCTGTAGGCCAGGGGCTCCCAAGAATTCAAGGCATCAAATGTCAACTTTTGCATTGACTATCTCCAGAATGATCTTCTCAGCTTCAGCCCAGCTTCACAATGGATTTGTTAGCCAGTTCGTAGGACTTATCAAACGGCAGCAACAGTTGAGCGAATGGACATGTAAAATGGAGGTTGAACTGAAGATCACTAAGGCAAAAGCGCCCCTGCTGGCCAAGGGCGCCCATCATTTTGGGCATCCAGATATGGTTTTCGAGAGTTGTCTTCCTCAAGGCATCACTCAGCATCCTGTCAACTTCGCGATGAATCCAATAGCAAGATCACGGGACCTATTTAACGCCCGAATTTGAAGATCAAGTGAAGAACGGAGGAAATGAAATTAAATCAAAATTTGACTTAACACTGGAGCAGAAAAGCGCCCCTGCTAGCAAGGGGCGCCCAAACTTGAGGTACCAAATGTAAATTTTTCGACAAATGACCTCCAAGATGTTTCTCTCAAACTTGATCAGGCTCCGCAACGAATCCATCAATGGGTTAATCTAAGTTGTTGAACTATCGGAATCAGGAGTCAAACAGAAGGATAAAAGTCATTGTCAAATATCAGTTCAGAGCACAAAAGAGCCCCTGGAGGCCAAGGGCACCTAGGGTTTTGAGCCCTCAAATGCAGTTGTTTGGGTTAGCTCAAACACTCATCTTGTCCATGATGCTTCAAGCTTTCAATTGCATGTCTCAGCCAGGTCAAAAGACTTGTTAGTAGCCGACAGTCGGTGATTTAGTCAAGGAGGGTACTAAATAATCTATGTTTCCTATGGGGGAATATGAGGATTCAATTATGTTTTTCCTTTTCAACATATGCATACTATCTTGTTCACTGCCACCCCCTATCAAACCTCTCCTTTGCAAACCTTCAAGATTGCTAATGTCAACGTACCTATCAAAACTCAATGTCCCATTCATGCACATGAATCCCTATACTGTGACTTTGGACCTTTCGAGTTCTTGCTATCTGCACTCTTTAGGCATGCATTTCTTTGGAACCCCACTATTTGAGTGGTAAGCTCCACCTACCTCCATGTACAACCCAAGATGCCATTAATACCCAAATTTGATTGCAATGGAGTAGTAGATTTCCTCAAATCTCAACAAAAATCCATTGGACTCCTTAGAGGTGCAAATCCACACACAAGGCCATGTGAACACAATGAAGTGGAGTACAAGCACTTCAACACAATAAATGAAAACCCTAGTTGTTGCAGGCCTACAAATGGTACAAAGCTACTACTCCAAGCATAGGAAGAATGCTTTTGTTACCCTATATCATCTAACACTAGATCAAAGGAAGGTTTTCATACAAATTGTTGTGCTAGCATGTGTCATGCTTTGACTAGCAAAGAAAACCTACAACCCCCAAGTTTTCGACCAAGGCAAATGAAGTGCTTTGTAAAAGATGCTATATGTTACATCCCAAATTGTGAGGTTACTATTTATTATTACTATATAGGGTAAAAGTGAATGCGATGTAAATTCTCGAGATGAATTAATGATGTTTGTACCTTGTTATCAATATGAATGTTATATCACTTGATGTTGTTTCATTTGATGTTGTCTCAGTTGATGTTATTCATGGTGAAATACTACATAAATGGGAATAGATGGTTAATGAATTATTGAATATTCTAACTTATGAGATGTTATGTATACTGTTTATGTTGTGAACATATGACTTCCGAAAGCATGTGTCATTGGATGTAGGTATGTGAACCATTCCTCCAGGCGGAGGGGAAGTATCACTCGAGAGAGGAACTTGGTCGGTTAGCCGATAATGTGAACCATCTGAGCATACACACACATCACTAAGGGTTGGAGGAACTGAGTCAGATAAGTTGGTCTCGATAAGTCATCCATAGGCTTTAGGAGTCTGGTTTACTTCTTTGTGCTTTGTGAGTGATGTTTATTTGTCTATCAGACTTACTATATTGAGATCATTGTGTGGAAAATGTGAGTAATATATGTGTATAGGTTGAGTGGGTATGTATACACATGTATACATTATGTACACGTATCTATATGTATAAACATATCGATACAAATGTATGATAGGCAAATGGATATGCTCATACATATGTGTCGACATGGTATACATACACATGCGTATACACAGAGGTATGTACGGTAAAACACATGTATATACATACACACGCTACCTATTATCTGTGGATATAAATAATATTATGATATTGTTGCCTAGTAATTTACATGTATATGTATGTATGTATATATGTATATATCGATGGCATATGGATATTAAATGATATATACATAAATATATATGTAAATATATATGTAAATATATATTTATATATATTATATAACGGATGAATATATGTATATATATATTACAGTAAGATTATATATATATATATATATATAAATATATAGTTTAAAATATTTAAAAAACTCTAAAGTGTAAAATTAAAAGATTTAAATTTTTACTTGGAAGTAAATATTTAAATTGAACTATAGAGAATTAATAAATGGCAAGTAAAAGAGAATCGAGCATTTTCTTTTAAAGGAATTTAAATATAATGGAAATCAATATTTGATTAATTGTCATCACGTATTTAGGAAAATCGAACTATTTCCTAAGTAATATGGAAATCAACCTTTTCTTATTTTCATCATGAAATAAATCGAATAGTATAAACTTGTCTAAAGTATGAGTGAAATATTATGTTTCATAAACTTTAGACTTTATAAAGTCAGAATTTAAATATTTGATAAAGAGTTTTCCAATTAAAATGGCGTTGGAAGAAGAACACACGCCTATGAAGTGCGCTTTGCCTGGGAGAAGAAATCAACCCAACTGAGAAACAAGGGCGACTCAACTTGTGAGGAGATTAGGCGTTTTGAGTTTAGCCATGACCTTTTCCTAAAAAGATGAATCATTTTCTTGTTGGCGCCATTAATGGTGAGTTTCCTGTAGGTGGCGATTTCTCTTACTGATTTGATTTATTCTTGTTTTGCTGGCTCAAAATGAAGTTGAATCACTTCTAATTTTGATGAGTAAGGGGTTAGAAACCTGCCATGTTTCTCTTTGAATGTTTCTGAGCATTGTCCTGTCATTTTCCATGCCTTCCCGTGAGGAATGCACTGCTTTTCAAGGCTCTATATAAAGCCTTCCTCTGCTGTGAATTATTAACTCTGTTTCCATTCGGATTTGCATTCGATTTTATCATTCTGAATATCATTCGAATTAGCATTCCTATTAGCATTATGTTATCATCCTGATTAGCATTCTTATTCTCACTGTTCATTCATTAAGGTCATTCTTTCTGCTCATAGTTGTTCTCATTGCCAGATTGAGCTTGCGTATTTGCAAGAATATGCTATCAATTTCTGGAAGCGTGATTTATGCACAATTCTGAGTTTTATCTATTCATACTGCTGGAAGTTTGAATCACCTTAATTCTAAGTCTTAGGGAAGAAGCTGACCAACTGTGTAGTAATCTTTGAGAGAGCATTTTCTGTGAGAGAAATATAGTAAGGACAGAGGAATTTTGTAGTCTGGAAGTGCTGCAAGCACAGACCACATCATCATCATCAGAGGAAAGCTTAAACCGGCATGGTTAACTATTTCTCTATACTTTTCATCTTTGATCTTTATGAAGTCATGTTCAATATCTTTGTTAGATAAATGACGTTATTTGCTGCTGCATGATGTTTGCAATAGACTGTCCAAAAGCTTGCATTGAGTAAATATATCATAGATAATGCATGATTGTTAAAGAGAGTATTTATTTGTCTTGAAAGGTTAGATAATGCATTTAGTATTATCGCTTTACTTGTATGATCTCTGTATAAGGAGAGTATTCGCTACCTTAGATATTAATACTAGGACTGTGATGAGAGCTTGAATCAAGTACAATTCAGCCAGCTAAGTTATTAGTTTAACTCAGAAAAGCTAGCTAAACTCCTAGGATATTCATTCCAGTATAGGAGAGAATAGGAGAAGTACTTGCGATGCCGATTCATCCCAGTAGGAAGTACTTGATTGAGGAATTCAACAATATTATACAAGGCACAACATAAGTATTTAATTATACTAGTGATGTTGGAATGTAGGATGTTTTATGTTTGTATTCACCGTTGGTACATAAGAAGTGAATGGTTGTTTTCTAAGTTGTGTTCTGCATTAAATTGTATGATCTCCATATAAGGAGAGTATTGTTTTCATTAGTTACTATATAATAAGATTGAGATGAGGACAAGAGTCAAATAAATTATTTAGCTTTAGTTATCGGGTTAACTTAGGTAAGTTGAGTCACTCCTAAGATAAAGACTTCCAATATAGGAGGGGATATGTGAATTACTTGATTATGTTGATTCATTTCTAGTAGTGCAATATGATGTAGGATGTCTGAGGTACGAATTACCCATTAGAAGACAAAGACCTACGCGTAATGTAAGATAGCCCTAAGTCAAATCGACCCTAAATAGTGCATGTAACAATTGAACCTCAATAGAAATACTGTATGAAACACTTTGATCAAAGTAGTGTAATGTACCTACATCCTCTTAGACTGGGCGATGATTACACTGTCTCGTATTACATGCTAGAGCGAGAGTCTGTCGGATGCACAGGTTCTAGTTATGTAGGACACACCACTATGCTCAGTTGGTTAACAGTATCGGTTACCCTACCAATCTCTTCGTTGAAGGGAGGGCCATCTATCGAATGATAGATGTGCGGGGGACCGCATTATAAGTTCGTGGTTGGCGGAAAAGCACCCGAGTGATGCAATTCCTAACAATAAGGGTTGGTCATTGAATCAATTTCTTGGTTGCATAGTTTCTTGGGTTGTTTCAGGGCATCATGTGATGCAAGTCTAGTTTGTAAGGGGACAGAATATATTGTATAAATCATAGAAGGGTATTTAATGAACATAATGCATGTAAATGGTATTTCTCCAAGGCTATGTGTAATTATTCAAGGGGGTGCTCGAACCTAGTTGTGAATTCTCTCTTGATACATTTACTAGTGCAAATGTAACAAAGGGCAAATGAATATTTGGCAGTTTCTAATTCATTTCAAAGCTTTTCTGATGCTCTCCCCTTTGTTTCATGTGGGTTGTTGTAGTAATAAGACGGATTATTAAGTATGTCCAATTACATGAAGTGTTATTTATGATTTATATGTATGTACAAATGTAGATCCATTTATGCTTTGCAGGTGTATCTCCTTCCTTGCAGATTTTGACTTTGTCACACAATGGAGTAGGCACTTGTTTGGTTGGTGATTGGCCAAACATATTTTATTTAATCATTTATCTGTTCTCAATAGATTAGGAGCAAATTAGAGTCCTATATGCTTCTATGATTCACTATTATAACTCAAGAAACATTCTAAGCAACCTTAAACAGCCAAGATGGTTAGAGAATAATACCATGCATGCCTACACCTTACACTCGTGTATGAAATATCAATTGGATTCTGCTATGGGGATATTGTAATTTTGCTATCTTTGAGTACATATGCAAGGGTGTAGCTATTAGCTTAATTAGAGGTTTTACAAGCAGCTAGTTAATCTTTAGCCTAGTGACAAATCTTGCAGCCAAGCATACATTGTGTATAGCTACTACTAGTTTAATCAAGTTCACCACTATTTTGATAGATGTCCTATTAAGGATACCTCTAAAAACACCCTCCTAGATTAAATTGAGCCCAAAGTGAAGGAGAGAATACCCACTCTAAGAAATTAGTCTCTAGTCTTGAATATTTTGTTGATAAGCCCATGTCCTATCCTCTTGAAGACAACTCCCTAGCCTTGAGGATAGGTTAACTCTAGGATTATGGACCTACGACTTCAAGACCCAACAAGAAATACAAGACAACCAAATAACTGTTGCATAATTCCTCCAAGTAGTTGTATTCAAAGAATCTAGGATGTCAATTTCTATCAAATTCTAGAAAAGTGAGTGTGTTAAAACCAAGTCAAAAGTCTTTTTGAAGTCAACAAAACAACAAAATAATTTGGAAGACCTGTGACAAGCTCCCTCAATAATAACTTCGAGTGTTAAAATGTGATCAACAGTTTGGTAGTCCCTTATCATGTTCCCTTCTCAAAAATAAATAGAATTAAACAAAGACACAGCCTATTTATTTACCATAGGCTAACCGATAAAATAAGAAAAATAATAATATTTTAAGTAGCCCCAATCAATTATTTTCAAAAGAGGCAACTTAAATATAATTATACAGCCTATGTAATATTTAAATAAGTCTTTCCAACACTTTATTCAAAATGGGCCTTTGGATGTAATTTAAATAGTTGGACAGAAAAAATAAAATAAAATCGAAGGCCCAAAGTGGATGCCTATAACAGAGAGGTCAAGGCTGAAAGCAAAGGATCGGATTTTGTCATTTCAATTATTCCTTCCAATTTGGAGTTGAAACATTCAACGATGAAAACTCTTGGTGTTGGAGATCCAAATGACAAAAAACCTCTTGGTTTTTCATAATTGGATTTGGGGACGAAAACTCTCATATCCATCGAAGGTGATTCCATTCAAGGATCGTATTTGGGCTTAGTGATTGTGATTATTTGATTCTTATTTTCAAGCAAATTGTTTGGAATTATCAAATCCACATTATTTTAAAGTTTTCATACATATGCACTGCTGTGCCAAGTTGGACATCAGCATTTCCAAAGAAGACTTTGCGCTAATATTTCATATTATTTGCTACTGAGCAGCAATTTTTTATTGCTTCCTTATATTAAACAGATTGCACAATTTTTGGAGGCTGCCTTACACAGCAGAACATCACCACAAGCGTGTATAGATTTCGAGGAATTCCTAAATCTGTTGTACCCATTTTTCCATCAACGCAACATTCCTAAGCTTATTTGGAAGCTGTCGTACAGGTTATTGACCATACTAATAGGCTGGAAAAAGCCATTGCAGCTTGTAAATACAATCACAATATCATATTGGGAATTAACATAATATTATTGGAATATTTGGAAATTGTTGGTTTTTCTGGGAGTTGCTGATTTATGCTATTATTATTGGAGTGTTTAGTAGTTGTTGGTAATTTTAGGGAAGTTGATGCTTGCTATTGTAATTGGAATTGGCTATAATACTGACCAGCATAAATAAAAATGTAATTTTTGCAGAAATAAAGTTGTTTGGATGCATTATTACAAGGTGTAGGGTTTTGTAAATATTGTGATTTTCAACCATCATAGATCAGATCTGAGCATAACAATTATCCTATAGCTTATAATCTGTTGTTCATGTTAATATCAGCTATAGATCTTCTGTTACACCTGAATATTTTGGTATGACAGACTCTGATTTACTGTTATAGTTGATTAGTTTGCAGTTGAGGGTTTATCCAAAGTTCATATCAGCTTGTGAGGGTTTGAATTCACTGTTTGGGGTTGTATATTTGATTGGCAAGGGTCTGCAAACAGTCATATATTGCTGATCAGCATTAATTTTACTAGGGTTTTGGCATTTACAATTGAGCATTTGGTATTTGTTCATCATTTCAGCTTGCACATGCTTGAAAATTCACCTATTTCCTACAGTTGCATAATAGCAGACATTACATCTCTCCTGAAGCTAGCCTACCTCCTAGCTTTGATATTATTCCTTTCCAAGAACCCTAACAGCTGCATCTCCAACACCAATGCCTATAGTTTGGCAAATGTATGCCCAGTGATAATGGTCCTATAGTTGCTTGGGACAAAGAGATCCCTCAACTCATGAAGAGGGTGAATGATGTGCCAAGACAATGACTGAGGAAAACCTAATATAACACCCCATTAAAGAGCGCAGCTATGGGAAAGGCAAGGGAATCCACATCATTCTTGATGAATTTGGCTTAGAGACCTTTGCAATGAGTAGTGTTGCTGGAGCACATCAAAATAGGTCTCTTAACAAAAAAGTGGAGAAGACAAAGGAATGGGGGCAATGATAACACGATGATCTAGAACATCATTGAGAGAACCAACATAGGAAACCGATGCATCAGGACTGATGTTGAAATTTGTGGTTTTTCTCAGGAGAAGAGTATGCAAAGAAGACTTAGGTGAGCCATGCAGATCAGCAAGGAGTGCAAGCAGTATAGACACAAGGAACTCCCATTTCTTACATCTGATGAGATAATGGTACTGCCTTCAAAGGTGTGGAGGGAAGGACATGGGTTGGAGAAAAACGAAATCTCTAATGATGGGATTTACACTCAATCATCATACCAGGGGCAAGATCTGTGGTTGGAAGGGGAAATGGAGTAATGTGTGGTGAAGAGACAAGACTCAAGAGTAGTGTCCCATAGGGTTTGACTTAAGAATTCATACAAGGATTCAATGATGGGATGAGAGGAGTAGAACCCAAATTTGAGAAGGGAGAGACAAACAACACAGTCAATGGTGTAGTCATCATCAAAATGGATTGTGGTATGTCGAAATGTCTAATGTGTTGGCGTTACAATTCGCACCTCTAGAGTGCATATTGGCAACGGCAAGCTATGCACAAAATTAACTGCTCTTCAAATTAGGAAGGGAAGTTCCCTCTTTTGCTGATATGCGTAAATAGTAAAGTATTCTAAATTCCTATCTTTTTGACTCATTTGGTAGAGGCACAAGGTTATAAAACCAAGAACATTGCAACTAAGGTTTTCTCTAGTTTATGCAGATCTTAATTACAAATAGGCTAACGCTAAAACTATCTTATCTCCTCTAGAAAAACAGAACAAGAGGAATTAGGAGCAAGTGGGAATGGTTGACAATAAACTCTATCTCAGGATTCCCAAGGAGGTGGAACACCTATCCGAGGTGTAGGCTGAAATGAAGGTTATTGGAAACAACATCAAACGGCAAGCTAGTTCTCAGGATTCCCAAGGAGGTGGAACACCTATCCGAGGTGTAGGCTGAAAGTAGATTACTGGAAACAACACTAAATGACAATCTTTATTTCTAAATTCCCAAGGAGATGGAACACCTGCCCGAAGTGTAGATCCCAAGGAGGTGGAACACCTATCCGAGGTGTAGGCTGAAAGTAGATTACTGGAAACAACACTAAATGACAATCTTTATTTCTAAATTCCCAAGGAGATGGAACACCTACCCGAGGTGTAGATCCCAAGGGGGTGGAACGCCTATCCGAGGTGTAGGCTGAAAGTAGATTACTGGAAACAACACTAAATGACAATCTTTATTTCTAAATTCCCAAGGAGATGGAACACCTACCCGAGGTGTAGATATAAAAGAAAGATTATTTAAAACAACATCAAACGATAATCTCTATTTCTAAATTCCCAAGGAGGTAGGATACCTATTTGAGGTGTAGATATGAAAGAAAGAATATTAGAAACAAATGAATCTGGGACAGCAAATTGTATGAAGGAACTAACGCACAATAAACGATCAAACCAACTTTATATTAACAAAGTGAACCAATACAGAATAGCAATATTGCACGGCAAGGTGGGCACACCAATTTGTTATCATAGCAAAAGTTAAAGAAATAATGAGCAAAGTGCTCTTATTTATAGAAGCTCGAAGGAGTAGGGAACCCTAAAATCTCCTTGAGTTAACATCAATCTTGCAAGCATGCAAGATTTATTCCTAGGTCTAAATGTATGCAACTTAACAGTTAACTGGAAAAACTACCTCAATTAACTGATTCTAAACTAAACTAATTGGTCCTTGCAACACGCAAGTCTTTATTGATATGAGAGTCAACTGATAACCAACATCAGTTAACTGAAAACTAACTGAAAGCTCCATATAGGTATATCCAAAATAGACATGCAATGATATGTGGGATAGCGAGTTAACTTGGAAAGAGGCATCAAGTTAACTGTTGTGTTTAATGTCTATCTTGAAAAGGTGGGACATCCTATCTTTGTAGTTCACTGGCGGCGATCACGAGAAATCAACTCCTCCAAGAAGTTGTTAACCGCCTCGTCATCTGGAGATCATCACATGTCTTAATTGTTAATTCACTGTTTGCTAGCTATTTGAGTAATCCTGCAAATATTTGCAAGCTTCAACTGGTAGTTTATTGACTGGTAACTATAGCAGCTCCGTAACTGGAGTGATGGCTTCTGTTTCTTCTGCATCTTGATGCCTCTGACGCTTTTCCTTGATTCTTCTCAGTGAAAGAGTGTTGCATGATGAAACCACGAAGTTTGACTGCGAACACTCTAGCTGTGAAAAATGCACACGAACTCGTTGAACAAGCAAAATTCCATCAGTATTCAACCTTCTAAACTAGCCTTGGAAGGCTATCAGCTATACGAGGTATGAAACCATGTAGACCTTGAGTGTCTACGCCTGTCAAATTGTCTGAAATCAACCTTCCGGATGCGCTTGACGCAAATCGATGTCAACTTTTCCTATGAAATTGTGAATCAAGACCGATTTGGTCTTGAATACAATTTGAGTGAATTGCGTACTGAAAAACTAGCCTGTTGATTGTAAACACGTATATGTTTAGGCAACTTTCTCCGGTGAGGCTAATAATAGCCTGTCAAGGGGCAATTTTTATGAAAAATTTTGAGATATGGGTTTTGTAGAGAATGTATTTCTAAGCTGACCCAGACCATCAGAAATTCGAAAAATTGACTTTTACTTAGGCATGCAATAACTTTTCAATGTAGAAGCTGCAGAGGACAGTGGGGCTATTTTTTCCCGAAAAAATATGACATATGGGTTTTGTTGGCGCATGCGGGCTGATCAAACCCAATTTCTCCGTTTTTTTAAATTTTGACTTTTTCCAAAAACCCTGATTCTAAGGGGCAGCGGGGCAATTTTTTCCTACAAAAATCTAGCACATGGGTTTTGTTGCCAGCACTGTGTTGAGTGAACCCAGATGACCAAATTCTGAAAAAGATGTTGTTTACTTGTGCATGCAAGAGAAAACCTAAGACAAGGATAGAGGAAATAAAGCAGCAAAAATCGTTTGGGGAAAAAATCGACAAACCAAAAAATCAAGATTTTTTGAAAAATCGGGGAAAAAATCGGATTTGAAAAAAAAAATGTAGAAAAATAGACAAAACCTACTTTTTTTTTGAACATTTTCATGAAATTTTTGAAAATAACGACTAGCGCGAACATATTAATAACAAAAAAACACGTGTTTTCTGGGTTTTTTCGTGCGTTTTAGGGTTCCGGATTTTCCGCATTTTTTTAACGATTTTTTTGACATTTAAATCACAATTTAAACGCGATTTTCAACGATTTTTTTGCAGGGTCAACAAAACCCCAAAAATCGGGATTTTTTGGAGGAAAAAATTGGGAAGCTTGCAGATTTTTTAAAAATCGCGATTTTTACGATTTTTTGCAGATTTATGCTTCTATGGGAAATATTACAGAGAAGATAGAAGTTATATTCTGCCTCTATCAATCTTTCAAGAAAATCGCCTCCTTGTCTTGATCTGATGAAATCTATCAAGAATCTGTTGAAACTCATCATCCCCTGAGGACCAACTTAAGCAGCATAGTGTCCACTAAGGGACCCATTCCACCATGTGCCTATGCACCCTAGCAAGAAAAAAGTTGCCTGTAGCCTTTAGAATAATTAAAATGGAAACTAGATTAAAGCACTATGATGTCATAATTAGACATCCATGGCTAGCACAAATGAAAATTGTTCGTGATTCAAAACAGAAAACAATCATAGCAAAAAATGGAAGGGCTTCATTACCATTGATACTTTACAAGATAAAATTATTGGCAAAGACCAATCTAATTCAAACATAGGAGAAGACTTGGAAAACAAGTGTTAAATGGTAAACCCAATCAAAAGGGTCCATCGAACCTCGATGAATACTTGAACTAGTGCAAAACATCTTATTTGGCTAATAAGTGAAGAAGAAATATTAAAACATGTGTATGTGGTACAATAGAGAACAGAAACAAACACAAATAAGCTGGACAAAACCAAAAAATAACCCTCTAGCTTAAAAAGTATACAAATAGAATTTTTTTCTACCATATATCAAAGTGAGACAATGGAAGGTAGTGACTACCTAATATACTTCAGCAAATATAATTATAATATGAGACCATGAACTAGAAATGAACCTACTTATGCATTCTTGCAATAAAGATGTATCCAACATACAAATCCAGGTATAAAAGAAACAAATTTAGGTATTACAGAAGAAAAGTAAATAATTACAATAAGAACAAATCTAGATCCTAAATTGGCAATAACAGCAACAACAAAAAATTTAAAAACATGGTGTTTGCATGGACTTAGAAAGACCTGAAAACAGTCCCACAAGAATACTATGTGTTATACCTACCTGATACCAGGACCAATACCACTGAGACAAAGGCCTTACAGAATGAACCCAAGGTTCTGCAGATAAATTACATGAAAAATTGAGCACAGGTTCAAAGAAGAAATAATAATCAAAATAGGAACAAGTGATTGCGTATAATCAGTGGTAAGAGCACATAAGAAATATAAAGATAAGTTACAGGTATGCGGAGACTTCTACAGTTTGAACATGGTTGCTAAGAAGTATCTGTTTCCAACAACTCCATTCATGGTGTGAATATAACCATGATGTGTAAGAGCTTTTGAGGTAAAACGGTTCACTGCTGTCATCAGCTCCCACACATTTTAAATGAAGGATTTTTTAAGCATGTTGTTCATTCCCCAAAACATGATTTTAAAAACAATGCTCAAATGACAAAGAGATGGTGCAAGCACAAAGACAATAAAATCAGCTGTTATGAGGATAGCTGCCTTACAAAGCTGATTGTTAGCATTCTCAATTCAAGATTATTTTTATCTTCAAAACATTGGATGCCATTCAACGTGGCCAGTTCTTATATATATATATGTGTGTGTATGTGTATGTGTGTACACACACATACATATATATATACATACACATACATACCATACATATATATCTATGTCTATATACATATATATATATATATATTACAAAGGGAAATTTTTGCTCAGATGAATGTCAAATTACTAATGGACCAATCAAAAATAAGGGTTACTTTTTATAGAAAATACTAGTGATATTTGTTGCTAAGCTCTCATGCATTATAAAAGGAAATATAAATGTGTCCATCCTTCAACATCATTACAGAAAACAAGTCAATGCCTACCAGTTAAGAATAACTGCCCCAATTTGTTGTATAAAGAAAAGAAGAAAACATAGGATGGAAAAAATTTGGAGTTAATTAATAAACTGGAATAGATTGTTAGTCAGCAGCATAAGCCCCTGCTTTAAGACAGATTTCTTCGAAACAGAATAAATGAACTTAAAAAAGGGTTTACACATTTCAGCATCAGAAATTTTAAAAGACCTTACCATAAAGATTTCCCACTTCCAGTAGCCATAATAATGAGAGCATCTCTTCTTTTTAGTATTTCTTCTATGACTTCTTTTTGGTTCGGTCGAAAAGAGGAGTATCCAAAATATTTCTGCACCCACAACAATAGATTACACTAACATGATATCCTTCGTAAAACAAAAAGCACAATCTGGTCTTATTAAATAAAAGAAAAATTCAATAATTGGAGATTTAACATTATTTCTCATGAAAGGCAGTGAGTTCAAGTGGCAAATCATCAAGGCTTGTGCTGTGATGTTCAAATCCCCAGGAACCATGTTACATGTTTAATTGTACAAATGTTGAACGTTGAATCGGGCAAATTACCACAAACAATTCTAGGTGTGGCATCCCAATAGAGGAGGCAATGCGCAAGTCTATTATGTCCCCGCTCTAGTCAATTTCAAGAGCAGTTGAGTTAGCCTATTTCTTGGACCCTTGTGGGCTGATAGGATCTGGTTAGGGGGTCAGTGACCGTTTTGGGTGGGTATTGCCATTCCCACTCCTCCACTTCAATATTGGATTCAGTACAGGCGTTTGTAATCTAGTGTTCGCCAACTTCTGACGGCACGAAAAAATACTGAGTTTGGAGGGAGTTATGAATATTTTGTGGTTAAATTATTTATTTAACTTATTGGGTTATTATAAAGTCAAATTGACTTTATTAAAAGAAACGCCACTTAAATATTTTATTAAGTGATAATTAAATCACTTAAGTGCAAAAATAGGCCCAAGTTATTTAAATGATTAATGATTATGACTTAAATACATTTTAAATGTATTTTAATGCAAAAGTGGCATCACTTTTTGGAAGTCGTGCCTTTTAGGAGATATAAGGAAAAAGAATGCAAGTCGACCTCACTTCTTGAATATTTGACATTGCATCTTAATATCTTCTTTGTGGTTTTTGTCTGAGGACAAGGGTTTCAAGAAATTCTTCATTGGAGAGCAACAATTCTTCATTGATCTGTGATTGTGAGACTATGAGATACCAATTGAATGATTGCTACTGTGGGAGCTTCATACAGGAGTTCGTCTGTGCATATTTTTACCAGTTTTCAATAACAAGGAAGTCTTTTATACTTGGGTCGCCATTCTCACCTTCCAGCTAGATCCAGACTATAGTAGAAGTTGAAGCCGTACATCTCATGTGAAGGTCGTACCATTTCCCTTCACAAGACGTGTTCACCAAGGAAGAGCGTGTGAAGCTAGAGGCAAAAACGCCTCTCTTTCAGCCAATTTCTTGTCTTCATCATTGGCGTCCTACCTTCTCAGCAACTTATCTCTAGTTTCTATGTGGAAGAAAGCAAATCCAAAGGCCAGGAGTTGATTTTTCACAGTTTCAGCCATTCTTGCCTGCCATGTCCAGATCTGCCTTATTTAATTAATCTGGAGCTTTTCAGGTATGTTTGTTGTGCATAATCTATCTGTAGTAGTTGAATATTACTTAATATGATGGCAGTTTCCTTATTTTTGCTTTAATTTAAGTTCTAGCAACATTTTATGCTTTGCGCCCCTTCTACTTTTGTCTAAAATTCTTCTTAAAAAACATTCAAAAACACAAAAACAAGCAATAAACATCAGGGGTTGAGTTGGAGCCAATTGGGCTCTTCACAGTGGTATCAGAGCTGTAATCCTGCCAGCCTGGAGGGTTAAATATACATATGTGGCCTTATCATGGTAGATATAACAGGTATTATTCACACAGAAGGCCTGGTAGTCAGAGAAATCCATTTGAGGACTTTACTTTTGACAATCAGTTCGAGGATATTCCATTTGAAAACATGGGTGACAGAGATGAGATTGAACAACCTCGAAACCGTGCTGGGAATGAGGATAGAGAAGCCAGAGACATACTGAGAGGGCTTGTTGTTGGACAGGAATAGGTGGCGAATGTACTTCAACAGCTTAGTACCGTCGTACAACATTTGACTGTTCACACGAGGCCAAATCAAGAACATGAAGGAGATGGCAGTGTTGATGGAAATCCACGCCAGAGAGTCACCCCTACACGCACCTATGAGAGACCCACACGCCCTATCTTTGCCAAGGAGGATCCAAAGGATGGCAACATGGAGGGAGAAGGTGACGTGGTTTTCACAGACAACATCATGACACTACATGATGAATGGGAGGCTTTACCCCAGAGAATTAAGGATCACCTTAACTTTGATAGGTTTATGAGCCAAAAGAGAGAACATGGCAGGAACCGAGTTGACAAGAGGCCCAGAGTTAACAAAAACAATGATCTGAGACAGGCAACAAACAAACTCACACTTCCTACCTTTGATGGCAACGATAGAGTCACAGCTAGAGCTTGGATTAGCAAGCTTGACACCTTCCTGACTTTACGTCCTATGGAAGAGGATGATGCCATAAAGTTTTCAGCCTTACATTTGGATGGTGTAGCCCACAACTGGTGGCACCACGGTATGATTACCCTACAGCATGACCGTATTACTTCTTATCAAGAGTTCACGGATAGATTGGTTGAAAGATTTGACAAGAAAGATCTCGAACTGTATTTCAAAGACTTAGCACAGCTAAAACAGATAGGCAGCTTGGAATCATATATTGGAAAATTTCAAAGGATCTCGGTTATGGTTACAGGGATTTCGAAGAGAAGGCTAGTTATACTCTTTGTTGAGGGGCTTTATGAGCCTATGGAAAGTTGGATCAAGGTTTTCGATCCCCCTACTTTGCAGGAGGCTATGAGGAAAGCTCGTAGCATGGAACTAAAAACTTCACGGAGTAAGTTCAACACAAATCCATCCTCATCTAATAGGGGCAGCAAACCTGATCTAAAGAAAACAGAAAATTTTGATTAAAAGAAAAAATTTGCAACTCCTTTAGATCGAGAAACTATCAATGATTTACAAAGAAGGAAGCTTTGCTTTTATTGCAAAGGGCCTTATGACATAAACCATGACTGTCCTCTCAAGCCTAAAGGTCAAAATAGGCACTTGGAATGGTTTTATGAGGAAGATTTTATGAATGATTTTTCTGACCAGTAAGCTGATCAAGAGGGTTTAGAGGATGAAAACTCAGAAAAAACAGTGGAACATGAGCTACAGGAAGCTCACATGTCGAGTATGCAAAGGGAAGGCTCTTTTCATTTGCGTGGACTCTTGGTTGGCCAAAGAGTCATCTTCCTACTTGGCATAGGTGCAAGACATAATTTTATAGATGCACGATTGGTTGAGAAACGAGGAATTCAAACTCGAGTTTGAAGGTATTAAAGTGAAAGTTGCTGATGGATATACTCTCAAGTGTGAGAGAATGATTCAAGATCTGCCCATGAAACTCAATAACTACAAGTTTAAACCAGATTTTTATGTGGTTACTATGGGAGACACCGATGTGGTTCTTGGCATGAAGTGGCTTCATGCAATCGGTGAGTTTACTGTCATGTCCCCGAAATAGCAATACCATAAAGACCAAGTGTTAAAATACAAATAAATTAATAAATAGCAATATTAATATTAAATATAAAATAAATGTGTACCATATCAATATAAAAATATATAAATATGAAATAAAAAATATAATAATAATATATAGGCAAATTATTGTTATTACATTCTAGTATTAAATAACTTCATATCAAAAATAATAATAATAAATAAATATTATAATCATTACACATCAAAGATTGTAATACATTAGAATAAAATAATAATAAGATATTAGCAAATCAGTTTTATTATTATACTTTAATGTTACAATATGTTCAATAAAACATCAAAATAAAATAATAAAATAAGTATATAATCTGAAATATCATAATTATTAGTAATAATATATTATTTTCAAAAATAGATATTATTGTGATAATGAGCCTTTAAAGGCAGCAATTAAATCTAACAAAGGGATATATTTTATGAAAAGTCACCTCTTTCACCAAACAATACATTCCCCCCATGAGTCACCTACCTTGAATGGTATAAATAGAAGGAAGATAAGGAAGAGGGAAAAACATTGAGAAATAGGATCTACAATTCAGAACAGCAACAACAATGATTGTTATACATTGGAAAATAGAGTCATTTAATATATATATATATATATATATATATATATATATATATATTATTTAATAGGCATACAAGTATATTGTTGTCCCTAATTTTTGACTTGTTAAAAATTGGGATAACCAATGGAAATTTTGATTAAATTTGAAGGTTTTCTTCTCTATGGCACGTCCTTCGAGGTGCAAAGATTAGCAAATCTCAATTTTTAAGTCTATAGTCCTTTGGGTTACCACTTTTTACACATTCTCGTCTGTTTTCGTGAAATTCTGAGTCATTTTTAGTGTGTTTTTGATCCAATTCGGGTTTTTCTGACATCACTGCAAGTAGGAGTTTTTGAACTTCATTACAAGTTACTTTAAAATTTTCTTTTTAATGTCTTTAATAGGAACTTTTTGAGATACTTGCAATTATAGGAACTTTTTAAGTTCATTACAAGTTATTTTTCATAAAGTACTTGTAATTGTTTGTAAAAGTTCCAATTTCCTTTAAGTTATTTGCAGTGAATTCATAAAAAGTCCAATTTTCTTTCTTTTACTTGCAAAAGTATGAAAAAGGCCCGATTTTATTTAAAATTGCTTGCAATAGCATTTAAAAATCCCGACTTTCTTACAAAGTGATTTTAAAAGTCTGATTTTATTTAAAAGTGACTTGCACTTGTCTTTGAAAAACCTGATTGACTTGCAAATACATTTCAAAAGCCCGATTTTATTGAAGTTACTTGTTAATAGATCAAAAGGCCCGATTTTATGTTGAATAACTTGCTAAAGGCGTGTAGAAGTCCGACGCCATTCATCATTGAAGCAATTCGAATCCTATTTCGCCTCTCTTCCTTTGGGGATCTCATAAATTCGCTTGCTTGAAGATCAGGTTTTCAACTGTAAATATCCAAGTCTTTTTCATCTTTTGAGTTTGCAATCACGCCTAGGGTTTCTTCTTCTTGTTTGTCTGCAATCTTTGTTACAGGTATGTTTCTTCTTCTTTTCTTTGTTCTTCTTTATTTTATATCCTTGTAAATTGTTTTTGTTTTTCTTCATTCATTTTGTTCACCAAATGTCTATGCTAAAAACGTTTTGTTTTTACCAAAATGCGTTTCTCCTTTCAACGCCTTCATGCGTTTTGTTCACCAAGCGTCATTGTCTTTACATATACATTCACGCGTCTTTTCACAAAAACGTTTTTTCTTCATTTTCGCCATTCCATTCAAGAACATATCTTATGCATGATAACGCATATTTCATTTCATATAACTTCATTCATTTCATTTTATATGTTATCATCTTCAGCTGGAAACGCCTTTTTCTCTTTATTTAGAAAACGTTTTTCTTCACATTTCATATGCCTCCATTCTTTAAAAATGCCTCATACCAAAATGCATTTTCCTCATGGCATTCGTTTTGTTCACTTCATCCCATTTACCATTTTCTGAAAATAGAAAAGAAACAAAAAATGATGATGTTTGTGAAGAAAAGTAATTCGGGTTTTTATTTACTCATTACAAGTCAAAGATTTTAATGAAGAACGCAAGTTCAAAAGGTAATGTTCTTTTACTTGCAATGTCTTCCTAAAATCCCGACATTCACTTTCCACTTGCAATCGGCCTTCAAAATCCCGAAATGCTTTTAAAGTGCCTTAAAAACGGACTTTTTATCCTTGACTGCAAATGCAATTTAAAAGTTGTCACTTGCACTTTGCAAAGTTGCAGTCTAACTTTTTCATTTGTCATAAAAAGCATATGTCCTTTTCACTTGCAATCAGCCTCCAAAAACCCAAAATGAGTTATAATGCTCATTTTCTGCCCTCAAACAGCCAAAATACCATTTTGAGTTTGAGCCTTCGCCATGCCTACGCCTGTAAACATTGATGATGTCTTGACCTTATGGAACTTTCATCGCAGCCTTGTAGATTCTTGTTCGATGACGGAGGAACCTTCTTCTCCACCGAACAAAAAGATGAAGTACAAATATGACAAATACCAGAATGAGATTTCACCTTCTCATGTTGTCTCAAACATTGAAGAAATCAAAGACACGGAGATTGGGCATGTTGATATGTCCGAGTTTTTGGGAAGAGCTGAGAAATCAACTTCTAATCATATGCAGTTGCTGTTTAAAAGCCATATTCATCTGGTTGCTTCATTTCTTGTTGCTGTCCTAGAACCAGAGTTCGTCCTTGCGTGCGCACCTCATTTTGACAGAGAATCCAGAACCATTAAAGATGATGATGGGAATGTAGTCATACGGCTTGCTCCAGAAACCATTCATAGAGTTTTCAGAGTTCCGAATTCACCCATGTATTCAGATATTTCAGTGAAGAGTGCTCTAGATCATTATGAGCAAAAGAAAGAAGATTGTAAACAGCACATCAATACCAAATGGCTTCTCAAGCGTCGAGCTGGTGTGTCTCGGTGGGCCAAGCTGTATCGATCTGACTTCAAAGAAGACATTAATGATACCATCACTCTCTTGAGCAGAATTATGGGGTTGAAATTCTCTAATGTCTTTGAGAAGTGGATGTACAAATTCATACCAGTGATTGAAAAGACATTACAAGTTTTGAATAATGTCAGAATAGCAGAGATAAAGTTGAATCAGACTTTGGAAGTTTTTAAGCAAAGTTTGGATCCACTTGAAAAAGATTTGAAAATTTGGCATGAGATAGATCAAATCAAGTTACAAATTCTATGCAGCAATTCAATTCTACCAAGCAGAGAGAAATACATAGAATTTGAAGAACTCATGACAAATAAATCATTGGTTATTCAAGATCTCATCAAAGATGTCCAAGCTACTCTAGAAATGAGTGATGAAGTTCAGCAAGACATCCTTTCTAACTTTGAGAAAATCCCTTGCAGAATTCTGAATCATGAAGGAGAATTACTTGCAGCTGATATGGTCACTACAGAAATGGCAGCAAATCTTCGTCAAGAGCTGGAATCAAAACAATTTACCATGGATTCAATTCACAAGTTGGTCAACCATAGAATGATCCTTGATAAAATGCAATCTATTTGTGAAGAACATAGACTAGCGACGATAGGATATTTTGATGTAATCTTGAAGACTGTTGCAGTTGCCAAGAACACACTAGGCCCTGATCCAACTGAGTTGCAAGAAATTATCAGCAGATTTCAATCTTTCAAAACTAGGATTGATACAGAATAAAGTGTTTTATCTTTATGCATTTTGTTTTTGACAAACTACATGTAAAAACAAATTTTGTAATCGCAAGTGTTTCTTTCACTTGCAATTTTGTAAATTGTAATTACATGTAATCTAATTACAAGTCAAAATAGTTTAAGACTGTAATTTTGAATAAGTCAATTGCAAGTAGTTGGTGGTTGAGAGAATTTCTCAAGTTAGTTGGGATCCTCCCACCTTTTTCTCATGACCTCTCTCCTATAAATACTTGAGAGGGTCCTTTGTAAAGTTATCTTTTTGGCAAGCAAGAAAACTCTGCAAAATTTTGTACTCATAAAGACTTTGAGCTTTATAATTACAAGTTGTTCATTTTCAAATAATATCAAAGAGTTGCAGATTTCAAACTTTGTGTTGAATTCTCACTTTGTGTCCATTGTGTTCTTATGTCATTTTGGGGCATTGCTTTGTGATCATTTAAAAATTGAGAAAGATTGCTAGGGAGAGCTTCAATTAATATATTTTCAGACTTTGTGCTGTCAATATTGAAGATTGAATTTATAAATTAGAAGTTAAGAAGAATTGCAAGTCATTGTGCTCGTGACGATTCTCATTCATAGTAGTTAAATAGATACATCATATTTTCAGACTTTGTGCTGTCATATGCTGTATATTATCATTAAAATTATCTTTTAAAAGGGTAGATAGGATTGCAGATTTTCAAGACTTTGTGCTTGAGGTTGTTTTCCCGTCCCGAAGGAAGTGACGGAAGTCTTTGAGCTTTCAGGAAACTTCATTTCCTTTCTACTGATTTTATTTGCAAGCTGCTGTTATAGTTTATTTAAAAGGTTCATGTTACTTTTCTGTGAAGAGAAAAGAGTTTAATCTTTCCTGAAACAAGAGGAAAGATTATCGTTCCACCCATATTTGTTTTTAGTAATTTAGATAGGGGGAGCCTTCCCTTAAATAGGAGAGTTTAACTCACACACTGTGTTGAAATCACCATTTTGCTAAACCTCCTAAGTTTAATATATATATATATATATATATATATTATTTAATAGGCATACAAGTATATATGCATAGATATAGAAATTTTATAATGAATAATATGCAATGAATAAAGAATATATATGAATAAAGAAAGAATAATTATATAAACACATATATATATATGAATACTAATGGATATAAGTAAAAGAATAATTATATATATATGTATATGAAGTATATATATATATACAGGATTATGCAATAATGATACTTATAAGTAATGATGACTCTTTAATATAAACATAAGTATATTATGTATATTTATGAATTGTCCTCATCTATGATCAATTCAGTATAAGGTTGAAGGAGGTGAGTAAGGAAACATGGAGAGATGTAGCAACTCAGGTGATATACTCACTTAACAGTAATATTTAGCATATTTGGAATATAAGAAACGGATATTGCTAATCTAATTATTGGTGTAATGCTTTCTTTAGTATTATCATGATCATAATGATGTTGATATTGACTTAAAGAATCAGTAATAAATGCAAATGTATTTGATTGCTAAAAGATTGTCTTTTTTGTGTTTGTAAGCCTACTAGGGTGGAAGGGCCTAAGACAGGTGGTGCCTAAAAACCCCACTTAACAATCCAATGCGGCCATGGAGGGGTGGTAAGCCTAGGCCACTTATGAGCTCCGTTGGCTTCCCCCAATAAGTCATGTGTCTTCTGAGGTGATGATGTGGGTAGAAGGTACAAGTGTTCCCACTAAGCACGCCACTCCGGGGACGGAATGGTCTTAGTTGGACGTTCAGCTCGAAGCCAAGGGGTGGGTTATCCTGATAGGATGCTTGTGCCCTGTAATGTCCCCTTTTTCACGTGCATCAGAGTTGGGGGATTAGCTTATTTTCCTAACCCTCGTAGGCTAATAGTTCTAGATAGAGGGTTTCTCAAACGGGCACTTGGTCGTCAAACTTCAATGTTGATCTCTAGCGCATGGTGGCAGGGTGAATTGTGGCGTTTGGCATGATATTGGTGATTAATCTAATGATATTCACCTTTTATTTCACCATCCTCGGCCTAAGGACCATGTGTTTTAATATGAAGGGGTCACTTTCTATTTTTAAGTTACTATTCATTACTAAAGTGAAAAATGTTATAACTTAAATGAATAGTGTTCACTTTAATGAATAGTGTTTCCTTTGTAAATTTATAAAAGGCAAGAGAGAAATTCAAATTGCTTCATTAGATGATCATTTTGGCTTGAAGAAAACTTGGGAGTGAAGCTTGGAGGAAGAAGGAGGCTAGGGTTTCCTTATTTTTTGCAGTGGGTGAGCCTGGTGGGGCTTGGTTCTTCGTTTGGAGTTGCTTGAGGGTGTGAAACACCACCTTAAAATTGTTGATTTGTATTTTGCTGCTTCTTTGGAGATCTACTTGTTGTTTGCAAGTTGTTTCGAGCTTGTTTTTGGATGGTTTTGACTGCCATAGACTCCAATCACGTTAACACAAGGGCTGCTTACTTTCCGTGGAATTTTGGAGCTGTTTTAGAAAGCTACAGCCAGCCGCACTTTGTGAGGGTTTGTATTAGCCAAAGCAAAAGAAACGCCTCTTTTTGGTGGCTGCAATCATTCCTAAAGGGGGCGCCCTTGTCCTAGAAAGCTTCTCATTCCGGATTTTGGTGGGAGAAGTTCGTATTTAAAGAATAATCAGCATTTCTTTGGGCGCAGGTACTGTAGCAAGTCACTATTCACAGTGATGTTTGGCTATAAGTTAAAATGCAATATAAGATAGTGTTAGCTTGAAATCTGATGTAAGTTATATGTTGAATGCATCTTATTATGTGATGTAGAAAACATATTTGGCCACTAAACTGAGCAATGTATTCAAAGTTGTTTTAATAGTTGATTTATCAAAGTTTCCCTTATGCATATGTTGTTTTTAGTACCATTTTAGTGTTATTGGCAAACAACTCAAAGCACAAAAAGAGAAATTAAACCAAAACAGAAATCAGACCTATAAACTCAGTGAGAAATAGATCAGCAGAGTGTCGGTACACTACAATGGTATCAGAGCGGTTTCCTGCCAACCTGTTGGGTGAGTTTTAGCTACAAAAGTTTTAGTTGAACAGCATGGCCATTTCCCATAAGCAGTGGGATAAGAATATGGGGAAGCTTAAACAAAGTTTGAAAAAGTTGGATGAAAATCAGAAAAAGTTGAATGAATTGATTTCAGACCCTCTAAAACTAGACAGAGCAGTACGGTGTATGGCTTCCATTTTTAAGAGGTCTACATCACAAAACGAAGAGAAGAAGAAACAAGAGGACACTTCAGTATCCAGAAGCCTCTACAATGAATTCTCAACAGTTAATGACCAGCATACAGCTGATCTTGTGGAGAGCAAAAATCAGACTTTAGAAGATCTACTTGTTGATGATGAAGTTGAAATTTCTAAGGCAGCTGTAGGGGAAAAGTACTTGAGTCCTTTTGAAGATGAAGAAGAGTTAGAACACGAGGGTGATGGGCCTAAACAAAATGCTGAAAGTGACTTTCATATTTCTAATAATCCACTTTCTGAGATAGAAGCTGATATGTCTGATGTTAATCCACTTTATGAGGTAGAGTTGCAGGATGATCATGTTGAGGGACATGCGCATGAAGAAAGGGCCCCATATGAAACTAATGAGGGTTTTGAGCTCCCTAAATTTTCTATATCAACAATTGCTGATGAGACTTATAATCATTTTGAAGATGCCAATTCAGTTTATGTGCAAGGATTGTCAATTCAGGAATCAGACAGGTCTGATTTGCAGGATCAAAGGCACGAGCTCTCATTTGATTCCAGTGTTGTTCGTGATGAGCCATTGACAGAGGTTGGAGCATTTTACCACGACTGCATAGTGAGGAGTACCCGTCACTTCTCCTTTAGTCCACACATGGAGGATTGGTTGACGCATCGGTGTGGATAAGTTCAGAGTGTATGCCATCCATTTTGGGATGTTGAGTTACGATCATCAGTGGATGGAACTAGTGGTTGCAAGTATCCTACTTAGTTGTTGGCGGGTGAGTGCTTGCAGGATCGGTATTTAGTTTCCCATCATGCTAATGTGTATCCAACAAGGTTGGCTGCTTCCTTGTCTCAGAGACTACTTGTGGATACATGGTTACAGAGGGATCATAATGTCAGCAGGCATGATGGCACAAGTGGATATCACATCCATGAGAGTTTAGTGGAGGTTATGGAGAGATGTTGCGTAGCAGATGCTTCCGAATATTCTTACCTCCTCATGATGGATGGATGTGAGTCTTGTTTATTTTGGGATCCAGGTGGAGATAGAGTTAGCACTGTCATTTGGAGGGGTCCCAGTGTATTGCTTCACCACTTCTGGTATGGTGGAGTTAAGATCAACATTGAGAGCGTCTTGAATAACACCCAACGGAAACTCACGCCTTCACAACGAAGATTAGCTCGTAGCGTGCAGCAGTACGAAGATAACATTTCAAGACAAACCTTAACACGAAGTAAGATTGAGAGACTTGGTGTTGTATCCAAAGGTCTCTATGATGTGTTTGGGTTAAAAGATGATAAGACTTTGCAACAGCATGAGACAACAGTGGCTACACATGTGCAAGATGCTACTATTGAGCTATTACATGAAAGTACTCAAGAATTGGGTACTAAGAGTGCAATATTTGGCGTGGATTCGTGTCATGGTGAGTCTGATTCTCCAGATCAGGTCTCAGAGAATAGGTTTGATGATTCATGCGTTGACATAGAATCCCAGGATTGTGAGACGGGTGGATGTGTAGATGCCTTGGAAGGGGAAGTGTACGAAGATACTGTCATATCAGCAGCTTCTACCTTATCAGTTGAGCCGTCCTTTGAGGTACATAGCTGCAGTACCTTAGTTGTTGATGTGTGCACTGATGATAGCACACATGATGTTGCTGATCAGAAGGTGAGCGATGAGGATTCAACCTCTTACTATAGTGTGGAATTGGGTGGAAATGATGAGTCACAGGGGTATCATCATCTGGCGGGAAAGTTGAAGGTTAGTGATGATATGATTGCTACAGCTTTGGAGCATTTTGATGTTGCTCGACAGATGCCGGCAACCTATGGTTGGAGTACTCCTATGCCAAATGAGTACGGTGTTAGTAGTCTTTCCCTAGCAGAGTTCCATACACTTCGAGAGGTAGTTGGAATTAAGAAACCAAATTACCTACAGCTACTTGCGGATAGAGATTTCCTTCTCGAGTGGGGTTACATCTGTCATCAGGCATTGAAGGGAAAAGAAGAGGAGGTTGATGAGCTCACTTATGAGCTAGAGACGACTATGGATACTTTGAAAAGCACTCAATTGGCCCTTCAAGAGTCACAGTCATTGGACGCGGAGCTTACCATGGTATCGAGTTTGGCACAGTCTTCACCCTCTTCCGATATAGCTCGGGTTTCCATGGCAGCAATGGGTGATAAACATATGTCCACGGATTGTGGTTGTGAGCAAAATGAGGATGTGGTTACTACATCCATCACGGTTTCAGGTGCAGTTGATACAAATGGGATGAGTGCATGGGTTGAGAGTTGTTGAGAGCCATGTGTTGCACCAGGTTCTCCTGAGCTTAGTCCCATGACAAGTGATGCAGAACAAATCATTGATAGCTCTTGTGACATGAAAGTTGACTCACCAGAAAGTTATGTGTCAACTCATGACACTACTTCGTCCACTTGATAGGAGATATGCAAAGCAACATCTAGTTGGGAGATTGGTTCTTATGTCGATTTGTTTCCCTTTCCTGGAAGCAAAACAGGCATTTCATTCCATAAAGTTGATTGCATTTCATTCCATACAGTTGATTATGATTGGCAGCTTGATGAGCCAATTCTGGAGGACAATTCAAGGTATTGTTCCAGGGACTCAGAGATGGATGTTTTAGATCCGCACGAAGTGATTGCGCAGTTTGTGAACAATCCCTTATCTAAGTTTGATGGTGGTTCGATCTATGATAATCCACTCTTCGAGCTGGAAGTCAATCATACTCCTGATACTAGTTCAGGGTTGAGCAATAATCGTAGTGTTTGGGATAGTCCTAGTGCAGCGGGATTCCAAACAAGGCTCACAGAGGAGTTTAATAGTGTGTACCAGGTGAGGAATGCTTGCAGTTTGGACTTTGATCCACCTGTACATGACTCGTATTCGATGCACAATCCTGGTGCGCAGGGTGTTTTTCTTGGTGCAGTCAAGGGGAGTAACTCCTTACTGTGTCTAGAGTTACCATCTTTAGAAGATGGGACTAGAGGCTGCAAGTACCTGACTCAGTTGTTGGCAGGGGATTACTTGCAAGGACAACAATCAGTTATCCATCATGCTGATATGTATCTGACAGGGGTTGCCACTTTAATGCCATAGGGACTTCCTACGAATACATGGTTATAGGGTGATTACAATGTCAACGGACATGATGGTTGGATTGGTTATCACTTCCATGGGTGTTTTAGAGAGACTGTAGAGAGATGTTGTATTGCAGATGTCTCCAGATATGTTTATCTCTTCATGACAGATGGATGTGAGTTCTGGTCGTATAGAGATCCAGGTGGTGATAGGTCTCGCACTGCAGTTGGATAGGTTCCGATAGGTTGCTTCACCATTTGCCAGCATGGTGAAGTTGTGATCAGATTTGCGCAGAGGAAGTCAGAGGTTATCAGACATGGCAAACTTCCATTCTGGTGTTGGGATCCCGGGATATTTGGCGCAGTTGCATTTACGTTGGTGCTTCCAGAGTTAGTCAGTGATGCATGGGACATTTCACAGCTCTTCTTTTCGACCTTCCTACGAGTGAGGTTTCTTTGCAGTAGAGATTGCTTGGGGACAAGCAATTTCAGGGAGGGTGGACTGTAATGTCCCCTTTTTCACGTGCATCAAAGTTGGGGGATTAGCCTATTTTCCTGACCCTCGTAGGCTAATAGTTCTGAATAGAGGGTTTCTCAAACAGGCACTTGGTCGTCAAACTTCAATGTTGATCTCTAGAGCATGGTGGCAGGGTGAATTGTGGCGTTTGGCATGATATTGGTGCTTAATCTAATGATATTCACCTTTTATTTCACCATCCTCGGCCTAGGGACCATGTGTTTTAATATGAAGGGGTCACTTTCTATTTTTAAGTTACTATTCATTACTAAAGTGAAAAATGTTATAACTTAAATGAATAGTGTTCACTTTAATGAATAGTGTTTCCTTTGTAAATTTATAAAAGGCAAGAGAGAAATTCGAATTGCTTCATTAGATGATCATTTTGGCTTGAAGAAAACTTGGGAGTGAAGCTTAAAGGAAGAAGGAGGCTAGGGTTTCCTTATTTCTTGCAGTGGGTGAGCCTGGTGGGGCTTGGTTCTTCGTTTGGAGCTGCTTGAGGGTGTGAAACACCACCTTAAAGTTGCTGATCTGTATTTTGCTGCTTCTTTGGAGATCTACTTGTTGTTTGCAGGTTGTTTCGAGCTTGTTTTTGAATGGTTTTGACTGCCATAGACTCCAATCGCGTTAACACAGGGGCTGCTTACTTTCCGTGGAGTTTTGGAGCTGTTTTAGAAAGCTACAGCCAGCCGCACTTTGTGAGGGTTTGTATCAGCCAAAGCAAAAGAAACGCCTCTTTTTGGTGGCTGCAATCATTCCTAAAGGGGACGCCCTTGTCCTAGAAAGCTTCTCATTCCGGATTTTGGTGGGAGAAGTTCGTATTTAAAGAATAATCAGCATTTCTTTGGGCGCGGGTACTGTAGCAAGTCACTATTCACAGTGATGTTTGGCTATAAGTTAAAATGCAATATAAGATAGTGTTAGCTTGAAATCTGATGTAAGTTATATGTTGAATGCATCTTATTATGTGATGTAGAAAACATATTTGGCCACTAAACTGAGCAATGTATTCAAAGTTGTTTTAATAGTTGATTTATCAAAGTTTCCCTTATGCATATGTTGTTTTTAGTACCATTTTAGTGTTATTGGCAAACAACTCAAAGCACAAAAAGAGAAATTAAACCAAAACAGAAAGCAGACCTATAAACTCAATGAGAAATAGATCAGCAGAGTGTCGATACACTACATGCCCTTGGGCTTAGATGGATAGCTTCAGGCGGATCTACCCATGCCACTCCTCATCTATCTTCATTATTGCTTTTGTGATTATGTTTGTATTTTTGGATATCTAGATATTAATGCTAATAGATATGTTGCTAATATGTTGAATACAGGATTCAAATCTAAGGTTATTGAATTAGGAAAACATTCATTTGGATAGAAGAGAACCTAAAGCTAATCAACAAGAAAATTCCAGGACAAGTTAGGCAAGGGACATTACATTTACACTCAACCTTAGAGAGATGGAGATGAAATTCAAGGTTGAGGGAACTAATCATGTACTCAAAGCTATCAAGGACAGCAGCTTGAAAGTTATAACTCTCAGAAGAATGGAGAGGTTAATTCGGAATTGTTAGTTTTAGGATCAAAAATGTAATAAGTAGAAAATGCAACAACACATAGAACAATGAACACAACAGATACCTTGGGAAAACCCTCCTTCTCGAGGGAGAAAAACCCAGCAAAATATATCTCTTATATATGTAAAGAAAGGAGCAGCAATCTGCTTACAATTCAAGACCTACTCAAGGCCAAATTAATACAATGAATAATAGCACTTCTCCTTGATGCAACAATACAAAGGAATCTAATTCTTCTTGAAATCCGATCTGCTGCTCAACGATGGCGATCTGCTGCTGAAGAAATGATGAGCTGTTGATAAAGTGCGAACTTGAGAGAAATTAATTGACTTGATTGTGTAAATGACATAGCATCACCTCCCTTATATACAATGAGGAGACCTCTTCACTAGGTCGGCTCCCTCAAAAATAAAAAATATAAAATATTATTTGCCCATCAAGGCTGACCTGCCTTGGAAATCATTATATTAAAGGGAAAATAGCTCCCTAAGCTATAAAACACCAACACTCCCTCTTAGCTAGGGAGGTATTTTCCAGATATCCTCTTCATGGAGTCTCTCGACATGACGCCCACAATGGCTACACCCATTTGTGGAAAACCACATCTCAGTCTCAAAGATGTACAAGAGTTCATCACGGAGTCTCTCAACGTGATGTCATCATGGAGTCTCTCAACATGACGTCCACCATGGCTACTCCCATGTGTGGAAGGAAACATATGTACAAGTGTCCATCACGGAGTCTCTCAACGTGATATCGTCATGGAGTCTCTCAACATGACGTCCACCATGGCTACTCCCATGTGTGGAAAGAAACACAAGTACAAGGGTTCATCACAGAGTCTCTCAACGTGATGTCGTCATGGAGTCTCTCAACATGACGTCTCATCTCAATTTCAGAGATGAACAAGGGCTTGCACCTCATATTTCTCCATCTCGGAGAATTATACACTACAAGGGCTTTCACCTCATATTTCTCTGTCTCAAAGAAATATACACTACAAGGGTTTTCACCTCATATTTCTTCGTCTCAGAGAAATATACACTACAAGGGCTTTCACCTCATATTTCTCCGTCTCAGAGAAATATACATTACAAAAAATCTTCATGATGATGTGACTCCCTCTGAAGCTCCAAGTACTTGCATCAACCTTTTGACCTCCTCGTCCAAGATTGCCTGCAATGTTGCCTTAGAGGAATGGCTTCCAACGCACACCTCTGGCACTACTGACTTGCAAGAGTTCAGGACTGTCCTTCTCGACCTCATCCCGAATCACCCTATTCTGAATAGGTTTGCGGAGCTACCAATGTCAAATCCAGATTGACTGTCTTGTGCAATTTTGTTCTCTGCAGCTAAAGAGGTCTTCCAAGGACTTTAGCACCTGTCCTTGCAACACTGCAACCTACTTAGCTGACACCTTCACTTCTTCTCAATAAGTCACAGAACTCCCTCTTGATCCCTGCCTCAAAGATTGTAAAGAAATCCTTTGGAAGTGAACTCCCCTCCATTGACTAATCTCAGAACCTTAATCCTTTTCCTGGACATGCTCTCAACTCATGTCTTGAATTCTCGGAATTTAACTCCCTCTGAATGACATTTCCTCCTCTTCAAAGAAACTGATCGCAATGACAATTTGTATAGGTTCTTCCTCTTCGAGAGATGTCTCCAGTGAAGTTATGTGTCACCAACTCAGTCTCATGAGTGCAAGCTATGACTTCATATTTGTTCATATCTCCAACCAGCATGACTTCTTCACTGGATGCCTCAAGCTCTTCCTCCCTTTGAATTCTTTATGCAATCTCTCTCCATCCTGCATTTTAGAGAGATTAACAATAGTTCATACAATCAAACTACCCCTGATATAAATGAAGCATGTAGACATATGGCAAATATCATTAGATAGAACAATGAGAAGGAATAATAGAACTTATCTCCTTAAGTGTTGCACTTAAACCCCTTTTCAGGTCTGCTCTTATTTTTCCTTTAGATCAAAGGCACCTAAAATCTGCTTCAGATCTGATGTATTCGATACTTGCCAACAATGAACTCAGACCAGCAATACAATTAATCTGACTTCATTCAAATATGCAACTCAGCAGTTCAAGACTATCAGTGCATTATTTTCACCTATGCAATCTATTATTGCTTATCCATCGAAGGATCAAACTGGATTATGGCAATTGTTGTATGAGTCTGAGACTCGAACTTTCTTCCAAAAATTGTCTTCTCCAGGCAACGCCACCACTCCTTACTTGTTGTGTGAAGAATTCCAGCAATAATGTGATTCTCTTTAGAATGCAATTCCAACTTACTCTAAAGTTCTGCCAAAACGACTTGAGCTTGTCACAACCCGTCTTTCCCAGCTATGACGATTCCACGATTTTGTCTTGTCCACTGGAGGAGGAGCCCGACAACAATTTTGGCTTCCAAGGATGATGCGGTTCAAGATAATATTTAAACTTATTTAAAATACGAATCTGCTCTCCAAATATGCCACGATTACTCCCATGTTGTATGAAATAAGAAATGTTAGTTACATGATTAAGTCGTCTTCTTGAAGTATGCACAACTCATAGCACAATCAAACGGCTAAACAATTTACACGGATCTCCTGACACAGGTGATACGCGTCCAAGAAACTTTTCAATATTCTTCTCCTTCTAATAGTCTTATTTTTGGGCCAGAGACACAGGTAGCGGCTTCAATCTTAAATACAAGCTTACTGTATTCTTGCAGATATTCAATTCACTCAGCTAGTGAATATAAGCGACCATATTATAGTCTACCTGTGCGGTGGAGATTCTTCTTATGTTTTCCGCTTCCTCTATCCCAAGATAGTAAAACAAGAGATAGTTGTAAGTCCTGAATACACAACTATTGATAGGTAGATGTTAGGCAACGGTGGAAAAAAGAAGGATCTTTGATAATAATTAAAAGCCCGATACTCCCTCCAATAGCTGCTGCTCATTCTATACACCATTTTCTAGCAAATACTCTCGATAAATTTTTATTTTTATTTTTTGAAGCGGCTCCAAAATTACAGACGTCTTTCAAATAACGAATCATCTTCTTTTCACTATGTCTATTGTCGGTCCTCCATATACAGAATTCGCCTCTTGGGAAGAAGCGACTGCAGTTTCAACAAAAAATCGACTCTTTCCTCCAGCCAAGTTATTTCCAGTCATCTTCATACACGTCTTCCCTGGAGAAATACGAATTCACCTACGTATTCTTTGAGCGACACTGAGAATTGAGCTGTGAAAAACTTTGATGTTGTTACTCAGATGGTTCCACGCAAATTCCTTAATCTGCCCTAGATGAAGAGTTGTCTTGACTGCTTAACCAGATCTTATCAAATCTTTTCTAAACCCGCTCTGATACCATGTTAGTTTTAGGATCAGAAATGTAATAAGCAGAAAATGCAACAACACATAGAACAATGAACACAACAGATACCCTGGGAAAACCCTCCTTCTCGAGGGAGAAAAACCCAACAAAATATATCTCTTATATATGTAAAGAAAGGAGCAGAAATATGCTTACAATTCAGGCCCTCCTCAAGGCCGAATTAATACAATGAATAATAGCACCTCTCCTTGATGCAAAAATACAAAGGAATCTAATTCTTCTTGAAATCTGATCTGTTGCTCAAGGATGGCAATCTGCTACTGAAGAAATGATGAGTTGTTGATAAAGTGTGAACTTGAGAGAAATGAATTGACTTGATTGTGTAAATGACATAGCATCACCTCCCTTATATACAATCAGAGGAGACCTCTTCACTAGGTCGACTCCCTCAAAAATACAAAATATAAAATATTATTTGCCCATCAAGGCCAACCTGCCTTGCAAATCATTATATTAAAGGGAAAATAGCTCCCTAAGCTATAAAACACAAACAGAAATGACATGCTAGAGTGGGCAGCAAAGTGCAAGTTGATGCCTTCTTATGAAGAGCAGCATAAAACACCTTACCATCCAATTATTCAAGAACTCAGAGCCAAACATACGAAGGTATTCAGTGATATACCTCATGTTAGACCTCCTGACGAGGTCATTGAGCACATCATTGAGTTAAAGGACATCATTGAGTTAAAGGAGGGCACTAAGCCCATCATGATTACTCCTTACCGGCACCCGAAGTGATTGAAGGATGAAATTGAAAAGACCATCAAAGAATTGCTTGCAATGGGTCACATAAGGCCGAGTAAGTCTCCTTTCGCTTCATCAGTTGTTTTGGTGAAGAAGAAAGATGGGACTCTTAGAATGTGCATTGAATACCGCATGTTGAACAAGCGGACAATCAAGAACAGGTATCCCATCCCTCACATCAACGAGTTGACAGATGAGCTACATGGAGCTTGCTACTTCTCAAAGATTGACTTGAGGACAAGGTACCATCAAATCAGGGTCAGAGAACAAGATATAGAGAAGACTGCTTTCAGGTGTCATTGTAGACATTATCACTTCTTGGTTATGCCCTTTGGTTTAACCAACGCACCAGCTACCTTCTAGTCCACCATGAACAGTATCTTCCATCCTCAGTTGAGGAAATTTGTCCTTGTTTTCTTTGACGACATATTGGTTTACAACAAATCTTGGGAGGAGCACTTGGTTCACCTGGATACTATGTTGGGTATACTTGGCAAGGAGTCCTTGTACGCCAAGGATTCCAAGTGTGTATTGGTCATGGCAGAACTTTTGTACTTGGGTCATATCATCAACACAGAGGGAGTTTGCATGGATCCGGATAAGGTTCGTGCCATCATTGTTTGGCCTACTCCTGAGACCTTGACACCGCTCAGGGGATTTGTGGGATAATGTGCCTTCTACTGTCGGTTTGTTAGTGAGTTCTCGCGACATGTTGCACCACTTATGAATTTGACAAAGAAGGGAGCATTCGTTTGGACACCTCAAGCATAGGAGTGTTTCGAGAAGTTCAAACATTTGATGACGACATGCCCAGTTCTAGCTTTGCCAAATTTCACCAAACCTTTTGAGCTTCATTGTGACGCTAGTGGAGAAGGTATTGGTGCAGTGATTATGCAGGACCGTCATCCGATAGCTTTCGAGAGCAGGAAGCTAAGGGGTCATGTGTAATGTCCCCTTCTCAGTAGCCGTCAGGGGATCGCTTAGCCTTTTAATTCCCGAGGCTAATGTTGAGTTGAGGGAATCATTTATTTAATTACTTAATGTTGCCTAAGTTTCAAATTAATCTAAAGGGGTGATATTGAGTAATTAATTAAATTACATCATAAAGTGACTTTTTGAGATGTTCCTAAAGTGACTTATGAAATAATTGAAGTATTATTTTGTAAAGTAAAAGGGGTCACTTATGTTTTGGATGGAAAAATTAAAACAAAAGGAGAGTCTTTTATCGGGCCTTATTGAACAATAATTAGGGAAGAGTTCATTTTGGTCGGTACTTTTTGAATACATGATTTTGCTTCACGAGAAGAACACGAGCTCTAGTTTTAGGGTTTGGAACCTTTGCATGATCAGTTTCGGGTGTGAAACCATCACCTCTAGCTGGTAAGATTTGAAGTTTTGGAGGAAGGAAAGAAATGGCTTATAACAGATTTTCGTGGGTCTGAATTTCTGAGATTTTGCTTCATCTAAAGGCGAGTTTTGGAGCTCGTTTTTTACAGTTTGGAGGCGTTTCTTCATGAAGAAACCCTAGGCACTCTTAATACATGCATGCAGCCGCATTTCCAATTGTGGTTTTGAGAAATCTGGGTTAGGAAAAGAAAAGGAAAAACGTGATTGAATGAAGAAAACGGCTTTTTACTCCTCAAACATGGACGTGATAATTGATGGAGGCTTTTAGGAGGGGCGTAAGGAGTAACTCTGGCAGGGCAGACCTCTATTTGGAAGATTCGAATATCAAACAAAGCCGTTTCAGTGCTGGACGTGTTTTCTGGGCAGTGTGGAGGTCGCCATAACCCTTTCTCAGTGAAGAATCTAAGAGAGGTCACTTAAAGTTGTGAATTACAGCTGCATTCTCCATTCTTGTAATTTCCAGTGAATATTCCAGGTCTGTAAATGTCATTTCTGCAATAACATTGTGGTGTATAAATCTTTGAAGCTCTGCATACTGCTAGCTCTTTGTATTTGCATTGGAAAGGTGGATAAAATGACTGAAACGTTGTTAAAAACAGTATGGTCAGATGTCAATAGTTTCCTAATCTTGGTTTGAGTATTGTCTTGCATTTCAGCTTGGGGAAAATCATGTATCTAAACTGAAACAATGTATATCTGAAGTATTGAAATCATCATCTTATCAATATTCTTGCTAGATTATTGTATTGTGCTTTTAGTCTATGTCTGAGCAATATATTACCAGCAGTAACTCATTTCTATATTCAGACTGTTGAAAAATTCTATATAAGTTGCCACGAAAATGTCATTGTATCTCTGTTACTAGAAGTCTGAAAGTGCACATTGGCAACTTGGAAATTATCCTTATTGTAATCTGCACTGTGTTCAAAGAGTAAGCTTACCTTGTATCTCTGGAATATGAACGAGCATGATATCAGAAATTCTGTGACAAAAATCAGATTAGGCAATCTCAATGCTCAGATGAATCTTAGAGTTTTAATTCAGACTATGCACTCTTAATTGACAAATGAAATATGTCAACTTCAGAGGAAAATTATCGTTCAAACTAGCAAGGAACTTTACATCCTGAGAGGAGCTTCAGTATTTATGATAAGGAAATGTTGGCCATCATGCATGCAATGGCCAAGTTCAAGCAGTAATTAGTTGGCAGCAAGTTTTGTGTAAAAACTGATCACAACAGCTTGAAGCATTTCCTTGGACAGTGAGATCTGAATGAGAGACAACAGAAGTGGGTTAGCAAACTTCAGTCATATGATTTTGACATCTCCTATGTCAAAGGGACACAGAACGTAGTTGCTGACACCTTATCTCACCGTCCACATTTGAGCTCCATGGCAGTGATTTCAAAGGATTGGAGTCACATGATCGTAGCAGAGTATGCCAAGAATCCGTGGGCTTCTGGCATTATTGATGGGATCATCCAGGACAACAGGTACTCTCTTGTGAATGATCTTATGACTTATCATTTACAAAGAGAGAATATTTTTAGTCTCAGGTTCAGAGGTGAAGAACAAGGTATTGAGGAATCTTCATGATACACCAATGGCTGGTCGTCCCAGGTACTTTAAGACCTACAGGCAGGTACGGGAGAGATTCACGTGGAAGGGTCTCAAATCAAATGTTCTTCAGTATGTCAAGGAGTGCTCTGTTTGTCAGCAGAACAAGCAAGAGCATACTTACCCTACTGGGTTACTTCAGCCACTTCCTATTCTTGAGAGAAAGTGGGAATGTTTGTCGATGGACTTCATTACGGGCTTGCCAAAAGCTCAAGGAAGAGACAACATTTTTGTTGTAGTTGATCGGTTGACTAAGTATGCACACTTTTTCCCGATCACCACTACCTACTCAGCTACACAAGTGGCAGATTTGTTCTTTCGTGAGGTATTCAAGTTGCATGGGTTACCTCGAAGTATTGTCAGTGATAGAGATAGTAGGTTCATGGACCACTTCTGGCATGAGTTATTCAAACTTTGTGGGACCGAACTTAGTCCGAGCACTAGCTACCACCCCCAGACAGATGGGCAATCTGAGATTGTCAACAAATGGGTGGAGGGATACCTACGGAATTATATTTCAAGGCAGCAGAAGGCTTGGGTGAAGTGGTTACATATTTGTGAGTACTGCTACAATTCCACTCACCACATGTCTATACAGATGTCACCTTTCTGAACATTATATGCCTATGATGCTCCGAGTTTCATTGATTTGTTGTTGGGCGATTGCAGAGTGCCGAGTGCTAGTGATCTGTTACAGGAGAACCAGGATATTATGAGAGCTCTTCGAGAGAACATTCAGAGGGCTCAGAATCAGCAAAAGTAGTATGCTGATCAGAGGAGGGTTGAGCGATCATTTGAGATCGATGATTTGGTATATCTGATGCTACAACCCTACAGGCAGTCCACTCTTAGGAAGAGGGGCTTAGAGAAACTCAAGCCACACTACTACAGGCCATTCACCATTGTCAGGCAAGTTGGCAAGGTGGCTTATGAGTTGGATTTACTGACAGACAGTAGGGTGCATAATGTGTTCCATGTGTCACACCTCAAAAAGGCACTGGGACAACATATAGTTCCTTTTGCAGACCTACCACCCCTGGATGATGAGGGGAAGTTAATATTAGTACGTAAGGCCATTTTGGAGTTCAGAGAGCGTCCTCTTTGGGGGCAGGTTATCGGTGAATATCTAATTAAGTGGAGAGATCTGCCGGGAGAGGATGCTACTTGCGAGGGTGACAGTATTCTACAGCATCTAGCTTTGAGTTTGCTTGAGGACAAGCAAATTTGGGGAGGGCAGATTGTAATGTCCCCACTCTAGTCAGTTTCAACAGCAGTTGAGTTAGCCTATTTCTCGTGGGCTGACAAGATCTAGTTAGGGGGTCAGTGACCGTTTTGGGTGGGTATTGTCATTCCCACTCCTCCACTTCAGTATTGGATTCAATACAGGCGTTTCTAGTCCAGTGTTCGCCAGCTTTTGATGACATGGAGAAATACTGAGTTTGGAGGGAGTTATGAATATTTTTGTGGTTAAGTTAATTACTTAACTTATTAGGCCATTATGAAGTCAAATTGACTTTATTAAAAGAAACGCCACTTAAATATTTTATTAAGTGATAATTAAATCACTTAGTGAAAAAGTACGCCCAAGTTATTTAAATGACTATTGATTATGACTTAAATACATTTTAAATGTATTTTAATGCAAAAGTGGCGTCAGATTTTGGAAGTCATGCTTTTTAGGAGATATAAGGAACGCCAAATTGACTTTATTAAAAGAAACGCCACTTAAATATTTTATTAAGTGATAATTAAATCACTTAGTGAAAAAGTACGCCCAAGTTATTTAAATGACTATTGATTATGACTTAAATACATTTTAAATGTATTTTAATGCAAAAGTGGCGTCACTTTTTGGAAGGATGCAAGTCGACCTCACTTCTTGAATATTTGACATTGCATCTTAATATCTTCTCTGTGGTTTTTGTCTGAGGACAAGGGTTTCAGGAAATTCTTCATTGGAGAGCGATAATTCTTCATTGATATATGATTGTGAGACTGTGAGATACCAGTTGAATGATTGCTACTGTGGGAGCAGGAGTTCATTTGTGCTTCATCAAAGATTATCTATGCATATTTTTTCAAGTTTTCAATAACAGGGAAGGGCTTTGTACTTGGGTCGCCATTCTCACCTTCCAACTAGCTCCAGACTATAGCAGAGGTTGAAGCCGTACATCTCATGTGAAGGCCGTACCATTTCCCTTCACAAGACGTGTTCACCAGGGAAGGGCATGTGAAGCTAGAGGCAAAAACGCCTCTCTTTCAGCCAGTTTCTTGTCTTCATCATTGGCGTCCTACCTTCTTAGCAGCTTGTCTCCAATTTCTGTGTGGGAGAAAGCAAATCCAGAGGCCAGGAGTTGATTTTTCACAGTTTCAACCATTCTTGCCTGCCATGTCTAGATCTGCCTTATTTAATTAATTTGGAGGTTTTCGGGAATGTCTGTTGTGCATAATCTATCCAAGTTAGAAAAAAATTCATCAATTTCAACTTTTTCTCATTTGACTCCTCTATTGACCGTTTTGTGTGCTTCATTCGTCATTTGTCAATGTTTGTGCTGCATTTGAGACTTTGAATCTGACACCTGGCAGTTGACCTTCCTCCATTGATGACTTCAGAGCTCACGCTTTGCCTTCTAAAAAAGCAAAATAGACCCAACAGAGAAAACCTGACCTTTTGATGATTCTGATTGGACCACCTTGATTGGGAAGTATTTTCAACCAATTAGAATCAGCTCGAGCCCTCCAAACAAAGATTCTATTTTTAGAAAGTTTTGCCAGCATCCATTTGACAACAAACCTAGAAAACCCAAACTCAAGTCTATTTTTAGAAATTTTGACTTTTGACGACAATTTTTACAAGACTTTGACCACTCTTTACAACACGCCCCTTTCAAGGCTTTCCCATCAAGCCAAACTATGATTGGTTGCTAGGATGGATTCAAGGAATGGCAATCATAAGAGGGATGGACAAGACAGCATGGATAGGGAAAGTAAGTAGAAGTGTATCCACTAAGTAGCCCACCCCAAGGGTGGAATAGTCTTGGTTTGGACGTTCATGCCACTTGGGGCCAAGGGATGGGTAGTCTTGGTTGGACACCCGTGCTCTTGGGCTTAGATGGATAGCTTCGAGCGGATTTATCATGCTTCTCATCCAAGTTCTGTTATGATTAAAACTTCCACTATGCATTATGGATATTGGTAGTTTAGATAGTCTTGGAATAGTTATGTATTTTAAATAGATAAGGCATTTATTATGTTTTGATCACATGAATTATATTTCCAATATTATCTAACATGATATGCTCGACCTAAAGTGTAATGTCCCCTTCCAGTTGAACATCTCTCAGTGCTTAAGATTAGCCTATTATGTGACCCTCGTAGGCTGATAGGATGGATAGAGGGTCTTGTCGGAGCTTGGCTTGGCTTCAATTGTCAGAATCTACCAGTTTGGCTTTCGTTCGGGGTCGTTCGGACATCATTTGCTTGACTTACTATTTTTAGTAAGTGAAGTCACTCAGCGGAGCACCCCTGCTATTTTTAGCAGTATGGTCTGGTCGTATGCAGATTCAATCACTTATCCTCCGGCTTCAGACTGTTCGTTAATCGGACTTATTTTGAGGAATATATTAATATTTATCTGTCAAAATAAATATTAATTATTTTGAAGCTTATATTATAAAGTTATAATATTATTTAATATTATAACTTAAGTGATTATTTTAAGGGGTCGACCATCATTGAGAAGGGGACTATTTTTAATTAATCTTTTTAATTGAAAAGAGGCGTCCAACTATGGAATTATTAAAAGAAGAATTCGAACTTTATTTAAATGATGTTTTTTGAGAAAAGTCGACCTTCTTGAGAATATAAGGATTTTCATTGTGAAGAAAGAGGTTATGTTATGAAAATCGACTTTGATCAATTATTCTTCCAGAGAACGGAGCCAAGGGTTTTAGTTGTCTTTTTGCATTGGAGAACGAGCCATCTTCAGTGTCTGCAGTTCAGAGGCTGTGAAATATCAGCTGATTTATTGCTTATCTGAGAGGTAGCTTCATTCAGAAGTTATCACAGAGCTATTCAGAGAATTACATCTTCAGGGTTTGAATCCGAAAGTCACCAAACAGAGAGATATTCTGTGGCGCCTAACCTTGCTTCACATCTGGCATCTTTACCATGGCCGTACGGATTTCTTTTTGTTGTTGTTGGGCCGTACTTTGCTGCTGTTGGGCCGTACCTTCAAGTACAGGCCGTACTTTTCACATAAGGCCAAACGCCTCTTCTTTTGGCAGTCTGTCTTCACCAATAGGGGCACATATTTCTCTAGCTTCATTTGCTAACATCTGGCGGAGGGAGAAGTGGAAATCTATGATGGCCGTACCATTTCATTAGCTTCACAGGCGGCTGCAATGATCAGGTTTTTAAACCAAAAGTTGTTGCTTTTCAATTTGCATGTTATCAGATTTTAGTTGTATTCAATCAAGGAGATTATTAAACATTCTAGCATCAATATATTGAGTGAATTTCGTCATTACTAGACTTGTAATATTTTATTTAATTTTTACAAGCAATTCCTTTCAAAATCGCACTTCATCTGTTTATGCAAAAAAACACAAAACAATCAAAACAATCAAAAAACAAGAAAAAATAAGCAGTTTCAGAAACAGTGAGAACAGGGGTTTTTACATAAAGCCAAGATTTATCTTGTTTGAAGCATTTAAGTGGCAAGTTATAACCCTAACCACATTAGGCTTGTGATTCTAGGGCAAGATTTAGGGCAATCTCAAAAGGGGACATTACAGCCAGCACCCTTGTTTTTGCTGCTTTTAATATCAAAAACAATATGCAAGCACAAGAATTGCCATTGACTAAACTGAATGCAAAAGGCACTTATTTATACTATTTACAAAGCTACTGCATGAATAGAGGAATAGAGAAACATATATATAATATTAAATTTTGTATTTTGAACCTAGTGGAGTTGGGGCAGAGAAGTAGTTGTTTCCAAGACCAAGCAACCTTCTATATCATTTTTAACCTTAAATTGTTTCTTTGGCATCTTGGGCTCCGCCTCTAAAAATATTGAAGCAATCCCTGCAAAATCAATCTAATAAGAGCTGACAAATTTCCTCTTCCTATGCACAGCAATTTTCGCCCATTCTAGTGCTTCTTTCTCATTCTCCTACCTTCCAAAAGGGCTGTGGGAAGAAATAATGATAATAGGATCAGAAAAAATAGACTGTGGATGATCTTTTCAATAGGAAGGGCAAGGAATGGAAAGTTGTATAGAAAGTGTTTTGGGTTTGGATGTCGAGACAACATCCAAAGGTATGGATTAACAAGAAGGAATAGGGAGATTCCTAGAAGGGGGAGAAGCAAGTGTAGTTCTCAGGATTATGCAACACTGCATTTACTATTCGCATATACTCGGAATTTTATATTTTGAACCTAGTGGAGCTATGGTCAAGTGTTTTCACTTGGAGGGCAGAGTCAGATTTGAAAACAAGGAAAGAGCCATCATAGGCAGCGTCTAGAGCTCTAACCCTAGATTTTTGGAAGGCTTTGCATTTTACTAACTTTGACAAATGAATTGAAAATTCAAAATACAGCCTGTAGCTGTGGTATTAACTTTTGGCAGTTCTTCCAATCCTTACCTACCCCTCCATGCGCCCAGCCACATCTTCAAAAAAGTCAAAACTACCAGCAGAAGGTGCTAGTTTTTAAATTGCTTTGATCACTGGCAGCAATACACACATGGCAAGGGAGAAGCTGAGGGCTCATACCTAATAAAAGGGAACGCAGATCTAAGGAAAAGAGGATGATATTCAAGAAAAGAACAAGGGAAGGATGCAGAACATGGGTGCAGTCTTTCTAGAAAAGTTTTATTTTTTGGTTTTCCTTATGTGAAAGGAACAGTCAGAGAAGCGGCTGGAAGGGGAGACAAAACAGACCCTCTTGTTTGGATCATGCGCAAACACATGGGGAAAGAAGAGAGGCTCACATAAAAGGGAACGAGACAAAAACGATCGCCTTGGCCTTGTCTGCAACACAGCCTAACAGATTGGATGAGCATGTGCTGATCTGTCAGAAGAAAAAAAGCCTCTATTTTGTCTCTATGCAGCAGAACAGTCAAAGAGACAATTGGGCAAAGTGACAAAGGACCTTGTTTATGGGATTAGGGGCTGGTGCCTGTAGAAGGTAGAGGAGCTCATGCTAATCAAAAGGACTGTTTTGCAGGGACAGATGTATGTTTTTGATACCTTAAGAGGTTGCCAAGAATTGGAAGGTGTCCCATACAAAAGGAAGGCCAAGGAAATCCACATTTGAAACAAGGGAGGATATGTTTGCATGGGAAATGTGTGTTCCCAGTCCAGCAGTTAAGGAGGATTTATTATTTTATCTAAATTGCTTATAATCCTTGAAAAACCCTAATCTTGTATTTTCAGCCAAGACAAGTAATCAATAAGATTATTTATCACTGTTCACTGTGTCTTGTTTAAATTCTGTGTGTGCATTGAAAAACAGAATTCTCGTCATTTTCATTTCACTTGCGACAATTTTAATGGTTTGTTCCTTGCTATGAAAAATCAATATTAGTGTGTGCAGCTGACAATGACTTGCATTTCAAAAAGGTACCGCATCCATCATGTTGTGTGTTTGAACCATGGATTGGGGTATTTGTTCTAGGCTGCCTAGTGTTGGATACCTGGTCAGTTGGGTCACTCACCACGAATAAACCAAAGCAGAAATCAGAATAGATCATACAATCTCACATTCTATACTTAGTTGATGGTGAGGAGAAGATATCGTGCTCTTCCTAGCAACCAACTTTAGCTTTGGGATCCTTTGAACTGTATCTGAAGCACAAGTGGCCTGAGGAACCTGACTGTCTTCTTCCTCCTAATCTCTGCTGCTAATTTGGGTATCATATGTGAAGAAAATGAAGAGGACACAACCTTCTTCTAAAAATTCCATGACAAAGCTGCTGAATTTCATCCATTATGTGATCTTTTTGCCCATAAAACCATCTTACCTCTCTCTTTCAACTAATTTGGTCCTGTCAAGAATAGAAGTATTTTCCTTGACATTCCAGTTCACAATGGTTAACAGTGGTTGTTCCAAATTTGCTGCTGTGAAGCAAGGAGATAAAACCTCTAAATCTAAGGCTAAAATATCTTCAAGTGCTTCTTCAAGGATGAAATCCACCATGTGCTTTATAGTCAATCGACTATAATCTCTCCTTCTCACCTCATACTCATCTTTTTAGTTCATCCAAAAGTCTTCTAAATTTAGCACATGCTGAAAATGAGGCCCCAGCCTCTTGGATAGGATACCTCCAGGATCGTAAGTGCACTTTTCATAGAAAAGCTTCAGGTTGAATTTAGCTAGCTCTACACCTACATCCTCTGATTCAAGGGCATTCTCGCATTTATAGAAACCAAGCTAAATGGGAAAATCTGTTGCTTGCTTATAATTATCCCTCAACATGAAATGAACTTCAACCACCTGTCTGCAAAACTCAAGTATAACCATATGATCATTAGGGTACCTAGGAAGCATGTACAAAAGGATGAGAAACCAGACACTCTGCTACGGCTGAAAGTTGGGAATTGAATGACCCAATCAAGCGACTCTAAGATAGTAGTCCTAGCATGTTCTGAAAAACAGATAAAGAACTCCTCATCCATCTTCCTGACTAAAAGCATCAAAAAGGCATCATTCACCCTCAGATAGTGTTTCAATGATTCACAATACTCCAACTGAAATATATACCCATAAATACACATTTACAAGGATGTGTGGGAGAAACAAAACAAGTTACACAAAACCATTAATAGGTTGAGAAAAGCAGCAAACCTTCCTTACAACTTGCAAATTCAATTGTGGTGGCATGTAGCTTAGAGAAGTGTGAGAAGGATCTATTTTAACAAGACACCATTAGAGCTCTTATAGAGAAAGCATGGATGAGAATTGGACACTGCTTGGTGGCTCAAGATAATGAGGAAATGCTTCAATGTTGACAAGACCCATCCATATTTGCTGACTATACTCTATATAAGCCTGATCCTATTGTCTGTCTTCATGAACAGTGGCGACCCCATAGTCAAAGTTCCTTATCACACACTTGCCATTCTCCATCATTTGTAGTAATACACTCTAACGTAGGCTCACTCACAACTTCTGAATTTTCAATGCATTTCTCTTCACTTATACACATATAAAGTATCATGCCCATCGGGTAATCAACCTCCACTAGACAATCATCTTTGTCATCTAACTACAATCCCTGTCAAGATTTTGAAGGAAAACTTCTACCTCTTGCATTAGGCTCTCCATCTCCAAGGAAGATATCAATAGTGAAACTTGAGTAGACTAAAATTCTTCAGCTGTGTTATAAAAAGTTTGTTCAAACAATCCCTCAAACAAAAACAAAAAGTAGCTTGACTCATCAACTTCCCTGATGTAATCGGATCTTCCAACAAGATAGTGAGAATTGGAACACAACGTTGCTCTTCTAACGCTTTTATAGCCTCGTCTATTCAATTTAATTTGCTTCCGTATCGGTTGTATTCCATTGTATATGTTATGAGTGAAATTGTGTTAGGCTGCATAGATGGATAGTTCTTCATTGAACCCTCCATCCATGACTATGTCAAGTGGTGTCAAAGCAGGTTGTATCTTCTGCTGCTGCTGCTGCCAACAGACACTCTTGTGGCATTTTTGTCCTTCATGCAGATGTCACCTAGACACTGCTGAACACTGTGAAAACCTACTCAATTATGTGCCCTAATTGTTTGGCCAAACTGCAGCATTGCTGCAAGCAATAATATCACCCCAACTGAAGTAATTCAAGCTGTAGACTGTTCTAGCAGACTGAACTGGGGCGAATTCAGCATTGAATGAGTCTAATGACTATCTTGCTGCAGGTGATCTTGCCATTCTACTGATTCAATTATTCACTTATGGCTTTGTTGTAGGTAGACTTGCAGCACCACTAAGCACCTGATATATTGCTGCAGATGGGCTTTCAGCACTACTGAGCACTTGGAATATTGCTGGAAGTGAACTTGCAGCATTGCCACAAGTGTCCTTGCAACTTGCCGCATGTATACTTGGAGCTTGACCATGCCAGTCCACCTAAACTGATCCACTTTTCGAATCATTTACACTACCTATTATCACCAAGTTCAAACCCACTCTTACTATAGAGGAATCATGTGGGGGTACTAAGGTTCGGCCATGTGTCACTAGGGACTATCACTAGTTTCAAACTTTCAAGCCACTTTTCAAAGTATTTACTCATAGGGCTGTGGGTCATTCATCTACCACCCGCTATAGAGAAATCGTCAACAGGGCTTTGGATCAATCCATTGGTCATTTCATTTGGCCTAAGCTGAATCCAATCCAAGTAACACCTTCTATTCTATAGCACCGATAGAGGAGGATATATTTGACCACTAAATAAACAACTAAGGGGCAGGGGGATTTGCTTCCATCTACCTTAAACATTATTCATTTTTTAAGCCATGGGTTTGAACCTCAAAGTAAACCAAACATCTATTAATTGGTTGTTTTCGAGGGCAATTATTTAAATTCAATAGCTTAACTTGAAGCTTTCTTCTGTAATTTAGAAATAGAATGCAAAACAAGTGTAAGGGGATTCAACCCTTCCAGCATCACCTGGCTCTACTGTGTCATAAACTTTTAAACCCTGATTTAACAGGTTCTGCGCTTGTTGAACATTATCTTTATAGTCTGTCTAGATTTGTTTGCCATGTTCCAAAGTCGAAATATTAACTATCGGAGAACTCGGTATGCTTATAATTAACACTTTAAACCCTGCATACATTTTAAGCAGCCCAAAGCATTCCTCTACACGTCTTCCAGATTCAAAGATAGAGGAGAAAAAAGGACACACCTTGAGAACCCGCTCCATTTAAATCCTGAAAATTTACTTTCTGCAGAGTCACGGCCTTGTCCGTCTCTTGACTGGTTACGAAGAACAATGGCGCCACTTCCCGCCTTTTCAAATGTCTATTCCCATCAATATTGGAACTATTTATCAAATATAGATTTTTTTTTGTGCTTTACCCATAATTCCTTTTGAAGTTGTAATTCAAATTATTTGTATTCTCCTAAAATTCAAAAGCTAGGGGAGAGGGTCTAATAGTGGAACAAGGTTCAATAGTGGGGATAGAAGTAGTCCTCGCTGGCCCTGCAGTGGCGTCTTAATATCCAATTGTAAAACAATTTTTATCCATAAAGTAAACAAAGTATGTCTAATCATGCACGGATAAAAAAGTGTTTTATAATTGGTTTATATTTGTCCCAAACACAAATAATTATTCACAATCTTACATGTCAGAGAATATTCAATATATGTTTGACACCACCAACATACAATCCAAGTTGCTTTTGAATGGCTTGTAGCATGAAAATATGCAACCAAAATATAAAAATAATATAACCCACACTCCACTTACATATCACCCACTGCATTACATCATCATCAATATTTTCAATGAACTGATGTCACATGAACATCTAAGAACCAAGACTCTCCCATCACCAAATCCAATCGAACCCACTCCCTTATCCCACTTTCCCAGCAACACAATACTCAAGGAAATTCAATCATTCAAGTGTGTCCCATCAGTCAAATTCCACCGCATAGCTATTGGTGCCTTCTCCTTAAGAGCCACCTACAACCACCAAAAAATTGTGTAAGGCCACCAAAATCACCTGGGAAGCAAACAAGGGTTGCATGTCATAAATTCATACAAACTCTGCAATTGAAAGCATCGAAACACATTTTCAAATTTGAAAAAGGAGGACAAAAATTAAAGACTCTATACCAAACCAACATTGAACATATAAATAGATTTACAAATTCAAAAATGCATTACTCAATATTTGTCAATTTCCATTTAGCACATCTCACTTTGATATTCATATCTATATTTTCCTGGAGGCAATGGAAGAAAAAGAAAAAGCAGCAATACCATCATGCTATAAAGTTACAGGTATTTTATTGCTATTAATTATTTATGCCTACGAATGCCAAATTGTTGTATGTTATGCAAATGTTTTTCACAAACCTATGACTCAATGTAAGGGGTTTCAACCTCATACTATTTACATTGGGGCGAAATCATGAAATTGTGTCTCACTTTTGGTGAGAGGAATTTTTTTGAGTGGTCGGGTTAGATTCACTTAAACACCTTCAAGCAAAGAGAAGGACCTTCAAGCAAAGGTATGCAACTAAACACCTTCACTCGAAGGTGTTTGTCATAAAATAATATTTTTATGCTATAAAATGGCTTTTTTGCATGGTGACCTTTGCTCGAAGGTCCCTTTGAGCGAAGGTAAGACCTTTGAACGAAGGGGTTAGGTATGACAAGTTTGGCTTCTACATCAAAATTTCCTCATAAAATTCAATTTCAAACCCTAAGTTGGACCTTCAGATGAACTTGACAAGATATTTTCCAAGATCGTAGCCCTCGAAACAAGCTTTCCAACAAGTATATTTTTGATATATTTTCATTTTATCACGTATTTAATTTTCAATTTTTACTAAATATAGGTTTTTCTCCGAACATCAAGCTCTTTGTTCTGCAAAGGTGGAAAAATAGTAAAACATTGTAAAAAAAAAAAAAAACCCTTGCCCTAGGTATTGATGTCCTTGTTTCACCAAAAAAAAAGATTTTGATATATACACAAGAAGTTATGTTAGATGACACGCACATATGTCTAAATTATAGTTACAATTTTAGAAATTAATTAAAAATATATATGTAACAAAAAATTATGAAACAATATCCTTGCCCTAGATATTGATGTTGAGAATCTATGTTTCAAAAATTAGAATTTTATCTTTTATAGAAAAAAAGTTATGTTGGACGACACAATGTTACTTTCTGAAAATGTTGTTTTCTATTTAAAACTAGTTATTAAAGGACATGTTGAAAGAATCAATATTTCTTTTGGAAAAATAAAATAAAATATTTATTTAGAATCTACACAAAAAATTCCACAAATCACTAGTTTGCATCATCTTCAAATTCTTAATGGTATATCTGCTATAGGTCTCAAAAGATGAAGATTCGATTAAAAATTCTGATATAAATGTCCATCTTGACCAAAAAATGAAACACAGTAATGTGATTTCACCATTGGGTTTTTCATTTATATTCTTTATGCTTGGGAATGCCAATCTGTTGTATGTGATGTAAATATTTATCACAATAACCTGTAACTCAATACCTGGGGTTTCAACTTATACTGTTTATGAATGTTGATGCATATTTGTTGTATACAATGTGATTGTTTCACCCAATTTGCTCTAAGTGCACAAGATCAAGTGCTTTCAATTCAATTCTTGAGTTTTTATTTATATTCTATATGCCTAGGAATGCCAATGACTTGTATGCAGTGTAAATGTGTCACCCACTAACCTATAACTCTCTATTTGGGGTTTCCACTTTTATTGTTTATGGATGAAAATACATTTTTGTTCCATACAATGTGATTGTTACACCCAATCAGCTCTTAATGCATAGGATCAAGCGATTTCAGTTTAATTCTTAATGCCCATCAATGCCTATATGTTCTATAGGATGTTATTATGTCACCCACTCCACTATAAGTGCTGAAATAAATGTGATTTCATTTATATTATATATGTCAGGAAATGCTAGCCTATTGTATGCAGTATAAATGTGTCACCCACTCACCTATAACTCAATATATGGGCTATCAACTTATACTATTTATGGATGTTGAGACATTTTTGTTCCATGCAATGTGATTGTTACACCCTATATGCTCTAACTACACAAGATCAAGTCATTTAAGTTCAATTCTTAATGCATAGCAATCCATATATGTTCTATAGGATGTTATTGTGTTGCCCACTCCATTGTAAGTGCTCAAATCAAGCTTTCACACCGATTCTTTCTCAACTTTGCTTTTGCTTTTGAGAGCCGCTAAACTCAGCTGAGATTTTTCACCTCATTAAGCCTATATCATTGTCTTTCAGATCGACAATGTTTAACCAATGTTTTTGAAAAAGTAAGCAACATTTACAGGGTGTTGTACCCTACACAACGAGCCACCAAGGCCAAAAAGGGACAAGTCTATAAAACTAACAGTAAGTCCAAAAAGAATAGAAACAACACATTAACAGCACAGAGACCACGAACAGGCAACAAAGACACAAAACACCAGCTCAGGCAACAGCTAACTGACATTGTCCCAGTTTTTGAACCGGAGGTTCACAGCGTCATCTCCGACCTAGTCTTGATTCTCCTAGGCATTATTACCCTCCAGCTCCTCCTTGATAACAATGGACAGGGTGCTAGTAACAAAATGACCCAACTTCATTGTGAAGCGGGTCAGTCCTCTAAATCTTTTATCGAGCATGTCCATCTTCTTCTCCAAAGTACGGAGCTCCTCCCCATCATTGGTGGTTCTCAGGACCTCGCCAGGCTCAACAACCAGGGGGTGCGAAGAGTGAGAGGTCGAAGTCTCTTTCGGTATCTTGCTGTTGTCTGGGGTAAATTAGGGCCCTTCCACATTTTCATCCTCTTCCTCCTCAGTCTCCTCTTCCTTATAATCCTTGTTGTTAGTCTGCTCCTCCTTCGAGTCCTCAATAATCTGTCTTTTTTTGTTGTTTTTCGCCAATCTCCCAAATCTTCTTATGGTAGTCTCCCCTCTAGTCATGACCGTGGTCCCCACGACAGTATCACCTTTAGAATATTTCCCTATTATATTCTTCCCTTTACTCTCCTTCACCATCGGCTTCGACGCACCTTTTTTACCATCCTTACCTTTTTTCATTGTGGTGGCTCTGTAAGCAGACTTTGTCGGGGTGGCCTTGAGTTCACAAAGGCTGGCCGCGGCACTAGTATGCGCATTACCCGTCCCGCCTTTAAGTTTTTTGGTAGCTTGTTTGGTTTTGGGGTTTTCAGTAGTACCCAAGTGGGTTTTTCGAGAAAGGTTTTTTAGATTCAACATTAGAGATATTTGCAACAACCAGGGGTTCAATTTTGTCAATACAAACAACACAAATGGCTCTTGGGGGACATAGGGCTAAATGAAAATGGTAGTCTCAAGATAAGCCCCTAATGGAGCGGTAGAGGCGGAATGTCATTTGGGTTAAGACTGGCCATCTCCTTACATTTTTCAACCGAATTTTCCAGGTCCATGAGCAGAAAGAAAGGAAAACTAAGCAGGATTTTATGCTTTAGATGATTCAGAAGGGGAAAATGATAGAAAAAACAGATTTTAAACCTACCTTCCAACATGATGTACTTCATCAAGGCTAAACACACCTGGTCTCAAGGCTTCGGAAGGGCTTCACGTTCAAAGCCCGACTAGTTTTGAACCGGTTCCTCGTTCCCCATGAAGAAAGATTTCAAACTGTCATTATCTGGAGTCCGAGTATGCTTAGGATATTTCCTCCCAGTGCATTGCATTCTGGTAGCTCCTGCTATAACCTCTTCACTAACTTCAAAGGAAATGCCACCCATCGTAACCCTTCGATCCTTCCAAGAATTAGCGAATTGACCAGACAAGATAGGTTCATGGCCAACCAGAATCTCCATGAGAGGAGCAAGGCCACCCTCAACATAGATATGCTAGACCAAAGGATTCTTATAGAACTCTTCGCAATTATTTGGCTCAGTTTGAACGCGGTCACCACCCATGATGTGAACCTGCATAGGAAACTAGAGAGCTTGCAGAGAATGAAAGTTAGAAACACCAACAAAGCAATAGGCTTTCTTCACATTATGTACATTAAGGCAATGATTGTAGCATTGGATAATGACGCCAGTGTGCAAATCACACGCGCGAAAGGAAAGGTCACCACGAGAAGACTTAACGGTGGCATTAATGTGGATCTTAAGATGATTGCGGCAAGCTAAGCAAAAATTGGTGGGCGTGCAAGGTTTCTTGGCCATGGTGCAGTTGCGCAAAAAACAAGGCAAGGTGACCGCTTGGCCAAATTTAGAAATGTCAATGTAAGTATAATTAGAAGCCCGCGCTAAACTAGCAGGATCGAAGGTGCTAGAAGGTAGCACTCCTTCATTATGAAAGGTCATATCAACATTCATAACCACAGTCTTACGGAGGGCATGATGGATTAAAACAATCCCATAGAGAATACATTGCACGATACAGCCTCTCAAATTCATCAATGTCTCATACTTTCCTAATCCCTTCGTAGAGTCGCCTTCTTTAACCACGTGACAAGCCTTTAATTTTGAATTCTACCACCTATAGGCCACCTCAACATTAGAGCTCATCCACCAGACCCAAAGGATAATCAAGTGCCCCCCCCAAACAACACCCATCACCCAGATATTTGAATTCATTGTAATAAGTGGTTGTTTTGTTCTTTCAAGATGATATCTTGAATCCTTGGCAGTAAATTCTCCATATTCCTCCAGCATTTAGAGTGACCCCAATAGGGACCACAATTAGCCAAAGCATCCACCACTTGGTTACCCTCCCTAAAAATATGTGTCACTTTTTTTTCTCTAAGCTTGGATAAAAGGAACCTAGTATCCAACAAAATATCCTTCGTACTCCACCTAATTAGTCTGCCCATATTCACAGCATCAGTAATGGACTTAGAGTCCCCTTCAATGTGGAGGTTTGCAATCCCTAGAGAGACAACAATTTGGAGGGCCATGAGCAGCGCACGAGCTTTCGCCGCTATAGAATATTGGAAACCAATATCTCCTGCGAATCCAACAACTAAAACCCCCTGGGACCTCTAATCACTCCACCAATGCTAGCCTTGCCTGGGTTGCCCTTAGCAGCCCCATCAAAATTGAGTTTGAACTAGCCTCTATCCAGAGGCTCCCATTTGGTATTTTTCCTGGCCAGGGATTTAGAATTGTAAAATGAGCTAGCCTCTAACTTCTGGTGCCAGGCCTTGGCCATCCTTATTTCATAATCAAAAGGTCTCATCTCCGGGGGTTTCCCATTGAAGAGGGAAATGTTTCCTCAATGAGCCAGACACCTATACCAAAAACTTCCCTAGGATTCCTCTCAATATTTCTGAAGACCCTATTATTCCTCTCCTTCCACAAACACCAACCCATAATAGGAGGGACCTGGTTCCAAATTTCACCAAGCAAGGGGCGGAAATAGGGACCAAGCCAACCTAGGATGAAGGATATGAAATCCTTACACATGACCCAAGAAATGCCCAGTTTTTCAAAAGCCAACCCCCAGACTTCAATAGCAAACAGACAGTGTAACAACAAATGATTCACAGTTTCCTCACTACATTTACATAGTAAGCATCTGTTGGGGATATAAAATCCTTGTTTCCTTAAATTGTCCTGAGTAAGAATCTTATTGTGGCAGGCACTCCACTAGAAGAAATTTATTTTAGGGATCATATGGCGGTTCCATATCTTCTTCCAAGGGTCCATCGCAGTACCCTGGTTTTTCAGCAGATTGTATGTCGACATAACAGATAGATCCCCCTATTTGTCAAAAGCCTAAAAAAACTCATCTCCTCTATCATAGGAGGGAAGCCTAGTAAGAGAGTAATTCCTGGAGAGACCTAGCCAGGAAGCAAAGGTCTTGAGACAAAGGACAACAGAGGATTAGGTCCTTTCAAACCTTAGTCCCAGGGGGTCCAGAAACATAACCACTGATATGGAGTCCAAAGTACCTCTGAGCCAACCTCTTGAGATTCCTAAAATCAGAACATTCCAGAGGGATATCATTTAACTACGAGTCTTCCTAGAATCTGATCCAATTTGCATTGCCCATTTTCCATTTAATCCCATTCCTTAGCAGGCTCTGTGTGCTACAGATGCTTCTTCAGGCCAAGGAGCCCTGGGGGTGAACCTCCGATAGGCAGTTGACCAAAGGCCTATTCTGAAGATATTTGGAATTTATTATTTTGCACCAATCCTTAGTATTCCTTATCTAATCCCAGCCCACCTTAGCCATCAAGGCCCTGTTAGTGTTGACTATAGTCCTGATCCCAAGGCCACCACAATTTTTGGGCTGGAAGACCTTTTTCCCATTTGACTAGAGCAAATTTATTATTATCCTCAGTCCCAGACCAAAGGAAGTTCCTTTGGATTTTTTCAAATTTATCAGCAATGTACTTACGTATCTTAAAAATAGAGAGGAAGTAAGTTGGTATTCCTTGAAGGGTCGCAATGAGTAGTTGGAGCTTACCAACATGGCTTAGGATGGAACCTTTCCTCCCAGCCAGTTTCCTTTGAACTCTTTCAAGCACCGAATTCCAAAAAATAGGGGTGACCTCCTTAACCGTGAGAGGGAGCCCAAGGTAAAGTGAGGGGAGGGTCCCACTTAAACAACCTAGGATAGTTGTCACTCTGGTTTGCAAGTTAGTTGTGTTGTTAAATAAATAAATCATGCTTTTATTGTAGTTGATACTTTGACCAGAACATGAAGCATAATTGTTTAGGCAGGTTTTCCATTTCCTGGCTTCCACCATAGAGGCTTTCCCAAAGAGAAAAGTGTCATCCACAAATTGTTGCACAACAACTAGGTCCAGGGAGGAAGCCACTCTAATACCCCTAATAGAGCCCTCTAATAGTAATCCAGTAAAATTCCTGCTCAACACATCAACTATCATGATGAAGAGATAGGGAGATAGGGGGTCACCTTGCCTGATCCCTCTACCAATAAAGAAGAACCCAAAGGGGGTCCCATTGACCAGAACATAATACTTGACAATATTAACACACTCCATTATGAGTTTGATAACCAAATTGTTGAACCCAAACTTAGCCAAAACCTTAGGGATGAAATCCCATATGACTTTATCATAAGCTTTAGAAATGTCTAGTTTGAGAGCCATCCCTGCATAATTACATCTGTCCATAGAATGGAGAAGCTCATGAGTGGTCAGAGTAGCATCAAGAATATGGCGCCCAAGGACAAAACCTTTTTGGGTAGGACTAATGAGTTTATCCAGAAGGGGCTTGATACGGTTCACTAGGATCTTGGATAGGATTTTGTAAAAGGTGTTGCATAGGCTAATAGGTTGGAAATCAGTCATAGAGTGAGGCTCACCAATCTTAGGAATTAGGGAAATAAAGGTGTGGTTCAGTTGTTTAAGGATTTTACCAATTTTGAAGAGATCATGAGTCGCAAGCATAAGGTCCTCGCCCATAGTATCCCAGAATATCTGAAAGAAGGTAGGGGGAAAGCCATCAGGGCCTGGAGCTTTGAAAGCCCCCATACTAAAGGTAGCCAACCGAACTTCTTCCGGAGAAACAACACTGAGAATCCCCAAATTATCTTCCTGGGAGATGATGGTAGGAAGATGGTTGAGTAGCAGATTGTCTAAAGCCAGGTTGGGCGCCTCAGTTGGGGTCGAGTAAGCCTCTTGAAAGTAATTAGCAGCTAGAAGGCCAATCTGGGTAGGAGTCGAAATCACCACGTCGGAAGTATCAGTCAGTTTAGAAATTTGATTTCTTTTCCTATGCTTGATGGCAGACACATGAAAGAAGGAGGTGTTCTTGTCGCCTTCCTTCAGCCATTGGACTGTGGATTTTCGCTTCCAAAAGATTTCCTCATTTTTGAGGATTCGTTCCCATTCTTCCTATTTTCCATTTCCTGGCTGTGAGTCTGTTGACTGTCATCTCCTTGCTTCATTTTCTTTTCTAAAGTTCTCAATTCCTCCTCTAACAACTCTTTTTTTAAACACGTCACCAAACACACTCTTATTCCATCCTTTAACCATGTTTTTAATATGTTTGAGTTTGAAAAAAATCCTGAACATGGGGGAGCTAGGAATAGGTATATTCCACCATTCAACAATTTTATTTTTGAAGTCAGGGTGGGAATTCCACATTATCTCAAAACGAAATAGGATAGGGCCCACAGCAGGCTGGATATTTGAGGTCAGCAATAGGGGATAATGGTTAGACACCGTTCTGGGCAGGGTTTTTAGATTGGCATTTAAAATATTAGTCCAATGGGGGGAGCAGAGAAAACGATCTAATTGAACCTGAATCAGATGTTCACTAGAGTGTCTGTTAGACTAGGTAAACTTCTGGCCCATAAGATCAATATCTATCAAACCTGAATAGTTCAAAAAATTAGCCAGGTCAGACATGCTTTCAGAGTAATCCAACAGGCCACAACTTTTCTCCGAAGGGAAGAGAGGAGAGTTGAAGTCCCCAACAACCAACCAACGAGTTCCCCTATTATGATTGATTTTAATAGCAAGGTGCTGCCACAGAGTACTCCTTGCATTCCTTTGGTTAGGAGCATAAATATTGATTATAGACCAAGATTCACCTAGGTAAGAAAAAGAGGCCCCCACACAATTTTTACAGTTCAAAACCCAATTGATGGGTTCCAAAGCACGGCCAGACCACCCGAAGCACCCTCAACATCACTATAGAAGTAGGAAGCAGTAGGCCAAATAAATTTAGCAATCTTATCAAAATTTGTCTTAATCATTTTGGTTTCTTGTAGTAGGCACACATCAATCTTATGTTCCAGGACATAGTTCTTCAAAGCAAGTTGTTTGTGGGATTTGTTGAGCCCACAAACATTCCACGACATAACTCTCATTTTTGACCTTTCTTAGAGGACACGTCCAATGTCCTATATTTACCCAAGGAAATTTCATTTGTCATTTCTCTCATCCTAGTGTGTGTCTAGCTGGGTCTTCCTGGTTTTGAATCTCCTCCTACATCTACCTTCTTCTTCCTCCCTTTTTTCTTTGGCATTGTCTAGATCTCTTCTTCTACAATTTTCTCAAGCTTCAAACCCTCTATACTCTCAACAGATTCATCAACTACTCTGATAATATCTTCTTCCCATATCTCACCTTCCTCACCCATTGTCTCACATTTCCCTATAGAGCCTGCATCAAGTAGAGGAACAACAACCAAAGAACCAAAGCCCTGGGCCATCTGGACAACCAGAGGTTTGACAACAAACTCATTTAAAGATAGAGTTGTTAAACCCACACTGGAGTCGACCAGACCAGACGGTGGGTCAACAAAAGTGGGTGAAGGCGGTGGGTCATCAAAGGTAGGTGAAGCAATCAGAGGATTTCCCCCAGTGTCCTCCCTCAGAGGGGATACATTCTCCATAGGAGGTGTAAGATTCTTCAAGGTACTATCCACCTTAGGCTACTGATTGAAAGAAGATTTACAGTCAGAGATAAGGTGGCTAACTTTAGCACACTTTTGACAATAAACAACAACATTTTCATAACACACTAGTTGGGTCGAGTTGCCAAAATTAGAGCACAACTTGACTGTGTTAGGAAGAATTTTATCAACACAGATGTTAACACAAAATCTAGTAAAACCTAACCTGGATTTTGATTTGGTGATAGAGTCAGTGGTGACAAACTGACCCAAAGAATCCCCAATACTTTTGAAAATGGCTTTGTCCCAATACTCTAGAGGTAAGCCAGGCAACCGAACCCATATTGGAGCCGACTTGTTCAGGTCCACAACAAGGTCAAACCCCGGCTTCCAATGACACGTAGCCAAGTTGTGTTTCCCATTCACCCAAGGACCCATGGAAAGAGTCACCACCATGTCCTCCATAGTCGTGAACTTGAAAAGAAAGAGACCACCAGCCATCGCACAAATCTCCACACTCCCCTTGAGACACCATTTCGTAGCAACCCACTTCTGAACCATATCCACAGTTGGACGAAAGGAAAGAAATCTACCCACAACCGCATTCTCCATGGAGGAGAGGATCCTATCACAGACCGAATCAAGAATGGAAAAGTCTATCCCAAAAGTAGTGGCAACCTCAAAAAAAGGAGGGGTCGGAGAAGAGTTTTGTTTGCCATTGGTCAACACATCCTTCCAGCCAATTTTCAAAAGAATCTCCACCATCGGCACAAAGTCAGAAGATTCAATCAGAATCTCAAAGGTCTTCGAAAGGCCCGTAGGCGAAAGCTCTGTCCCAGCAGGAGTGAAAATTGAGGGACACGAGACCACATGTGAGGTGGTCGGGTTAGGGGTGATCGTTGGGTACCCCCAAAGCATAATCCACCATGCACGTAGGAAGTTCAAAATTTAGGCTAGAGGTGGGAGAATTGTGGTTCTAAATCTTTAACCAATGTTCATTCATGTCTCACTATACTATTTCTACAATATATATGTACAAATATATACACATATATATTTATATATGTACATATATGTATATATATCGATATATTTATATGGTTGAAATGAAGAACATATTAAAACTAACAAAGTAATATATATATTCCTTTACCTACTATACCAACATATATATTCCAACACATGTACATTGCATGCACTTTTAATATTTTTTTATATAAAATGTGATTGTTACACTCAATTTGCTCTAAGTGCACAAGATCAAGTGATTTTAGTTCAATTCTTAATGCCTACCAATGCCTATCTATTTTATAGGATGTTATTGTGTCACCAACTCTATTGTAAGTGCTCAAGTAAATGTGATTTCATTTATATTCTATATGCCTGAGAATGCCAATCTGTTGTATGAAGTGTAAATGTGTCACCCACTCTCCTATAACTCAATATTTGGGCTTTCGACTTATACTATTTATGGATATCAATGTATTTATCTTCCAACTAATGTGATTGTTACACCCAATTTGCTCTAAGTGCACTAGATCAAGTCATTTAAATTCAATTCGCAATGCCTAGCAATTCCTATATGTTCTATAGGATGTTATTGTGCCATCCACTCCATTGTAAGTGCTCAAGTAAATGTTATTTCATTTATATTCTATATGCCTAGGAATGCCAATCTATTGTGTGTAGTGTAAATGTGTCACCCACTCACCTGTAACTCAATACCTGGGCTATCAACATATACCATTTATGGATGTCAAGGCATTTTTGTTCCATACAATGTGATTGTTACACCCAATCTTCCCTAAGTGCACAAGATCATGTCATTTCAGTTCAATTCAAACTGTTATCAATTTTTTCTGCATAAACAAAATAATAAGACCAAATAAAAAGCAAACTGATACAAACAATTGCATTATAAACTGTCAACATGCATAGTAAAGAAAAATAATATGTTCATGCATCACTGTGACTTTAACAGTGTTCATTGATGATTTTTTATCATTGCTTGAAAAAAGTTTTGTAATATTTGTAGGTGCAATATAAAGCTCAAATGAGGACCACGCCAATGAAGAAGACTAACACGATAAGGTTGCCAACACAAAAAAGAGGGGTTACAGTCCCCCTGTACAAGAACCTAATGTACAAGAAAATAGAAATTCTCAACCTACTAAGATAGTTGTCGAGATTTGTGCAACTGCAAGCAGGTCGAGAACAACAACAACAAAATAGGAATGGTTCATCTACAATTGACATTGCGCACAAAAAAAGGTCTTGATAAGGATAGGGCACTAAACCTCCGACCCACAATGGTATATGTGTTTTATGATACATCGTCAATAGCCTATAATAATAATTTGTATGGTCCACAAAGAACATTGAACTACGATGAAACAAGTATTTAAGCAGGAAGAAATGGAGCAATGAGGGTGTTGGCAAGATGAGGTAGCAGGAGCATCTCATACATAATTCCCAAGAGTCGAGAATGGATAACAATTATTTTCTATGTTAATGCAGTTAGTCAGAGCATACTAGGGTTCTATTTGTTCAAGGGAAATAAGCAACTACAAAATTACATCATTGCATGTGAACCAAGTGCTTGTATAGCAGCCCAGCCACACACATGGATGACAAAAGATATTTTGGTGAAGTGGTTTTCACCATTTTCCATAGTTGATTCCAAGAGGTGTGTCACCAACTAACATGCACCTTCTCATTTTTGACGACCATGGTAGCCATGTTGCACTGACAACCATCCATGAGGCAAGGATGTTAGGTATTGATCTACTTACACTGCATGCACACACTTCGCACAAGCTACAACCACTAGATGTGAGTATGTTCCCACCTTTCAAAACATATTTCAAATATGAATAAGCTGCATGGTTGGCCAGATACCCAAACATTGAAATCAGAATGGAAAAATTAGTAGAGCTAGGCAACAAGTCATTGCAAAGAGTGTTGACAATCTCGAACATCACAATAGGTTTTAAAAGGATGAGAATATGGCCCCTCAATCCCAATGCCCTGGTGTACAACATGCGTCCAAGCAACACATATTAGTTCAATTTAGCTAAGGATGCTTTTGCAGTGCAAACCATCCTTAGTCTTTCAAGTGTTGTGGTTTCAATGGATGAAGTTGCACACACATTGCAAAGCGCAATGGAAATTCAAGTGCAACAAGGTGTAGAAGATAGGGGGAAAATAGTGCTATACATTCAATTGTAGATCAACAATCTCATGAAATGGTGGACAACCAGCCTAAGGAATTTACTAATGGTTTGATTCTTGACTTACATTGCGAAGAAGAGCAGGGAACTTTTTCATTCCCACCTCTGCTTGCCACACTTCTCGTCAAAAGGGTACATTACTATGTAGATTTCAACTAGGAAACTCAAGGTTTTGACAAGAAAGAGGAGGATTACATTGACTCCCAATTGATTGAAACGTTTGAATCCCAATTTGTTTTGACAATTATTAAATTCTTGAAGCTTCTTGTTCACACTATCAATGAAAGAACAAAAATTATGTTGATAATGGTATTTGCCTGAGTTGACGGTCTCAATTGTTGACAACTGATGATTACATCTCTCTTAATGCAGCAAGAGAAAAGGAAAAAAGAATTAGAAGAGGTCAAATTCAAAAAGAAGCAAAAAATTTAGGAGAGAAAGGTAGCATATATTGTGGCCTTGGAGTTGAAGGAGCAAAGGTAAGTTGACAAGGAAATATAGTGTAAGGAAAGAGAGCAACTCAAACAATTACAAAAGAAGGAAAATGAGTAGAAGAGGGAGCAAGAGAGGGTTCAAAAGGAACAAGATAGAAAGGAAAGAGAGATCAAGGTTTCCCATAGTGCATTGTTACGAGAAAGATAGTTAAGCACCCCTACAAACCTGTTACCAAAGAATCATATTTTTTTTTGAGAATTAATGAATATTAACATCCCTCAATTTGCTACTGGTAATGTGTGTTTGAGTCCCAGCCCATCACAAGTAAGTTGCACTCAATTTTTTGTTGGAATGAATTGTTCACCAATCACCCCATCACATGTAATTTGCATGCAATTTACAAATACAAATCCAAATCATGTAATGACAAGTCAAAATATAGCAGCACGAGACGAGAAAATGTCTCTAGATTCTTTTGTTGGCATGTTTGATTGAGATTGGGAGGGACCAACCGTACAAGTCCACCAATTTTTGGCTTTTTTTTGTTGTGTATTGGAAGATTATGTTTCTGGTTAGGAATGCCAATCACAGTGACCTGCAACTCTATATTTGGGGTTTGAACTAAAATTGTTTATCAATGTCAATGAATTTTCGTTATATAGAATGTGATTGTTACACCTAATCTGCTCCAAGGTAATGTGATTGTTATACAATGTTATTGTGTGACCTACTCGACTATAAGTGCTCAACCTAAATTGTTTTCATCTATATTCAGTATGCCTGGGAGTGCCAATCTATTGTATGCTATGTAAATGTGAGTCATAGTCACTTGTAACTCAATATCTATTGTTTCAACTTATAGTGTCTATGAATATAATGCATATCTATTGTATAAAATGTGATTTTTATACACAATCTACTCTAACTGCATACGATCAATTTCTTTCAGTTCAATTCTTAATTCCTGCCAATGTCTATATGTTGTATAGGATGTCATTTTGTTTCCCACTCCACTCTAAGCAGTCAACCTATTGGGACTACAAAATCTGATTATTAATTTAAAAGTTTACATTTTAATTATTCTTTAAATTTGCCACATTTTATGCTCCAATTGGTCCAACCTATTCATAGTGTGCCTAACTTAGTTGAACTTATTTGTTATCTATACAATTATTGGACAAACTTTGTTTAATTTATGGATAAAATTTGTTTTACAATTGGATATTAAGGGGCTCCATTGTGGGTCTCACTAAGGACTACTTTTGTCCCCACTACTAGACCCCATACTATGTAATTAACTATTATTGATTGTCATATACTCTACATACTCAAAATACATTATAAGTTGATAAACTTAAATTTAAAATTGAATGACTATCCTCTCTTCCTTTACCAAATACAATTTGAATAACAATAAGTACCCAACTACTCCTAAACTGCATATCATTTCATATAGTCAATCAAACAGTTCTTTTAGACTAGTCTAAATTCAACAAGGATTCAAATTACAACAATTATCATGTTTATAATACCTAACTTGCCACATTGAGAATTTCAACATATATCATCTTGTTAGAGATTCAAATATAATTCTAACATTGCAAGGAACTCAATCTTATACAATATTTTTGAAAACACATGTACACGTATAATAATAAAGTACAATAAATCTCACACAACAATATAACAACAAAATATTACCACCCGTAGAGCACTTCATAAAGAAATACTAGATCTAATCTTTCCTTTCTAAATTAATAGGTTAATTGATTTTTAGTTTTAGTTTATGGATGAAGATTTATTCTTATAATTTTTTATAACATACTTAAATTCATATATAATAGGTTTACATTGAACTCTAATTTGGGTTGAACTGTTATATTATAAAAAGAATCAGAGGATGTCTCTAACCTTGTAAAACTTAACATTTTTCCATGTCAAATCTTAAGATAATTTATTTGGGTTCACATCTTATAAAAGCATTGTTTCATTCCAACCAACTTATTCAAATATCACATTTTTCAAAGTTTAAGATATGAAAATTATCTCCACTTTGTGGGTTATAAGCTCACAATGTGACCTAGGTTGACTTACAAAGTAAAAATTGTAGACACCTACAAATGTCCTAGCTTGCAAACTAGCATTTTGGCACTCATATTCGTTTTTTAATTAAGTGATTTAACATCGTTTAATTAATTCATCATCAAACGACATCAAACAAAATCGAACAACATCAAACAACATTAAACATCATCTTGGAACATCCCGTAACATCTTGGAATGACTCAAAATTATCCTGAAACATCCCGTAACATCTCACAATGACTCAAAATTGTCTCGAAACATCCCGTAACATCTCGAAATGACTCAAAATCATCTCAAAACATCTCATAATGACTCAAAATCATCTCGTAACATCTTAGAATGACTCGTAATCATCTCAAAACATCTTGTAACAGCTTAGAATGACTCATAATTGTCTTGGAACATCTCGTAACATCTCAAAATGACTCAAAATCATCTCGAAACATCTCGAAACCATCCCAAAATGTCTTAAGAATATCTGAGAATCATCCCGTAACATCTCAAAATCACCCTGGAATATCTTAGAATCATCTCAAAATAGCTCATAATCATCCTGTAATGTCTCAGATCATCTTGAAATCATTCCACAATATCCCACATCACACCATATCAAAAACCCTTATTCCTCTATTAATTGAATAATACATTATTTAATTAATTCACTTTTTCATCATTTCTGATAAATTAAATAAATTTCATTTATTTAATAAAGTCTTAAAAACCCTAATTCTACTATTAATTAAACAAAACAACATTATTTGATTAATTCACGTTTCATCATTTCGACCAATTAAATAAATCATATTTATTTAATGAAGTCTTGATCTAACTTTATTTTGTCTTGATTGATTAAATAACACCAATTATTTAATTACGTCACTAAATCACCTTATTCCCCTAAGTTGATTAAATTACTAAATCATAATAATTTAATTACAACAATTTCCCTCCAAAAATTTGAATAATTAAATCAAACTAATGTAACTTTGTTTACAAAAGTCAAACTTGATTTGCATGTTCAACTCCAAAAACGAATGAATTAATTCATATTCCTCACTCACTTTTTGATTGAGTAAATTATGATTGTTGACTAAGCAATCTAATTTTTTAACTAATCAATCTAAATTGCTATCTAAGCAATCTAAGTTGTTAACTAATAAATCGAATTCCGAACTAAGCCATCTAAATCCTGACTGATCAATCTAAATCCCTGACTGGCCAATCTATTTCTCAATCACCCAAATCGTGCAATCGACTTTGCACAATCTTCTCATGTCTAAATCCTCTCAACACACTCCGACCGTTGATCTGGATATTCTTCAAAACGATCTTCATCATCCATTTCAAATATTATTTTCTATATAACAAACCCCTTTCCTCACAAATAAGGATCAGAGAATCAACATCATTTGCACAATAAAGTACTGTTGACATTCACAATCACCATTTTTAGTTCTTCATACCTCATTTCTTCGATCAACCAACCAAAGTAGTCACTCATCCAACTTTTGCACATGAACTTTGGAGGCTTTGCAGTGATAAGAACAACCCAACATCAGGCGAATACACTCCACTACAGGATGATAACACTACGTTATTTTGTACATTCAATACCATAATTGTAGATTCATTTATGTATGTTCAAATAGCTTAGTTTTATTTCATATGTGTAGGTTTAGATCTTAGATTAATATGTTTAATCTTAGTTTAGATTCTTAGATTAGCATGTTTGATCTTGCTTCCGGTCTAACGTTCTCCCCCTCAGACAAAAAATATATGTTGGTTTTGTTGTATCACAAGCTTATCCAACCAATTAACCAACTTCACATTTGTTCAAGGAAAACACAATGCATTATTATATTTCATTCTTCATTTCAATAGGATTCCTTGTTTATAGATTTTCTTGAGTTACAATGTTCCATCCATTTTAAATGATTTTATTGGATAATTTCTTAGGTATCATTTTAAGTAGAGATAACCACAACCATTTCCACATTCCTAATGTTTCTTAAGTACAAATTTCAAAAGAAATTCAAGGTGTAGGTTAGCTAGTAGGATAAACAATTTTGTTTTCCAAAATATATTAATAATTTGTAGATTAATATGTTTTTCTATCCTATATTCACCACCTAATATTTATGTCTTATTTATAAACATTATTAACAAGAAAATATTTTATGTTGTGAAGGATGACACAAGTATAGAAAACTGTAAGATAAGGGTGAATTCACTATTTTAATTCAATCTATTCCTATTGCCCATACACACATGGATAATTTTTTTTAACCAATATAAACAATTGAGGAAGAGCTTGGTGTAAAAAAAATTAGTAATAAATTTGGGTGCAAGTGATTTTGGTAGAGTTTTGTGAAGGTATTTGGTTGTATCTCATCAAACACATAATAATACATATACACACAAACACACCCTAACAAGTGTCACATACAAATATGCATTAATAAATTATAAACCACTTTCATTAAATTTGAACTATGTGGAGTTTTTTTCAATTATAAGAGATCACTCTCCTTTTTTCAAAGGCTCAATTTCACCATTTCATGAATAAACCAATATTCACTAAAAAAATTAACCAATAGCTACATTAATTTTATACTAGATGTTTATAATATCCAAAAAAATATATGAATTTCAATTTATGAAATACTAATTAGATTATATTGGTTAAATTTCAATTACTAGTAGTTAACACTCAAAACATAATTATAGTTGATTATGAGGGTCTTCCCTTCTAGAGATGAATGAGTGAAAGGTAGAGATGAATGTGAAGTATGCTTGGATGGATGATTCTAACAATCTTATGGGAATAAATGAAAATTAGAGGTTGAAGGAGTGAAGGCTAGAGATGAATGTGAGGTATGTTTGGATGGATGAGTCTAACAATCTAGTGGGAATAAAGGAAAAGTATAACTTGAAGGTAATGCATGTGGAGATGGACAAGAGGAAAATCAATATGTATCTATATACCCATGTATATATCTAGTTTTCTCTATCTATCTAAATATGTATGTACTTTGATGACTATATATATATTAGTTACACAATGAAAGTGGACATTTAATAGTGGATGGTTAGAATTTGAAACAGGCACATCATGAACATGTTGGACCAATAGGACTATAGCATGGGCATAGAAAGTCCAACCTAGGAGAAATAAAATTAGTGGGTCCAGAAAGTGTTGAGTGATGTGGTAGACATTTTTATTTTTATTTCTAGTCCATGTGGACCTATCAAGGTAGGGTGCTCCACTATGGGGTGCCCTCCCCTATTATTGTGTTATTCATTGCACAAACATTAACTCTACAATTTTCTTTTTATATTTGTTTGTTATTACGAAATATGAAAATGGTTTCAATGGTTTTCATTTTGATTATATTTTTCCATGCACTTCTAATATTTTGTTTTCAGTGCACAATCATTCATTGTGCAGTTTTGTATTTTTATAATTTTGTAGTGCATATATGTATATATATGTGCATATATATGTATGTGCATACGTGTGTGCATATATATCTATGTGCATACGTATGTGTAGAAGAGGGATACCAACCACACCAAGGATCTAGGTCACGAAGAGCCGAGAGAGGAGGGCTGCCCTAATCTACCTCAAGCTAGGCAAGTGTTTTAGGTCAGGGATAGAGAATGAAGAAGACTCTCAATTACTACTATCACTCTACTAACCTAGGAGTTTGATGGGGCTAAGTGAGCAGATTTTTGGAACCTGAACTGTACCTCAGATAACTCTTTGCCTGAGGATAGTAGCGTAGGTTAGGGATCACAGTACGACGTGCTAGAATCTCTCTGGGATGTTGGCATCCGTACAATCAGAAAGTCTAAAGTACGGTAAAAGGGACAAAAAAACCTACTTACTACTCAATGATTGAAGTTTAAAATACTAACTGGAATGATGATAAACAAATCAAATGAAGTAACGTAGAGGATTATAGAAAACAAAGGTGGTGAAGACCAACTCACTACGAGTCTTGTTCACCAACAAGCTCCACACATACACATAACTACACATAGCCAAGAGAGGAAAAAAATGTTGGGGCTCTATAGGGGTTTTCCTTAGTCAAAACCCTGCTTTAGTGTTTTCACTTCCATGGACAACCAGGAAAGCCACAAGATATGAAATATGATAAAGGAAACAATGGAAAGAAATCAAACAATAGCAATGGCACTATGCTACGTAAATCAAGAAACAATATCACCTTCTCAATCGAGGTGCCCTCAAGCACGTAGAGGAGGATGCAAGCTTGGTAAGGTCTACGCTACCGCAACAATGAAGAAGCAATCCCTCGAAACACCAAGTTGTAATTCCAATGGTGGCAAAGGTCCAACAAGACATAGAGAAGATTTGTATGAACTCAACTAGTGTGTAGAAGATGGATTGAATTACTCAAGAGATGCTAAAGAGATGAAGTATTGCCAAGAAGATAAAGTGAGAGTGAAATAAAGACATTTGAAGATGAAAAGGGAGGGAAAGAGTCATTCTCGGGTTGACTGGAAGGCGTAGAGGCGTTACGCTTCATCGCTAATGGAGAACATAATGTCTCTATGGATTCTAGAGGCAGGAATCTGTTAGGGATGGCAATGCATCGTGTAGACATCCATGCACTGCGTGCGTGTCCCTAACATAAATTCCCCCATCAACACGACAAGCACAAAGTGGATACATTACAGATAGGTGATGTGGAATTTCTTAGTCGGGTTTGATTTTTCTAAAGTAGAGGGTGTAAAAGGGGAATTTTCAAGATGAGTGCAAATTCACTCCTATACATATTTCCCCCACTTTAATGAGCATGAGTGCCAAAGAATGTTCAATAAAGTAGATTGAAGAGTTTATAAATGTATACCTGAACCATCGAAGAAGAAAATCACAATCTGGTGAGCTCAAAAGTGTAAGGAAAGCAAATAACTTCATAGGTACTCTCTTGAGGAGGTTCGAACAAAGGACTTTGTAGATCCTCAGAGCTACAAAGTTGATCAAAGTGCACTGAGGGCTCACAAACCAATAATGGAAAAATCTTGCATGATGCAAGTGCTTCACAGATCCTTAGACCTACAAAAAGGGCGCCCCTAGGTACTCTCTCCTGAAGGAAGCCTGATGTAGGGAACTCCGTAGAGTTAGATTGGAAAGCAACTTCACAGGTGCACCTATAAAGCAACATGTTAATTCATAGACAAAACATGTTAGATGATAAAAAGTAGCCACATAGGTAGAAAATCAAGTAGACAGTCACGCAAACAATCGAGAATTGAAGGAAGAGATTTCAAAGGGGTCCCTCAAGAACCCTTCAAAAGAAAAGGGGTCCACTCAAGGGACACACATTTTGAAAGTGTAAGAGTATTTTTTCGCAAATCAATTCAGCATCAAGAAATCCTTTTGAAATATGTTCACTTCGTCAAGGAATTCAAAAGGAAGAAGGTTCGTCGCAAGGGGAAGATCAAACTTCACTCGCAAGAGAAGGTGCTCCCTCCTTGAAGGAAGATTTTTCAAATTCTTTCTTTATGAAACCATGATGAAGGAAAAATATTCTGCTAGGAGTCCTTGTTGAGGAATGTGATTTTTGAAAAAAGATTTGTTGGCCACTGAAAGCATTTTTTGAAAATCAAAGCAGTGTGAGAGCCCCCCTTAGGATGATGTGTGTTGAATGTCGAGGCACATGGCATCCTAAGGAGAGAAAATAAAGAATGAAAAAGTGATGTGGCCCGTAAAACATAGTGAGATGTAACCATGGTAATTTTTTCAGACATGCGAGGGACAACACATGAGCACCACAATATCATGAAACAAGCACGAAAGATAAGAGAACAAAAATATAAGACATAAAAACAATATTACGAACAAGGGGCACAAAGGAAATATGATATTTTAGGGTCAAAGCTGCTCATAAATATAGATAAATATGTATAATAGTATATTAATGAACTGTCATCAATCCCCTACTATATCAAACCATATGAAGAATGCACAAGAAGACAAAAAAAATGGTTCAACATGGAAGGGAAGCCTAAATGCCCCCAACACTTTGCATCATCCCCAATGTTGAAAATCAATACACATAACAAAGGAAGAATGATGTAACAAGTAGAGGAAGTTTTACGACACATAAGAACTCTTGTATCTAAGCACCTACAAGGGTGACAAGGGTCGTCAAGGATCATATAAAACAAGCATGATGGAACACAAACACACACAATCTACTCTACAAATAAAGAAGAGGCACCCCTAGTCCTCATCAACCAAGAGGTAATCGCCCTCCCAATCTAGATCATTGTACAGAGAAGGAAGACAAACCTACAAGGGTGAAATATCAAGGGGGGAACCCTCTGACCCCCTAAAACAAGACCGAAGGAAGGAGACCTCTTGAGGTCTTCTCCACTTAGTTCTTGTGGGGTAAAATTTAGTGATTTCATGAAGATCGTCGATAAGGTTGGGACCTCATCCAGAGAATTAAACATGCACTTCACAAGAGTGCCATGTGTTAATTCAAAGAGCGAGGGAGGTGACACTCGAGATTCACTGCTAGGCTCACCAATAGACTCGAGAGCAGTGACAAACTCCAGGGATGTTGAGACTTCCTTTGTCACTAGGACACAAGCCAATGCAGAACCACCCTCCAAAGGAGGTGAACCTCTCTTTCGACCCCCAACGCTAGCGGGGCCGTCCTCCATCTTCCACTTTGTCAAAGGATGCTATATCCCCATGGATGAGGCAGAAGGAATAAAGGAAGAGGAGAAGACTGAAACAGACACCACCGAGGTGTTCAACATGTCCATGGTATTTGAAAATGGTGAGATGTCTTGGAGGGACATTAGAAGAGGCAATTTGATCGAAGGAGTAATAAAAACCTACACTCTCTTCAAGTGAGGGTTGTTTATGCTTGTAGCGGGAGTTGGGAGCAGAATGGAGGTTGAAGTAACTAAAGCAGAGGGGACGAGAGAGGAGGATACAATAGAAGGTGTTGGAGCAGAAACTATTGACTCCCCTTCTTTCCTCTATAAAATGGCCTACTCAGCGGCCAAAGCCTTTGACTGACACTTTTGCTCATGCGCAAGGCAATTTTTGCGACTTTGGGAGCTAGAGGCCAAAAGATAAGATGGAACAGAGGACTCTTTTTCAACCATTAGAGTGTCCATCATAGTCATATTCGGTAGAGGGAGAGACTCCTAGATAGGAACAATAGGGAAAGGTTGAGAATACGAAGAAACAATAGCGAGGGGAGTCAGCTCTAATGCCTCAATGGCGGGCCTCTTCCCATTCACTACCTTGGGGGTAGGAGTGGTAGGAGGTTGCAAAGGCTGAGACATAGAAGACTCCCCATAGGGACCCTTCCCCTTACCATATCAAACAGGATGAGGCACCATGGGTAAGACAAGAAGTTTGGATTCCAAACGCTTGGGATTTCGCCAAGCGGGCACCATTGGGTTGTCCAACAAATGCCTAGGAGCAGAATCTGATGACGCCATAGCAAGGTGAGAGGAAATGATAGGTGGGACAACATCAATAGAAGAAGAAGAAGAGCATCGAGTGCACTTCTCTTTTTCTCTTTTCTGATCCAAAGTGCCTCGTTGTCTGCCTTGGGATAAGCCCTATGCAAAATGGCATAAGGAGAAGGAGGGTATCTCACCTTAGGTGTTATGCCCCCACTCTTGTACTTCACATATGTTCGATACAAGAGGTCCATCCTAGGAGGAAGCAGACCAACATGTGCAGGCCAAAAGTGATCCAGTGAGTAGCCACCATGCACAATCAGTGGTTTGTAGCCGGTGTTGTGGACTACATGCATTGTACCCTCATGGATGAATTTTAGACACTTATGCACCACCAAGGGAACTGCATTCATAGCGACCAACCAAGGGATACACAGTTTCACCCTGAAGAGTTTAGACCCCAGAATTATGTCAAAGAGTAAATTTATTGGTTTAGGTTCAACTAAAACAAACAAGGTGATGAAGTCGATGAGAGGTACAAAAATCCCATCATGTGTACGGATGGTACTCCTGGATTCATCATACTCATCTTTGTGTAAGAAATTAATCAGCATAATCTCCTCAGTGATGACATTCACCTGACACGTAGGGTCAACAAGAATACCCGTTACAATGTTTCCATTGATTCATGTGGGGATGTATAAGGGAGATGGCTCTTTGTTATAGTTCATCCGCAAGTCCTATGAGGTGAAATTTATACCAAGGGATCCACTCATAGGTTGCATGAATGGGATGGGTAGATGTAATAAGGAGGCCATTAGGTATACTAGACATAACTTTCACGGAGCCCCAAAGGGTTTTGCAACTAGACAGTGACCCAACTGAGGTTTCATTCTGTGATGCTTATGGAACCTTCCAACTACACCACTAGGGGTCGTATGTCAGGTTGCAAGGCTAGACACCTCGCAACACTCACACCCACAACACTCCTAGGATACAAGGAAAGGGTCTTTCAACACTGCTAAATGAAACCAAAATGGTTCATGTTGGGTTCACCAAAATGCAGAAGAGGGGGACCAACCACACCAAGGCTCCAGGTCACAAAGAGTCGAGAGCAAAGATCTACCCTAATCTACCTTAAGCTAGGCAAGTGTTTTAGGTCAAGGATAGAGAATGAAGAGCACTCACAAGTGTTACTGTCACTCTACTAACCCGAGAGTTTGATGGGGCTAAGTGAGTAGGTTTTTGGAACCCGAACTATACCTCAAACAACTCTCTTCCTGAGGAAAACAATGCAGGTCAGGGATGATAGTGCGACGTGTTGGCGTCTCTTTAGGGTGTTGGCATCCATACGGCTAGAAAGTGTGAAGTATAGTAAAAGGGACAAAAAAAAAACTTACTACTCAACGATTGAAGTTTAAAATACACATAGCCAAGAGATGAAAAAATGTTGGGGCTGTATCAGGGTTTGCCTTAGTCAAACCCCCACTTTAGTGTTTCCACCTCCGTAGACAACTAGGAAAGCCACGAGATATGAAATATGATAAAGGAAACAATGGAAAGAAATTGAACAATAGCAATGGCACTATGCTACGTAAATCAAGAAACAATATCACCTTCTTAATCGAGGTGCCCTCAAGCATGTAGAGGAGGATGCAAACTTGGTAAGGTCTACCCTATCACAACAATGAAGAAGCAGTCCCTTGGGACACCAAGTTACAATTTCAATGGTGGAAAAGGTGCAACAAGACGTAGAGAAGATCTATATGAACTCAACTAGTGTGTATAAGATGGATTGAATTGCTCAAGAGATGCTAAAGAGATGAATTATTGATAAGAAGATGAAGTGAGAGTCAAGCAAATCCATTTGAAGATGAAAAGGGAGGGAAAGAGCTGTTCTCGAGTTGATTGGAAGGTGCAGAGGTGTTACACTTTGTTGCTAATGGAGAACGTAACATCTATGCAGATTCCAAAGGAATGAATCTGTTAGGGATGGCAACGTGCTACGTAGACGTCCACACGCTGCGCACACATCCTTGACACAAGAGACAAGCACCAAGTGGATGCATTACAGATAGGTAATGTGGAATTTCTTAGTCATGTTTGATTTTTCTAAAGTAGAGGGTGTAAAAGATGAATTTGCAAGAGGGGTGAAAATTCACTCCTATACAGTATGTACATATCTATCTATGTGCATACGTATGTACATATCTATCTATGTGCATACATATGTACATATATATGTATGTGCATTCGTATGTGCATATGTATGTACATATCTATCTATGTGCATACATATGTATGTACATTCGTATGTACATATATATGTATATATACATGTATCTATATATATGTATTTTCCATGTACATATATGTATATACATATATATATATACACATATATATACATATATATATACACATATATATACACATATATATATATACAGATAAATACATATAAAGATACATAGATAGATAGATAGATAGATAAGTAGATTTAAATTTATACAAATATATAGGTATACATAGAAATTAAACAAAGAAATTAAACCCATTAAAGTCATAGTGATGCTTGAACAAAACCATATTTTTCCTTTAAAACGTAACTATGTTTATGAATATAAAATTTAAAAGTGTTCATAAAAACCCTAGAGGCCATATACCTCATTGAGAACATTATGGATGCACCAAGAAAGCACGAGAACCTTCAAACTATGTAAAACCACATAAACAATTTAAATATTTTGTCCAAAATCGACAAAAAAACATAACCTTAAACTTACGAAACACAATGCACCCATTATAAATCAAATAAATGATACGAAGAAAGAAGCAACAACTGACATGAGATAATGGTACAACCTTAGTGAGGTTAAAAACCTCCCCTATATCAAACAAAAATGGCCAGTGATGTGGCTTGTTGCAATGACCTATATGCTGAATTTCTCCAACTCAATCCTGGAATAACAATGAAAGGAGGCATCAATCAAAGACATGTAAAAATGTTTACCTTATGAGAGAAAGTATAGTAAATAAAGCATATACCTTTTAAGTACAATTCACCATCGTCGGGCCGTTGAAGGAAGAATGGTTTGAGCCAAACATGTATTGAAATTGCACACCATTCAAGTAGACTGAACAAGACACAATTTTACCAAGCATCAGCCGAATATACCAATATCTCTATAACACTAAAATGAAGAACATATCTAAATCTAAACAAATATTTAAAGATATTATAATGATATATATGTAAAGATATATATATATATATATATATATATATATATCATTATGTTTACTTTTTCCTACATAACTATAAATGTATACCAACAGATGTAAAGAAACATAATAATGTATCTGAAACATAACTATATATATAGATATAGACATATATATACCAACATTTGTATATGAGTTAAATGAGGAAATTGAAGAACAAATTAAGATTTGATTACACAATAACATCATATAGAATAGATAGGTATTGCTAGGCATTAAGAATTGAATTGAAATTACACGATCTTGTGCACTTAAAGAAAATTAGGTGTAACAATCACATTGTATGGAACAAAAATGCCTTGAAATTCATAAACAGTATAAGTTGAAAGCCTAGATATTGAGTTGTAGGTGAGTGGGTGGCACATTTACACTGCATACAATATATTGGCATTTCTAGGCATATAGAATATAAATGAGATCACATTTACTCAAGCACTTACAATGGAGTGGGTGACACAATAACATCCGATAGAACATATATGCATTGTTAGGTACTAAGAATTGAACTGGAAGCACTTGATCTTATGCACTTAGATAAAATTAAGTGTAACAATCACATTTTATACAACAAAATCTTACAAGTGCATGTCATGTACATATGTTGGCACATATATATATATATTACAAACAAACTATTATGTTTACTTTAATTTGTTCTTCAATTATATGAGGCATATACATATGTTGGTATAGTAGGAAAAGGAATATATCCATAACTCTGTTAGTTTAATATGTTCTTCATTTCATCCATACAAATATATCAGTATTGTATAGGAGCGAATTTGCACCCCTCTTGCAAATTCCCCTTTTACACCCTCTACTTTAGAAAAATCAAACTTGACTAAGAAATTCCACATCACCTACCTGCCTTGCATCCACTTGGCACTTGACTCTTGTGTTGGTGGGGGAATTTCTGTCAGGGACGCATGTGTGGTGCGTAGATGTCTATGTGGCGCGTTGTTGTCCCTGACATATTCCTGCCTCTCGAATCCGCAAACACACTACGTTCTCCATTGGCGATAAAGCGTAATGCCTCTACACCTTCTAGTTGAAACAAGAATGGCTCTTTCCATCCTTAAACATCTTCAAATGCATATCTTTCTACTTCACTTCATCTCTTTGGCAATTTGGACTCCATTCTACACACCAGCTTGATCTTTTAGTATCTCTTGAGCAATTCTCTACAACTTTTCCACGTCTTGTTGCACTTTTGCCACCATTAGAGTTGTGACTTGGTGTTCTGAGGGACTACTTCTTTGTTTTTGTAGCATAGACCTTACCAAGCTTGTATCCTCCTCTATGTGCATAGTGATATTGAGATGGTGATATTGCTTTTTGATTTACGTAGCATAGTGTTTTTGTTATTGTTCGATTTCTTTTCATTAGTTTCTCTATCACATTTTCTATCAATTTATTTGACTGTCTATGGAGGTCGAAACACCAAAACGGGGGTTTGATTGAGGAAAACCCCTATACAGCCCCAACATTTTTCCTCTCTTGGTTGTGTGTTGTACGTGCTTGTGCGGATCTTGCTAAAAAACTAGACTTCTTGTGAGTTGTTCTTCATCACCCTCGCTTTCATCATCTCCTTTATCATCTTACTAGTCACTTTGTGTATTTTGTTCATTACCGTTCCAATTGGTATTTTAGACCTTAGTTACTAAGTAGTTAGTAGGTTTTTGCTCCTTTTACTATACCTTACACTTTTTAACCATATGGATGCCTACACCATAGAGAGATGCCAGCATGCCATGCCATCATCAACCTTGACCTGCGTTGTTATCCTCGAGCAGAGAGTTGTCTGAGGTATAGTTCAGGTTCCAAAAACTTACTGACTTAGCCCCATCAAATCTCTTGGGTTAGTAGAGTGACATAAGCACTTGAGAGTGCTCTTCATTCTCTATCCTTGACCTAAAACACTTACCTAGCTTGAGGTAGATTAGGGCAACCCTCAACTCTTGGCTCTCTGTGACCTAGAGCCTTGGTGTGGTTGGTCTCCCTCTTCTACATTTTGGTGAACTCTACGTGAACCATTTTGGTTCCATTTAACAGTGTTGAAAGGCCCTTTCCTCATATCCTAGGAGCGTTGTGGGTGTGAGTGTTGTGAGGTGCCTATCCTTACAACCCAACCTATGACCCCTAGCGGCATAGCTAGTTCCGTAAGTATCACAAAATAAAACCTTAGTTGGGTCACTATCTAGTTGTGAAACCCTTGGGGGTGTTGGTGATTTTTCTAGTTAAACCTTGAAACCCTCTAAAGGGTAGCCAACCATTATGCTCAAGAAATGTCAAAGTTAGTGGCCAACTTATCGAGTAAGGATATTTAGGCCCTCACTCCTACTCTTCGGGCTCTGTGAAACCCAGGAGGGTACTCCTTATTACTTTTAATAGGTAGTTAGTCCTTAAAAGTAATTTTAGGCACACATTGCATTCCTATTCGAATACAAATAAGCATCCTTCACCAAAGATTTGGCTAGTATTTGAACAAATTACTACTTAGTGCTAGGAATGGAGAAGAATTCCAGAGTTGCACACTATAATTAAAAGTATTTTAAATGTTTTCTTATTCTCATTCCAAGTCTCTAGTCAGGTGCATTACTAGCTGGTTTATCTAAAAAAAATGCTAATGAATAAATTAGTGCTTTGTCTATTAGGCAATAGAGTCAAATCATATAATAACCAGTAATACATAAGCCATTTATTCAAAAATTATTAGACTATTGTCACATCACATTATAGTGTTCAACTCACTGTGTTCAACACATAACTTCTTACCAAATCTTATACTCCTCCACACAAATTTATGAGCTTATCTTAGCATTTAATCAACTCATTGAATTGAAGCCAAAAAAAAATCACACAATCAACCAAACCAATTGAAGATGAACTAGAAGATCATTAACCTTTTCATTCATAACTTGCAGGAGAAATTACATAAGAGATTATATGTATAAGAACTTAATATTTTCTTTCATTTTTGCAGCTTGCATAAAACTATTTTAAGATTACTACATACTTCACTTATACCCTAGACATCCTACTATTCTATATATGAAAATCTATACTGTATATTTCTTCCTGTACATAGCTCTTCATCTAGACCATTATAAGACTCAAAAATCAACCTCTGTAATCAACCTTGAAATCCCTTTTATAGAATAAGGGAGCAACAAGCACTCAGCTGAATTATAGTCACATTTAACTTCATTTCATTTTCATTTTCACCAGACTTCAAAATATTCCCCTGACAATTATATGTAATCATTTGTAGAACCGGGGAGAGCAAAATATCAAAAATAATTCATTGGAGAATCCTACTAGCCTTCCAAAAGGTGTTGCATCACAACATCAAAATTTGCACGTTCACGTCGACCCAAAAAATTTCACCATCAACACAAAAGTAGGAAACAACAAGAACCCATATCACAACATACTAGCCCAAAGGAAACATGTTAGCAAAAAGGACAAAAACCCAAGCATCAAGTCAAAAAGGGAGCAAAGTGTTATTTTTCCTAGTCAGTGGAAGAATAAGAATACTTGCTTGGTGTCCTTAATGAAATTGGAGTAGCCATCACCTCTTCATCCTTGGAATCAGTCAAATTACTCATGACCATGAGATACTGTCGGTAGCCAGAGTCAGTTTCATCTCCACTGTCTGAGGGATCATCCAAGACTTCAATAGGAGACTGATGACATCCCATAAAATCTCAGTGATACTTGTTCTTTCTTATAAGTTCCCTCTCATGCCTATAAACCTTCCTTTCCTTTCCCTTGACCAACTCCTCTAAGAAAATTTGGCTCCTCAGATGATATGCACGCTTGAGAACACCCCGTGCAGATTTCCTTTCAGCTCTTTCCTTCTTCTTTGGTGTTACAGGAACCTCGAGCACATCTTGCTCCTCCTTGGGCACAACACTTTGAGACTCAAGGAGTCTCTTGGACCTACGAGCTAGGCTAACAAATATGCTCACCTTACCCATTATTTATAGAACAACTCACAGAGACACCACCTCCCACATAAAATAAGTAGCTCAAACTCTACAATTACTTAGAATACTTCATGCACTTATTCCCAAACTCTCAATTATCACATACAACAAACGGTGAGAATAACAAGCAAGAAATCACCAATAAATAGACCAACTACAACATGTATTCATTAATGTTCCAAGGGATCTCACATAAGAGAGCTATCAAACAACTATTTTGACTTTGAATCTTAGTTGTTGATCACACACTAAAATGAATCAACGGGTAATCAACCAGGATGGTTAATTATGACAAAATTAATTTGCATGCACTGGATACTTTTTCCCAATCAAAAAACTCAAGTGGATAAACACCCACTCCATTTGCATAATTAATCACATACTTAGCACCTGATAAAACATATCGTGTCACATTTACTCGCTCGCCCGTGGGAATTAATTTACTCACAGTTCACCACCACAAGATAGTGGGAAGTGATCATGATCAATCCTCAGAATATTAACCCATACTTTGCATTGCCTCAAATTCTTCATCCCACGTGTACCAATGCCTGATAGAATTAACAGATGTAACCATAAGCATCTCCCAAATCTTGAATGTGTGCCAAAAAATTAGTTAAAATTCAGCGACATTCTTAAATATTAATGCAATCTCAGCCAAATTTGAGAAACATTTTATCTTTGCTAAAGTTTATTGGACCCTTTGAAGTAGTCGACATGGCAGTCACCTACTTTCCCACTAAGAAATAGGAGACACCAATGGATCCTCACGAGATGGCCGGGATTGGTTAGGATAGTCCACATCACCCGCCATCAACCATCGATCTGAATTCATATTAAAGCACATATCATCATTAAAACCCAACGGGCCCCTCCATGGAGTGACAGATGTCATCGTGCCCACTAGCCCGTGTCCCTTAATAAACACTAAAATAAAAACCAACGGGGTAGCGGGGAACAGTGGAGATTTGACCATGTTACCCCACCAACATCGTAGATTCTCCTTCTAGTACTGTTCACTAATCATAAAAGGTATATGGACCACCATAGAAAGGCTACACGTGTCTTGTGCCTGCTAGCCCGTGTGAGTTCTTCACCTTAATAAACAATATGAACGGGCATGCGAGGAACAACTCAAATGAAGACACGTGTAGCGATACCTGTTGTTGATTCCATTCAAATCCTTACTTTTCGACTGCTTATAAACACTAGGCCCACCACCTGTCATGACACATGGCAATCGCTCACCAGCTCGTTCATTTATTTTAATTAAAAATAAACTAGAACGGGCATGCAGGGAACGGTCGAGATGCTGTCACGTGCTTCATCGACCATCGTTGATTCTTTGTGATATCGCCTACAGTCTTCAATAAAGGTATTGGGCCCACCCAAGCACAAGACACATGTCTTAAGCTCGCTATCCCGTGTGAATAAAATAATAAGCCAAAAATTGGAATAGGTGTGTGGGGAACAGTCGTGATCAACTTGCGACGATCTAACGACCATCATGGATTCTCATTTTTGCACATGCCAAAAATGTTAGTTCTTAAAATGGGGCCACAACTAGGTTGATGAGACTTAACCCTTGAGGATGAAGAATTTAAAACCTAAGTCTTAAAAATGAAATATTCGGCCCGAGTATGGAAAAATTAAAATGATTAATTTGTAGATGGTGGCCGACAAACTTATATCAAAGGGGCCGATATAAGTAACGATTTTAATGGCTTGAGATATGACTTAAGTGATCGGTAATTGGGTGCACAAGTTAATGAAGGATGATAACATTCAATCACTCATGACCATAAATTTTTTGAAAGGATGGTTTTTAACCTAAAACCCTAAGCCCTACCCTTAAGCTCAGAAGCACATGGACTATGACAGGGCAAGAAATTTCACAATTTTTTAAAAAAAATCAGGAGCTCTACTAAGGGGCCCTTTGTGAAAGTTCTATTTAGTATACCTGATGACCTCCTTCTTACATATGCCCATCCCATTTGCACAACCAGTGGATCCCCTGACATAACGTTTGCCTCGTAGGACTTGTCGATAAATTACAATAGAGAACCATCTCCTTTATACATCCCTGCATGAATGAATGGAAACACTGTAACAAGTGTTCTTGTTGACCCAACGTGTTGGGTGAATGTCATCACTAAGGATATTTGGATAATTAACTTGTTACACAAACATGGGTATGACGATTCTAGGAGTACCATTCGTACACATGATGGTCTTTTCGTATCTCCCATCGATTGCATCACCCTGTCTGTCTTAGTTGGACCTAAATCCATCAATTTACTCTTTGACATAATCCCAAGGTCTAAACTCTTCAGGGTGAAACTAGGTATCCACTTGTTGGTTGTTATGAATGCAGTTCCCTCAGTGGTGCATAAGTGTCTGAAATTCATCCATGATGGTATAGTGCATGTAGTCCATGATACTGGCTATAAATTGCCAATTACGTGTGGTGGTTACTCGCTAGATCATTTTTGGCCTGCGCCCATTGGTCCACTTTCTCCTAGGATGAACCTCTTGTATTGAACCTAAATGAGGTACAAGAATGAGAGCATAAAACCTAAGGTAAGGTACCCTCCTCCTTATGCCATCTCACATAGGGTGATCCCACAATGTTGGTTTACAATTTTTGGGAGATTTTGATTTTTGTTGAAATCACATATTTTTAGAAAATATAATGATTTAAGCCTTAAAAAGTTCCATTTTAAGGATTCCAATTGAAGATGGTTTGATCAAACCACCTTGGATAAAACTCCACTAGTTTTAAACCATAACTATAACGGAGTCTCGTTTACACCTATCAAAATGCTGATAAAAAACCACTTTTGATTTACCTTTTGGGGGATGAAATGAATTCATTTAAAATTTATTTTTTGTAAGTATGTAGTCCTTATTATAAGCTTCCCAAAAAGTATAATTTTAAATAAATTTAATTTTATTATTATATTTATTTTTTATTTCTTGTCAATGTAGGTTTTTCACCGAAAATCAAGATCTTTGTTCTGCACATGTGGAAAAATAGAAGGTTTTTTTTTTGAAAAATATTAGTGCACCAGATATTGAAGTCCTTGATCCAACAAATAAAAAATTGAATTTTGATACATACAAAAAAATTTATGTGTTATACAGTCTGCCTATGTCTGAATTGTAATTGGTTTGACTTCGAAACTTGATTAAGGAAAAAATATTCAATAAAACAATATGAAACAAATTGGAAGCAGTAGCTATCATAGTTAAAAATCTAAATTAAAAAAAAAAAAGAATTTTATCCTTCATGGAAAAAAAATTATGCGTTATACGGTGAGCGTCACTCAAAAATGGTGTTTACTGAAAAAAACTAGTTTTTGAAGCAGATGGAAAAATAAGTGCAATATAATTCCATTTTAAAATATATATATATATTTAGAATCTACAGACAAAATTTCACAAATCACTAGTTTTCATCATCTTCAAATTCCTCATGGTTTAGTTGCTATAGGTGTCTGAAAGTGAAGATTTAGTTAGAAAAAATCAGTTTAGTGTCGAGTTTGGCCAAAAATTGTAAACCAGTATTGTGGGATCACCCATAGGGATTGTCTCAAGCAAAACAACGAGGCCACCTTGGCTCGAAGAAGAGAGGAAGAGAAGCATGCTCAAGGTTCTTTGTCCTCCTCTTCTGTTGTCCCACCTGTCACTTCCTCCCACCTTGTTTTGGCACCATCATCATCTGCTCCTCGACATTCGCTATAGAACCTGATGGTGCCCGCTTGGTGAAAGCCCAAGCATCCGACGTTTGAACTTCTCATCTTATCCACAATGCCTCGACCCATTCAATATGGTAAGGAGAAGGGTCCTCGTGGGGAGACCTTTATGTCTCAGCCTCGACGACCTCCTACCACTCCTGCCCCTAAGGCAGTGAATGGGAAGAGGCCTATCGTTGAGGTGTTAGAGCCAACTCCCTATGCTATTGTTTTAGCCCCTTCTCAACTTCTCCCTCTTGTTCCCATCTAGGAGTCCCTTGCTCCACTAGGAATGATTGTGATAGACACTCCAATGGTTGAACACGAGTCCTCCATTCCATCTCAACTTTTGGCCTCTAGCTCCCAGAGTTTCAGGAACTGGCTTATGCATGAGCGCAAGCATCAGCAAAAGGCTCTGGTCGTTGAACAGGTTGCCCTACAAAGGAAGGAAGGGGAGTCGACAGTTTCTACTTCGATACCTTCTATTGTATCCTCCTCTTTTGTTCTCTCTACTTTAGTTCCATCAACCTCTATTATGCTCCCGACTCCTATTGTGAGTGTAAATGATCCTCACTCGAAGAGGGTGCAGGTGTTTATTGCTCCTTCACTCGAGCTGCCTCTTCTGATGTCCCTTCCAGAAATCCTGTCATTTTAAAAGCCCATGGACATGCTGAATACCTCGGTGGTGTCCTTCACAGTTTTCTCCTCTTCCTTTGCGCCTTCTACCTCGTCAATGGGGATCTCACATTCTTTGATGAAGCGAAAGATGGAGGACATCCCCACTAGCAATAGGGGTCGAAAGAGGGGTTCACCTTCTTCAAAGGGTAGTTTTGCATTAGCATGTGTCATCGTAGTGATGAAGGAGGTCCTGACATCCCTATAGTTTGTTACTGCCCTCGAGTCTCTCGATGAGCCTAATAGTGAATCTTCGGCACTGCCTCCCTCACCCATTGATTTAACACATGGCACTCCTGTGAAGTGCATGTTTAATTCTTTAGATGAGGTCCTGGCTTTATCAACGATCATAATTTTTTTGACTTTTACCCCACAAGAATTGAGCGGAGAAGACCTTGAGGGGTCTCCTTCCTTAGCTCTTGTTGTGGAGGGATCAGAGGATTCCCCCTTTGATATTATTCCCTTGCAGGCTCATCTGCCTTTCCCATATAATGATCTAGATTGGGAGGTCGATGACCTCTTGGTTGATGAGGACTAGGCATGTCTCTTCTTTATTTAAAGAGTAGATTATGTGTGTGTTTGTGTTCCCCCGTGCTTATATTATATGTTCCTGGATGACCCTTGTCACCCCTATGGGTGCTTGGATATAGGAGTTTTTATGTGTCGTGAAACTTCCTCTATTTCTTACATCATTCTTCCTTTGTTATGTGTATTGATTTTTGACAATTGGGGATGATGCAAAGTGTTAGGGGAATTTAGGCTTCCCTTCCATGTTGACCCAACTTTTTATTTTTAATTTATCTTCTCGTGCATTCTTCATATGGTCTGATATAGTAGGGGGTTGATGACAGTTTATTAATATACTATTATACTCATTTATCTATATTTATGAGCAACTCTGACCCTAAAATATCAGATCACTCATGTGCCCCTTGTTCATAATATTGTTGTTTTGTCTTATATTTTTGTTCTCTTATCTTTCTTGCTTGTTTCGTGATGTACTCATGCATTGTTCCTTGCGTGTGCAACAAGATTACCACAGTTACATCTCACTATGTTCCGCATGCCACAACATCACTCTTTCTCATTCTCACTTTTCTCTCCTTAGGATGTCATGTGCCTCTGTGTTCAACATGCACCATCCTAAGGGGGGGCTCTCACACTGCTTTGATTTTTAGAAAATGCATTCGGTGGCCAACAAATCTTTTCTCGAAAATCTTTTCAAAACATTTTTCAAAAATTGCAATCCTCAATAAGGACCTCTAGCGATTTTTTTTTCCTTCATCATGTGTTCACAAAGAAGGAATTTGAAAAGACTTCCTTCGAGGATGGACCACCTTCTCCTGCATGCAAATTTTGACCTTCCCCTTGTGAGGGGACCTTCTTCCTTTCGAATTCTTTGATGAAGTGAACATCTTTCAAAAGGATTCCTTGATGTTGAATTGATTTGAAAAAACTACTCTTACACTTTCAAAATGAACGTCTCTTAAGTGGATCCCTCTTCTTTTGAAGGGTTCTCGAGGGACCCCTTTGAAAGCTCTTCCTTCAATTTTTTGACTGTCTGTGTGACTGTCTGCTTGCTTGTCTACCTACATAGATGTTTTTTTGTTTTTTAACATGTTTTATCTATGGATTAAGATGTTGCTTTGCAGGTGCACCTATGAAGTTGATTTCCAATATGACTCTACTAATTCCCATTACATTGAGCTTCCTTCAAGAGAGAGTACCTAGGGGGTGCCTTCTTTGTAGATCTAAGGGCCTGTGAAGCATTTGCATCTTGTGGGATTTGTCTATCGTTGGTCTTTGGGCCTTCGATGCACTTTGATAAACTCTATAGCTCTAAGGATCTATACAGTCCTTTGTTCAAACCTCCTCATGAGAGAGTACCTATGGAGTTATTTTCTTGCCCTACACTTTCAAATTCACTAGATTGTGGTCTACTTCCTTGACGGGTCAGGTATACATTCCTAAGCTCTTTGATATACTTTACCGATCATTTGTTAGCACACATGCTCACTAAAGTGGGGGGAAAATGTATAGGAGTGAATTTGCACCCCTCTTGCAAATTCCCCTTTTACATCCTCTACTTTAGAAAAATCAAACTCGATTAAGAAATTCCACATCACCTACCTGCCTCACATCCACTTGGTGCTTGTCTCTTGTGTCGGTGGGGGAATTTTTGTCGAGGATGCATGCGCAGTACATAGACATCTGCATGGCATGTTGTCGTCCCTGAAAAATTCCTACCTTTGGAATCTATAGAGACATTACGTTCTCCATTGGTGACAAAGCATAACGCCTCTGCACCTTCCAATCGACTAGAGAATGGCTCTTTCCCTCCTAAAACATCTTGAAATGCATATCTTTTTGCTTCAGTTCATCTCTTTGGAAATTTGGACTCCATTCTACACATCAGCTTGATCTTTTAGTATCTCTTGAGCAATTCTCTATAAATTCTCCATGTCTTGTTACACTTTTTCCACCATTGGAGTTGTTATTTGGTGTCCCAAGGGACTGCTTCTTCATTGTTGTGGCAACATAGACCTTACCAAGCTTGCATCCTGCTCTACATGCTTGAGGCTACCTCAATTGAGAAGGTGATATTACTTCTTGATTTATGTAGCATAGTGTTTTTGTTATTGTCTAATTTATTTCCATTAGTTTCTTTATCACATTTTTTATCTATCTATCTAGTTGTTCATGGAGGTGGAAACACCAAAATGCAGGTTTGACTAAGGAAAACCCCTATACAACCCCAACATTTTTCTTCTCTTGGTTGTGTGTAGGTACGTGCTCATGTGGAGCTTGCTGATGAACTAGACTTCTCGTGAGTTATTCTTCATCACCCTCACTTTCATCATCTCCTTTATCATCTTACTAGTCACTTTGTTTATTCTATTCATTATGTTCCTGTTGGTATTTTAGACCTTAGCTAATAAGTAGTTAGTAGGATTTTGCTCCTTTCACTGTACCTTACACATTTTGACCATATGGATGCTAGTGTGCTAAAGAGAGGCTAGCGCGCCGCGCTGTCATCCTTGACCTGCACTATTATGCTTGAGAAGAGAGCTATCTGAGGTATAGTTCGAGTTCCAAAAACCTACTCACTTAGCCCCATAAAATCTCCCAGGTTAGTAGAGTGACATAAGCACTTGAGAGTGCTCTTCATTCTCTATCCTTGACCTAAAAAACTTTCCTAGCTTAAGGTACATTAGGGTAGTCCTCTGCTCTCGGTTGTTCTTGACCTAGAGCCTTGGTGTGGTTGGTACCCCTCTTCTGAAGGTATATACATATGTATATATATGTGTATGTATATGTATATACATATATACATGTGTATATATTTGTACATAAATATTATAATAAGATAAGGCATCAACAAAAATTGGTTAAACACTAGGAGAAGACAGATTGTGGCTAACTATCAAAGCAATGAGACCCTTTTCATATTTTATAATAACAAACAAATATAAAAACCAAATTACAGAATGAATGAACTTGTGCAATGAAGAACAAAATAATAGAAGTGTAAGGAAGATTATCATCAAAATGAAAACTAATGAAACCATTCTCATATTTCAGAATAACAATTGAATATAAAAAGAAAATTATAGAGTTAATGTTTGTGTGATGAAGAACATAATAATATAAGTGCATGATAGAAAACCATTGAAATGAGAACCAATGAAAGACTTTCCATATTTGTAGTAACAAACAAATATAAAAAGCAATTTGCAGAGTGAATGTTTGTGCAATGAAGAAAAAAATAATAGAAGTGAATTGCATAATTATGGTTTAACATTATCATCAGAAGCAATCAGTAGGGTAACAAGTATTTGACCAATAATATGGTTTAATATTGGTCTAATTGATCCAACATTTTACCATGGATAAACAATAACAAGATAACCTAAATTATTACCAACATTAACCCCATGATATGTTTTGGGAAAGGTTTATACAATTGAAATAATATATAGATAAACAATAAAAGGCTAACCTAAATGGTTGCCAAATATTTTATGATATTTCTTACAGTGATCTAATCAACCTAATTGATATCACACATTAAGGAAAATAGGATAACCTACATAATGATCATTTATTTGTGCAATGAAGAATATAATAATTACAGAGTGAATGTTTGTGCAATGAAGAACAAAAGAATATAAGTGCATGACAAAAATCTGTCAAAATGAAAACCACTTAAACTCTTTTCATATTTTGTAGTATCAAACAAATATAAGAAGAAAATTGTAGAGTGAATGATTGTGAAATGAAGAACATAGTAATAGAAGTGCATGACATAAAATAATGGAAATAAGAACTAATGAAACTCTTTCCATATTTTGTAGTAACAAACAAATATAAAAAGCAAATTGTAGATTGAAATATTGTGCAATGAAGAATAGAATAATACAAAAGCAAGGTAGAATATCATCGAAATGAAAAAAAGTGAAACCCTTTTCATATTTTGGAATAACAAATAAATATAAAAAGGAAATCGTAGAGTTAATGTTTGTGCAATGAAGAACAAAATAATATAAGTGCATGGCAGAAAGCCGTCGAAATGAGAACCAGTAAAAGCCTCTCCATATTTTGTAGTGACAAATTGTTATAAAAAGAAAATTACAGATTAAATGATTATTTAATAAAGAACTGAATAATACAAGTGTGAGGTAGAATATTGTTGAAATGAAAAACATTGAAACCCTTTTCATATTTTGGAATAACAAACAAATATAAAAAGTGAATTGTAGAGTTAATGTTCATGCAAAGAATAACATAAAAATAGAAGTGCATGGCAGAAAACCATCGAAATGAAAAGAAGTGAAACCCTCTTCATATTTTGTTGTTGTAGGAGTTGTCAAAACGAACTTCACAAACCCTGAAGATCACCTGCATGCAAATAACTTGTCACAAAAAGGAAGAGATGAAGACAAAAAAAGCAAGGGTGCTTTGAAAGCTGAAAATGTATTAATCAGAGAGTATGAATAAAATACAATGATCAATCCTTATAAAAGGAGATTGTGCAAAACCCTAATAGGAAAACATTTAATAATTAATATAATTATTAAATATCACTTAATGCAAACTAAAGTGAAATCTTAAGAAGGGAATAAAGGTAACTTAATTAACATAATTAAGTTAAAACCTTTACTCTAACACCCCCCTTAAGATGAGCAACAGTGCAACTACAAACAAGTGCAAGAAAGCAAAGGTAACTACAATGCATAAAAGTAAACATGGGTCCCAACAACTAGGCCTGATCAGGTACCCGAATACAACCAAATCTCTGTAAAGTGGAGAAATAGAGAAAACCTCATGGGAAAAACTCTACTCCAAAAAGAGATGCTGAAAGCCATGAAGAACATCACTGAAGTAGAAGAAGCTGCGAACTACTGTCAAAAGATGACTGCTATGGTGTTGAAGAACCTCCTCTGAAGATAGGATGATCAGGATCAAGAAGAAAACAATTTGCATGAGTGCCCCAAATGACACTACTCGAATTAGATGGCAAACAAAGGCAAACACCTGGAACGAAGATACAGATGGCACAAGTACCAATAGTATGAAAAACACTAATCAACTGAGAATGGAATATTCCTTCCAAGGCGAAGCCAATGAAACATTAGCACAAACAATATAACACCCCTCACAATGCTGAACTGGGAGAGCTTGACAGATCCACTGAAATGTTGTGTAACACCCTGTAGTGCATGAAGGAGAAGAAACAACATCTGAAAGTGCGTAAGAAAGCACTTGGAACTGCAAAAGTGGTGTGCAAAATAAAGCACACATGCATGAGGCTGGAATCATATGGATCCACTATCGTCGTGGAGGGACACTCACCGGACAAAGGTGTGATGGCAAAAATAAAGGCACTACACAACCCCCCCATGACACTTTATAATACAGTGCAAGTACAGAATATGGCACAACCTTATGTGCAAAATCCCCAAAATACATGTACAATAGTGTGACACTTTATCTCAATGTGTTTACATACAATAGTTTGCTTACAAATGATGCTCAAAATACCCAAAAAGGACAAAAAACTGGAGATACATGAAGAACAGCCAAAAACGAAGCATCCCATGCAAACGAGAAGTTCCCAAGAGCAAATATGTCCAAGTAATTCACTAGAGTGTGAAAACACAAAAAACTGAATAAAATATACCTAGAGTGAAATCTGGAAAATTGTATGGATGGAACTGAAGAGCTCTGAAATATGGTTCCAACGCCGCTGAGATCATGAAAAACAGAGAAACTGATCAAAAGTTACGAGCTCGGGACTGAAAAAAGCTCCTTTGACTTCAACTAGCTATAGAATGTACCGATAGATAAATGAAGCGATGACACCCACACCATTGGAAATTTGATAGAACCATCTTTCTGACGATATCTCATTTGCCAAAAAATGATATCGTATGCCCAAGTTATGGCCTCTGGAAGAAAACAACTCGAAAGGGGAAAAAATCAGTGCTGGATTAAATTTGATGGTCATACGGCCGTCGCAGCAAAAATCTGGGCCTAAATTTGATGACTAAATGGCCGTCACCACATATGCACAACTGGGCTTATTACATAAAAAAATGTTTTTTTATAAAAAAACAAAATTAAAAAAACTTTGATTTTTTTGAAAGAAAAAAAAATGGGCCGGGGCAATTCTGCCGCTGACAGTTAGAATGTTGTCGGCGATATTTTCAGACCGTTGGTCGGCAGTAAAGCCAGCGGCAACTGGTAGTACACCACCTGATGTACTGACGCAGCGGCAGGCCGGACGGGGCCCGCAGGCTTGTGTACACAAGTACTTGTGGGTACCCTATACCAAGGCTTGAGCAAGTCTTTAAAAGGCTTTTTTTTTATTTGATTTTTAAAAAATAAAAATAAAAAAACATTTACAATATTTAAAAAAAATAAAAATTGCGGACTAATTTTTTTTATCAAGATTTTTTTTCTTCGATCTGCGTGCAGACGATTGTACAGGTAAAAAATTTGTTTGGACTCAAAATGCTTTGAAATTGTAGGTGATTCCCTGGATCAAAAAAGCAAACCCTAAAACTGTGAATACCTGACCCAACCCTTGTAGCTCCGAATTCTTCAAACAAGAACATGCATGCAGCAGGAAAGCTCTGATACCATGTAGGAAACCAAGATCAGACATGCAAACCAGAAAATCTTTCCACAAAAGAGAAAATCAACAAAAGGCAGAGCTTTGCATGAAATGTGCAAATTGATAATATTTAGAATTAGGAAATTACAATAAGAGAATTGCTTTATAAAAGCAATGTATGCAACTCTAATGTTGACCTAAAAACAACTCAACTAAATAAAGCTTACTTATTAATTAAGTAAACTAATTATTATCTAAGCAAAACCTAAGTAAAGTTATGCAAATGTAATTAAATATTAATTACACTAACACCCCCCATAAGTGAAACTTAGGGAGACTAAATAAGCATGCACCTAAAACTAAGATGAATGCAACAAAGCATGAATGGGTCCCGACAACAAGGCCTGATCAGGTACCCATGTACAAATGCAATAATGAGGTAGAGAAGGAAAACCCAGTGGGACAAACCCCCCTACAATGCGATGGTTGCTACAAAGAAGCACTGGAAGAACATTGTGGAGTAACACTGGAACCGCAATCCGACAAGCAAGGAAAGATACTTCTATCTACAAGAAACCATATCAGAATCATAATAATGCAACAATAGATCCGATGCCACAAAACACTCGAAAACACCAAATAGGAACAACCCTGGAATCCATAAAGCAACAATAGATGATATGATGATGATAAAATTTGAAAACCGTGAATCTCGATGCCGATTCCAAACTAAGACTAAAAATTTTCCATGGAAACAAGTACCATAAAGACTTAGGAACATTAACCACAAATTTAGTGGCCCTCAAACTGAGCTGGATCCGAAATGAATCTGATATGTGTCAAGCTAAGACAAAAAAGTGGCCAAAAGAAACTAAGAAACCAGATTACAACCCATGCGAGTTGTCATAAAAAAAAGATGAAGATCAAAGTGCATGCGCACTCTAATCAGATTATTATGCAAGAAACCCCCCCGATGGAACTTTATATCAGTTCATTTATTACAATACCCAATGATTGCAAAAGGAGAGAATTCCTAAACATGCAGAAACAAAAAATAAAAATAAACCTCAGATCTATGTAGAGGACTGAACCAGCTTTCCAATGCCGCAAGAATGGCGAAAAAAGGATCACCGAATCAAAAGATATGCCCTCTGAAGTGAAAACAACAACATCTGAGTTCAAGGAACTGCACCATAATCAAGAAAAATAACCTACACCAACAGAACGGGCACGGAACCAACTTTCCAACGATATCTCGTTTGCGAAAAACTGACTCCGTATGCAAAAGTTATGTCCGATTTCGTGAAAGTGCTCCAGAATGACCAATAAGACCTGCAGGCAGCCTAGGGGGCTAAAAAAAATTCGGCCCCTGGTCTTGTGGGCGACCAGGGGTTGATGGACTGGGGGTTGTGGCGGAGCCCTTGGTCGCTGATATGACCAGGGCTAAGGTTGAGGAGCCGGCCAGGGGCGGGGCGCATAGCACCCATTCCCCCATATGACCGTGGGCGAAGCAGACGAGGCCCATGGGGGCTGGGCAGACCTGGCGGCGGGTTGGTTGAGCACCGCTCGGCGGTGGCGGACTAGTGGCGCTTTCCTGCAACACTGGAGGTGCTTAAACCAAGGTGGTTTTTGATTTTTTTTGGGGATTTTCATGTAGTTTTCCGCCTCTTGAAGCGTGCTAGGTGTTAGTGTTTCTTAGATCAAATTAAACAATGAAAGCACTTAGAAATATTGCAACACATAAGACAATGAACACAACAAGATACCCTAGGAAAACCCTCCTCTTGAGGGAGAAAAACCCAACAAATGAATCTCTTATATAAAGTAGCACAAGAGCAGAAATCTGCTTACAACTCAGGCCCAACAATGGCCAATAAAGAATACAATGAAGTTGTACCTCTCCTAGATGCACAAGATACAAATGAATATGTTCTTCCTTGAAATCGGATCTGCTGCTATGAAAAGGCGAATTCTACTCTGCTCTCCTAATTGTGAACTTGCTTCTATCACATAATGAGCACATTCAACCTTCTATAAATACATATTGTGATCAACCTTGAAGTAGGTCGGTCCATCTTGAGAAACAAAACAATAATAATAAAGTCGGCTACAATATTAAATGCAATATGATCTTAAGGAAAGTCGGCCATAATATTAAATAGTCATATGGCTACTATTTAATATTCTTCAATCTTCTTGAAGCGCATGAGTGGAAGATGCAGCCTGACGCTGCTAACATCAACACTCCCTCTCAGCTAGGGATGAACTTCCACCTAAACAAGCAACACACATCATCTCAATATGATAAAAGAGCTTATCACCTCATCGTGAAAGCACAATAAAATATCACCTCACTGTGATATCGGATATCACCTCATCGTGATATCAACCATCATGGCTACCTCCATAGATGGTATGAACAAGAGCTCATCACTTAATGTGATGTTGTCACCTCAATGTGACTTTCACCATGGCTCTCCCAGAGGGTGTAACACAAGCATAAATAAACCATCACGGATTCCCTCACATGATGCTGTCATGGAGTCACACACATGACATCCACCACGGCTCTCCCAAAGGGTGGAAACAAGGGCTTTCACCTCAAATCTCTCTCAATAGAGAAATGCATTATGAAGGGCTTGCACCTCAAATATCTCTCAATAGAGAAATGCATTACCAAGGGCTTACACCTCAAATCTCTCTCAATAGAGAAATGCATTATCAAGGGCTTACACCTCAAATCTCCCTCAATAGAGAAATGCATTAACAAGGGATTTCACCTCAAACTTCTCTCAAAGAAGAACTCATTAAAAGAAACACTGATACTGAGACTCCCTCTCAATTAGGACTTCATTCTCCACCATATCAAGCTTGTCTCAAAGGTACACAAACATTATCCTAAAGAGATGCTTGATGAGAATGACTACCATCTGCTCATCAGTGCTGATATACCTCAACTGAATATCTTTTCTCAATATCATATGTTGAAATGTACTCGGCCTTAGCTGTACTTAGTGCCACAGAAGACTGCTTCCTTCTATACCTCAACTGAAACAACATCCAAAGCAATACAAACATGTTCTTTAGGTTCAGTAGGCTCCCTCTGAATCTTCAATCACTTGCATCAACCACTTGTCCTCATTGCCTGCAACGCTTGCCTTAGAGAAATGGTTTCCAACGCACACCTCTGTAGAGATTCAAGGTTTTCCTCTTTGAACGCATCTTAGATCACTCTATTCTGAATAGGTTTGCGGAGCTACCAATTTAGGTTGACTTGACTTGAGCAATTCAGAACTCAACTGCTGAAGAGGTACTTCAACAATTTAGCATTCGGCCTTGCAACACTGCAACCTTTACTTATTCTCAGTGAGTCATAGGACTCCCTCTTAAGGTTAATTCTTCCTTTTCAAATAGATGTCTTCGACCATTCACTTAGTCTCATAGCTACAAGTAGAGTCTTCAACCTTCAACCTATAGGATGCATCAAACTCTTCTTGAAAGCAATCTCTTATGCTTCTTTATCCTGAAATCATTAACAAGAGATTACTAATAGTTCATGGAACTCAACTATCTCAAATAGACATACCATAACTAGGAGCATACATGATTGACTAACTCAATAACATGAATTAGTAGCTATAAAACAATTCATGAACATTATTCAACCATGCAATACTTCAAAATCTCCTGAGTAATAGATAACTAATTCATCAATCATGACATGACTTTCTTTCAATTTCTCAGAAGAGCTAATCTCAAAAGATAATCTTCACAATTTAGCATGATACAACTTGTAATGAATAAATCTAAAGAATCTTATCACAAAGATCACTATTTACTGGTCACACATAATTCTAAGTAAATAATGTTAGATTTGCACAACTCAACAATTGAATTTTAGCCTAGAATGGTAATAAAAAAAACAAGGAATACTTATCTCTTAAATATTCTGATGAGTGGAATTATTGGACACAGTAAGATACGCTACTCTTTGTGCTTGGATTAGTCCACAACTAGATTAAGAAACAAATACAACATGCTTACTAGCAACACACGATGATTCTACCCACTGAAATTCAAGAGAAAAACATGATCTTTACTACACACATGATCAAACAACAATTATCAGATTAGTACAACTCAGTAAACTGAGTTTCACATAAAAAAATATAAACAACAGAAAATACTTATCTCTTCGATGTAGTAAAGACTTCTTTTATGACAGCATATACTCAGTATTTATATGCTCAACAAAAATATCCATAACCAACATATTGGTGACAATTTTTCTCCTCTTTAATCTTCTTGTGTTGTACTAGCAAGAGATCTGTTCAATATCCTTGTTGCCTTCCAAGCATATGATGAAATATTACACTCAAATCTGTTGCCTCTGATTACCTTACAAGCATTCACGACTTCAAGGGATACTGATACCAAAGAAGTACAGGCCATTACTTTACACGGACAATTATTTCTTTAGGCAGCCCCCATAGTGCGCCCAGACATACACTTCTTCAGCCCCTTTGTGTTATTTTCGCAGCCAACCAGAATTCAGATATAAACCTTGAATGCTTATGCAAGGCTTTAACTACTTAATTTGCTCGCTTATCAACTAAAAAATTATTTCGCAGGGCACCATCCACCGCCATGATAAACAAACAAATTCTCAAGCACAAGACCAAGGTGTAATAAATACTCAAATGATCCACAACAGAGTAGCACATTACGAATTATAATATTGCAGGATATTGATATAGTTTCAGCCTGACACCTTATCATTCATGAACTCATATAGATCGCACTCCTTGAGACATGTGCTTGTGCAATGAATGCCATGCAACCTCAACTTTTAATCAATTTTCAAGATCACTGGCACAACTGCTTAAATCTGATCAGGATCTTCCTTATACCCGCTCTGATACCATGTTAGTGTTTCTTAGATTAGATTAAACAATGAAATCACTTAGAAATATTGCAACACATAAGACAATGAACACAACAAGATACCCTGGGAAAACCCTCCTCTTGAGGGAGAAAAACCCAGCAAATGAATCTCTTATATAAAGTAGCACAAGAGCAGAAATTTGCTTACAACTCAGGCCCAACAATGGCCAATAAAGAATATAATGAAGTCACACCTCTCCTAGATGCACAAGATACAAATGAATACGTTCTTCCTTGAAATAGGATCTGCTACTATGAAAAGGAGAATTTTGCTCTGCTCTTCTAATTGCGAACTTGCTTCCATCACATAATGAGCACATTCGACCTTCTATAAATACATATTGTGATCAACCTTGAAGTAGGTCGGCCCATCTTGAGAAACAAAACAATAATAATAAAGTCGGCTACAATATTAAATGCAATATGATCTTAAGGAAAGTTGCCCATAATATTAAATAGCCATAAGGCTACTATTTAATATTCTTCAATCTTCTTGAAGCGCATGAGTGGAAGATGCAGCCCAACGCTGCTAACATCAACACTAGGGAGGTTGTACGACCTCTTTGCAAATTTTTTTTTGCCTCAGAAACCAACTTCTCCAAAATCGACGAAACAACAGGCGTTCTTAGGGTTTTGGGGCACTGCGAACGCGATGGCGGTGTCCATTTTGCTCCAAGATACTCTGAAAAATAGACTACCTCCAGAGCTTGCAAAAAAACATCATACTTGAAACCCTCATAGATCTGGTAAATGATGACCAAAATCTGCAAAATAAAAGTCAATCCTGACGTTTTCCAGCACTCTGAATTGAATGGTGAAGCCCGAACTGATCCAAAATGTTGCATAAATGAACTCAAGGCATGATACCCTCGAGGAACCCTGAACAAACTTTGTAATGATTTTCTCTAGAATTTGAGAAGGGGCGCTTGGTCTACTGGTGAAGTTGAAAGGTTCTAAATGAGCCCACCAGGGATCAAGTCTTGCTGAGTGCAAAGGCTCTGACACCAAAAAATGGATAAGGCTGGGATCGCGCCCCGAGCGAATTTGGCGGAATGGATACCCCTCAGTCCTTGGCCCTTAGCCGAAGAGGTTCAGCCCAAGAAGGCTCGTGCTCCCGTATCGGGTAGCAAAAAAGAATTTGTGAATGACCTCCATAAAAAAAAAAACCCTTGTTTGTTTTCTCCATCCATTCTCTTCCTTGTGACAGGTATCTATTTGCATGCAGGTGTTTTTGGAGTCTGAAGTTGGTTTTGACAACTCCTACATGGTATCAGAGCCAAAACCAACTTCACAAACCCCGAAGATCACCTACATGCAAATTACCTGTCACAAAAAGGAAGAGATGGAGACAAAAAAAGCAAGGGTGCTCTGAAAGCTGAAAATATATTAATCAGAGAGTATGAATAAAATACAATGATCAATCCTTATAAAAGGAGATTGTGCAAAACCCTAAAAGAAACCCTAATAGGAAAACATTTAATAATTAATATAATTATTAAGTGTCACTTAATGCAAACTAAAGTAAAATCTTAAGAAGGGAATAAAGGTAACTTAATTAACATAATTAAGTTAAAACCTTTACTCTAACAGTTGTAACTGTAGTTTCCAAAATTGTATACCTTAATAATTTCCCATTATGTTTTGTCCCCTAATTTATTGGACTTAATTAAGTTTCTCATTTTCCCAATTATGCATTCCAAAGCATAATTTTTACCATTTTTCCAAGGAGGACGAGTATTGAATAAATACATCCAAGCATTAATTTGCCCCTATCTTTGAGTGTCCTAGAAATTTGGGCCAGGACCCATTCGCCCATAGGAAAATGGGTCCCCCTCCTTATTGAGGACCTAAATTTAAATATGTTGTTGGTGGTATTTAACATCCAAAATTTAAATATGAAGTGTCGACTTTTGGAATCTAATTTTCAGGAAATTGGATAAACATCTATAAATACCTAGTCTTTTATCATTTGAAAGATAACAACAAGAGAAATCTAGAAAACTATCAACAAACTTATAATCAAGAGCACTATTAAAGAAGAAAAGAGCAACTTTTTAGAGCATTATTACAACAATTCAAGATCTAACACCATGCCAAATCCTATGTGAGATTATGTGTGTTCATGTTCACATTTTGTGAAGGTTAACCCTTGTTGTAGGTCTCCAAAGTATTCAAGTGTTCAAGCAAAGAAAGATCCAAATCCTTGAGGTGATGTGTATGACTTCAGTCCTTCAAGGTAGCCACTGAAGGGTGGTGAGTTGCAGTGCTTTGTTCATTCATCATTCCTTCCTTTCAATTATCGTTCCGATCATTGAAATTGCAATTATGGAAGTGGAAACACTTACATGGGGTTTGATTGAGGCAAGCCCTTATATGACACAACTTCTTTCCTCTTTGTGAATGTGCATGTTGCAGGTTTGAAGGGGATTGAAGAGACTTTGAAGATCTATTTTGCATTGTTTCATTTGTTGTCATCAAAGTTGTCAAGCCACAAAAGCTTAATTACAAAATTCACCAATGACATTTTGAAAAGTTTACCACTGGGAATTAGGAACTCAGATCCAACACTAGAGACCTGCAAAAATAGTTTCAGGACCCCCTGTCAAAGACCCATTCACCCTTAGGTGATTGAGTCCCTCTTGGCGCGCTAAATCAAATTTTTGGTGTCGAGGTACACATCAATCTGCACTTTCTAGATCCACTTGCAAATTACTGTTTTCATATGTTTTTATTCAAGATTTTACACTTTACATATTAGGTCAAATAGTCTAATTAGGGAAATCACTTCAAGTCATTTCCAATTCACTCCTAAGACTCAAAAATATGTAGATATAGGTCTGATTCTCTCACCTAAGAGGTTGTAAGTCAATCTATGCACCTTGTTGATTTGCATCTTAATGAAATCCTAGAAATTATGGGACATTAGCCCTAGGTTTTGGAAATTAAACTTAGGGTATCCACATTTTTATGTTTCAGTAAAAAACAAATATAAAAAGAAAATTGCAGAGTGAATGTTTATGCAATGAAGAACAAAATAGTAGAAATACAAGGCACAAAACTGTCGAAATGAAAAGCAGTAAAACCCTTTTCATATTTCGTAGTAACAAACAATTATTCAAAGCAAAATCCAGAGTGAATGTTTGTGCAATGAATAACAAAATAATTGAAGAGCATGGCATTAAATCATCACAAAAAACCAACGAAACCCTTATCAAATTTCGTAATACAAAACAAATATAAATTACAAATTACAAAGTTAATCTCTATGCATTAAATAATAGAATAGTACAAGTGCATGACAATATATAGTCAAAATGGGAACCAATGAAACCCTTTTCATATTTCATAGTAGCAGTTAAATATATAAAAAAATTGCACAGTGAAAGTTTGTGCAATGAAGAACAAAATAATATAAGTGCATGGAAAATTATCATCGAAATGAAAGACAATGGTACAAGCCTAGTGAGGTTAAAAACCTCACTTGCATTGAATAAATGAATCGGTGTGAAAACTTGTTTTGGAGAGTGCAGAGTCGAACAATGAATCGTGTAGAGCCGAAATTGTATGGGTGTCTAACCAAATGAAGACTCTAGATTAAACACAAAGGAAAGGAATCAATGAGTGGGTTATGCAAGAAATTAGAGCATTGAATGAACCTTCCTCCGAATAACATGCTAGTCAGGTGGAGTAAATGGGAAGGGATGTGTAAGCCAAGTTTACAAATGAAGCTAACAAAGGGGTAACAGGAAATTAATGCTCTCAATTGGACATTCTGGGTGGCAAGGTGTTTGGATTCCATGCATCCGTCCAACCCACTACCAGTTCCCCTTTGTGTAGCCTCCAGAGGTGGTCCTGGCTAATGATCAATCAGACCCCAAAATGGGCCTGTGAGGAACAATGTGGACCAATCTTAACGTGACACATGGTAGGTTGGTATAATTTAAAAAATATCCGAGTCCACAATGGAATGGGTGACATGACGAGAATTTTTTTGGTCCACGTGGCATGTCACGTGGACCTCCAAGTTAGGGTACTCCATTATGGGCCCCTCTCCCCTACTCATCTTTCTTCTTCAAAAAATAATTGGTTCTTATTGAAACTTTAGAGGTGTGTGATTCCACCTCCTAATTACTATTTTTTATTAATTATATTATTGATACTTTATTTTGATTTATTTGTTGAGGTTTGAGTTATTCATTCACATAATTTTTTTAATCTTTGGTAATGCTATTTATCATATTTATATTCAATGTATAATTTGATGTTTGGTAAAGTACATGATTTTATAGGGAGATAATTTATTTTAATATCAAGTGGATCATTCATAATTATAAAATATGAGGTATTATAATAACACAAAATTATACAATTATCCAAAAAATATTTTTAAAATAATCACCTAAAAATTACAATTTTAAAAATCAAAATTTATATTTTTTGACTTTTTAATTTTATATAAATAGTTGTATCTATAAAATTAAAATTAATTTTAATTATATTCTCTTAAAAGAGTACAAAATATTCTTTAATCATCATCAATAACAGTAATAATTATAAAATATTTAAGTTATATGTATATAATATAGATATTGTAGCATCGTAAATTGTCACCTTTGATAATTTCACACTATGCTTTGCTCCCTCTTAAATTATTGGACCTAATTGACCCCCTAATTTCCTGAACTATGCATTCTATGGCCTATTTTTAACAATTATCGATGAATTGCAACCGAGAAACAAATGTAGTTATCTAATACCTTGCCCCTAACACTTAAAGTCCTGGAAAATAGGGACAGGACACTCACGCCCTAGGCATGAGTGTCCTCCTATTTTCCCTCCAAATTTAAATATGTCGATGTTGTGATTTCATCATTTGCATTTCAATTGGCCAAAGTCGACTATTAGGATTTAATTTACAAGAAATTGAATAATTGCATATAAATACCTAGTTACTGCATCATTTGAAATCATCTAGGAATTATTGAGCAAAAATTATTGTCAAGAGCAAGTCAAGATCATTCAAGAGCAGTATTTCAATGATTTATTGTAGCAATTCAAGATTCAAGCATCATGTCAAATCCTATGTGAGTTTATGTATGTTCATTTTGTCATTGTTTGTGAAGGCTAACCCTTGTTATAGGTCTCTAAACAATTCAAGCAAATCAAACAAGAAAGATCCAAGAGCTTGAAGTGATGTGTATGAATTCAGTCCTTCAAGGAAGCCATTGAAGGGTGGTGAGTTGCAACACTTTATCTATTCATCATTCCTTCCTATCATTTTTCTATTTAGCATTAATATTATCATTGTGGAAGTGGAAACACTAACACGTGTTGGAATCAAGGAACACTGAGAGGGGGGGGTGAATCGGTTTTCTGCAATTTTAACTTTATTGATATGATCTTTCAAACATTTAAAACATTCAATCAAAAGAAATATGCATGAACATAAAGTAAACAACCACAACACCATAAAACAAGAATTTTTATGTGGAAACCCTATTAGGGGAAAAACCATGGTGGATGGCCAATCAACAATATGGTCTGTGTATACTCAAAATAAAGTTTACAATAGGGAATGCACTTGCATTCAAGCACATTGCCTAGAGCTCATTGCTCAAAGAAGACTCACTATCTTACAAAGATAATTAGATTAAATCCATCTGAGAAAATGAACTGAGATAATAGCATCTATCAATGCTTGATTATAGTTCCGGTTAGGCTCAATAATCGATCTTCTGTCCTTCTGACTAATTTTGCACTTCTGCTCTGCTCTACTCAAGCTCACATCACAAAATCCTTAATGCACAAGTGAAATTGTGCATAATTGCTCTTCTTCACTTTTGATATTCACAAGTTGCACAAACACACTTCACATCTATCTCAAAATGATATAATTGAACTCTTATATATATCTGAAACTAAGAATTTAATCGCTAACTGTCATCTCAAACAAAAGTGAAAATATATTCAAGTTGTCGGCTCAATCCATGTTTAATTCTTGATGCGCATCACCCAAATTCGGCTCCAACATAGTAGGGATCTAAATGAACATTGTCAAACACAAAAATAGTTAAACAAATACTTCCCAAACCTCCGTGACATGTTATATCAATCGGGTCGGCCTTCATGTACTGATGAACAAGAAATTAATTAACCAGATATTCAAACTCACACGAGGATCGATATGAGCCACTAAGATTCAATAGCAGCAAAGATCATATACCAAACAACATTCTCTGAGATACGCAGCTCAAAATGATAACAAAAAATCTTCATAAGAATCGATGAACACAAAACTATGAGATGCTCTATTCTTCCTTGACTGTCTTCAATTTGTCTGGGCCCAGTATGATCAAATGATGATGTGTGTATCTAATAATAGACTAGGGTTGGCATTAATGACAACACCAAATGATATTAGCAGTGTCTCTTGCCAATAATCTCCCCCTTTGGAATTGATGGCAACACTTAGTGAAAATGACTAAGTGTCAGATTAGTACCAACATGAATTACACTGCCATCTTCAAAATTCCAAAAAGACAACTCTCCCCCTGAGATGTTTATACATTTTTCACTCTGCTACTCTCCCCCTTTGACATCAATGGCAAGGGTAGGAATCCACATAAAAATAAGATCAAACAAAATTGTAATGAGAAGACTGCATATATACAAAGATGCTTCTTTAACTTACATAAACTAGAAAACATCTACAAAATATTTCTTCAACAGGATAAAATTTGTGTCCCAAACCCTTTTGAGACTCTCCAAAATTGTTATGTGACCACAGACTAAGTAGGACTGTGTTTCTGCAGATTCCAAGTTTATTGGATCACTAACTGCCATAACATCTTCACCTTCCTTTAGTGCAGTTGACATTATCTCAATCTTCGGACCAATTAGGCCTCTAAGTTCACATGATTTCTCCATAATTCTATCATTTTCATGCTTCAGGCTCCTTATCTTGTCAAGCAGAGATATTAAATGACCTTCTTGCTTTGCAACACCACCAACTAAAGGATCAAAAGCTTCGAAAATAGTAGTTAACTGTTTTTCTAGATCCTTAACCTTCTTTTCATTGGCCTCAGTAAATTTTGACAAAGACAGACATGATTTATAGATCTTTCTACTTTCAGACATAGCACTTTGAACATTCTTCACACATGTGGCTGACATAGTTTTATCTTTAGCAATCATTTCTTTCAACCTACTAAACCTTTTGGCATCAAATTATTTCTGCACTTTAACCATAGCTAATTTCTCAAGTGACTCAAAATGAGTACTTACAGAGTTAATGAGCTTCTTCAGTTCACCAGAGGAGGAACCAGATGGATCTTTGACATGAGTAGGCATTATTTTCTCTAGAACTCCAGATGCAAGGTTTAAAAGTTCATTGTCCTCAATGTGAGACCTTAGTAATTCTTCTTTAGCCTTCGCCTGGGAAAATGATGCTACCTTCATTTTCTAAATTGGAGACAAAGTGGATAGGTAAATAGGACCTTCAATCAATTCAGGATCAAATTCTTCCTATTGTTCTACTAGAAATTTCTATACTTCCTCTGTAGTGTCTCTTGTTTCCATTGGAATTTCCTTTAAATCAAATTTCTTTTCAACCATTGTTTCTTCAGCTGCAAATTCTTTCTTCTCTTCAATTTTCTTATCCTTCTCAACCGATACAATTTCAAGAGTCTCAATCTCCATAGTTATTTTTGTATTGTACATATCAAGAGGAATCTGAATATCCTCAATTGCATCTAGTTTTTCTTCTTCTTCCGGACCAGATGGGACATCTTTATCATTTTTTCTTCAATGACAACATCAATTCTGTCATTTAACAAAATCTTTCTCAAGATTTGTTCAGTTTCCTTTGCAACTTCATTAGTCAGACCAATCATGAGCTTGTTCACCCTTGTCTTTCTCTTGAATTCCTTTTTGGCTTTATTTAGGATTACCTTCATTTCTTCCATAGATGTTACCAGATGTAATTCTGCAAGAATTCTTTCTCTCATTTGTTCTTCTTTTGATCTAGCATTTACCCTCCTCGTTTCCAAAATCTCATACAAGCTTTTAGGTAAGCTAGGCATTATTTCAATAAGAAATTTATTGAAAATATTCAAATGCTTTATTACATTGCCTCCTCAAGAGTTTTTTGACCATATTTATCAAAGGTTTCATACCATTTACAAAGTGGCTTAAGATTTCCATCCTTGATCAAAGCTTTTTCAACTTCTTCTACTAACATACCTGGTTTGTCAATTTTTTCCTTCATCTTTGCTTTGAATTCTTCACCGGAGGATTTATCTTTGGAAACTGTGGCTGCCTTAGCACCTTGATGCTTGATTTCTCCAACTCCTTCATCTGATTCTGTCTCTTCATCTTTAGAGACTGCCACATATATTATTTCTTTTTCCTTCCTTACCGGATGTTTTTACTTGAGTTTGTAGAAGAATTGGCTTTGCAATAGGGGAAAATAGGGGTGCAGAGCTCCTTGTTGACCTAGTTCTGGCAAAGGGTGCTGTTGGACTAACAAATTCAATTTTTGCTGCTTTAGCTTCTTCTTTTTTCCTTCTAGCTTCTCTCACTTTTTCTACTAATATGCCCATACTTTCTGCAAAGATTTCTACTTCTTTTTTGACTCTTCGGACTAACACAAGTTTCCTGAGTTCATTGTGTACCTATATATTCTTTTATGAAAAGGTTCCAAATCTTTCTTCAGATGAGTCTTGAGGTTTTCTGAGTAGGTGTTCAACATACATTTCCAAGATGTTTGCCTCAACCTCATATGCCATTGGCATGATCCAGACTATTCTTGGATCAACTGCTTCCATCAGGCATTGGTCAATATCAACCATAAAGAAGATAGTATCTTTATACTTCTCCACAATAGATGTGGGAATCCTCTCTCGAGCATGCATCATATTTTGAATACTTTTGAAATATCCCCAGATAGTGGCGTTCTTTGTCTTAATGTCTACAAATCTTTGAAAGAGATCTCTGATCTGAGCAGCTACCAATTTATCTTTTTACCAATGTACCTTTTTGAATCCCGAAACCTCATTCATGAAGTAAAAGAATAAGCAAATAGCAAGTTACCATATTTAAAGGAATTTTTCTTATCTTTCTTGATTTTCCCAAGATTTTCCATCAGCTGACTTCTTAGTAACTCACACAAATCATAGTTTGCATTTTCCTTTACCATCTGATAGGCTGCATAAATGGCTATGCCAGACACAAAACTGTCTCAGTTGGAATGATAGATTTTATACCTAATAACCATAGATGAAAATTTGACATCTATATCAACAATATCATCAATTATCATCACTCTTCTATCATACTTGGAATCGGTTGCATCAGTGACCGTTTGATTCTTCACTGATTTTAGAATTGGTAATCCATTGGAGGAACTTAAACCTATAACAACACTTATAGCCTCTTTTTTTTTTTAATCTTGAAAGGATTATTTAACCACATGAAACTTGCATGAACTTGACTCAATATGTACTAGACCCATTCATTCTCTTTAAAGATGAGAAATTTTACAATTTGTGTAAATGTCTTCTCTTCTAGGGTTTTGAATTTTGGCTTGACACTAAAGTCTTCTCCTATAATGTGATTTTTATATAAATTCAATAGCCGAGAGCTTCCTAACTCTTCAATGTTCGAGTGGATATGTGCCCTAATATCTTCAATGTGTAAAACTCCGTATGAAACAAATGAAAATTCTCCTAACGGGTCTGTCTCGACAGATTTGTGGGGACGCCATTTGAATTTGGGAGGGGGTCTATCCTTGATGTCAACTACCAATGGAGTACTCATCTTCACAAATTCACAAGTTTGCAATTTTTTCTGATAAATACCTTTTCGTCAGATTAGAGTTTGATTGCTGAATCACCTTTACACTTGAATTTCACCTTAATTCACCAAAGTTCACTTCAGAGCTCTCCAACTTCTTTTCTTTAAAATGAAAAGTGACAAATGAAAGATAGAAATGACTTTTTATCACTCGCATACCTAACCCTTTTTGTTGCAATAAATGCTTTTTACCCTGACTCAACCAGATACCCTATTTTCATACACTGTAAAAGATAATTCTTCTACGGACCTCTAATACTGCATAATAATCTCTCCAATGAGTTCAATAACATCTATAGAGCATCTATGCACTTGCTGTGCTTATCCACATCTGGTGTCAGTAATCGGTTAGGGGGTTAAGAGATTTTCTTGACAACTCCCCCTAGGCCAAAGGCCTAAAGCTAATTCCTGGAGGAATTACCAGAAGTGAATTCTGGTGCTAGTGCATTTCCTTTAATAGAGGGACTTTTCTTCATCCATTTCTTCTGCATCTGTTGCCTAATTACATCCGTAGTGACTTTTCCTTTTCCTTTAATATCCTTTTGCATGTTTTTATTTTGATTTACCAGACCTTTTCTCTTCCAACAAAATATAGCAATGTGACCAAATTTGTTGTAGTTATAACACAAAATTTCTCTGTCCAGACCAATTGTTCCATTGATTTTCTATTGATCTACATTGGTTAGCAGTATGTCCAATTCTATTGCATGTATAACATTTGACAACTCTATGAAAGTTGTTCATCATGTTTCTACATTCATTTGACTTATGGCCATGCTTGTCGCAGTTAAAGCATTGACCAAAGAATGATTGACCATTTGATTTCATTCTACTTCTACACCGAGAAGCCATATGACCAAATTTATTGCAACTAAAACATTAACCATTAAATATCCGAGCATTAGGTTGTCTTACCAGATACCTTCCAGATTTGTTCATTTGATTTCCTTGCCTGAATCTCCTTTGTCTAGATCTGGAACTTTCTCCTTCTTCATATCCAAGACCTCGCTTGTCACCTTCTATCCTTTGACCTTTAATCAATTCATCAAGCTTGGTTGAGCTAATCTTGAACTTATCCTTGAATTCATTTGCAGTAGCAAGTTCATCTCTGAGATCATCAATTTATTTTTCAAGGACTTCCTCATTGTTTTTAGATTGTTCCAGTTCATTATCCAAACAGTTTCATTCTTCAGATTTTTCTTTCAAGGATTGCGCAAGCTTCTCTTCATTTTTATTTTTGTCTTCAACCTCCTTGGTTATTCTCATTATGATAGATTCCATCTCATGCTTTAGAACTGTATTATCTCTAGTAATATTTTCACATTCTTCTATCTTTTCCTTCAGGGCTTGACTAAGTTGTTCATCTTCAATGCTCTTACTTTCATTCTACTTGATCTGATCACAAAGTTCCTTTCTCTTCTCCCTAGACTTTTTGATTTTATCTTTTAAAGACTCAATGAATTTCTCAGCATCCATGAGGTTTGCTTGCAATTTCTGAACTTCAGATTTTGACTAATCAAGATCATCTAGGGCCACCAAAATTTGTTGTTGAAGACTGCTTGAATCCATTGAATTGATTTCCCTGATATTCCCGAAGCTATTAAACTTTTTCCGAGGAACTAGGATCTAATAACAATTGTTGGAATCAAAGAACACTAAGAGGGGGGGTGAATTAGTGTTCTACAATTTTTAACTTTACTGATCTGATCTTTCAAACATTTAAAATATTCAATCAAAAGAAATATGCATGGACATAAAGTAAACAACCACAACACCATAACACAATAATTTTTACGTGGAAACCCTGTTAGGGGAAAAACCATGATGGATGGCCAATCCACAATATGATCTGTGTATACTCAAAAGAAAGTTTACAATAGGGAATGCACTTGCATTTAGGCACACTGCTTAGAGAAAAAGTTGCTCAAAGAAGACTCACTGTCTTACAAAGATAATTAGATTAAATCCATCTAAGTAAATGAACTGAGATAATAGAATCTATCAATGCTTGATTACAATTTTAGTTAGGCTCAATAATCGATCTTCTATCCTTCTGATTGATTTTGCACTTCTGCTCTACTCTGCTCAAACTCGCATCACAAAATCCTTAATGCACAAGCGAAACTGTGCATAATTGCTCTTCTACACTTTTGATATTTGCAAGTTACAAAAACACACCTCACATCTATCTCAAAATGATGTAATTGAACTCTTATATATATCCACAACTAAGAATTTAATCGCTAACTATTAGCTCAAACAAAAGTGAAAATATATTCAAGTTGTCGGCTCAATCCATCTTTAATTCTTGATGCGCATCACCCAAAGTTGGCTCCAACATAGTAGGGATCTAAATGAACATTTTTGAACACAAAAATACTTAAACAAATACTTCCCAAACATTTGGGACATGTTATATCAATCGGGCCGGCCTTCATGTATTGATGAACAAGAAATTAATTAACTGAATCTTCAAACTCGCACAAGGATTGATACGAGCCAATAAGATTCTATAGCAACAAAGATAATATACCAAACAAAATTCTCTAAGATACATAGCTCAAAATGATAACATAAAATATTTATAAGAATCGATGAACACAAAACTGTCGGATGCTCTGTTCTTCCTTGAATGTCTTTAATCTGTCTGCCTTTATGATCAAATGTTGATGTGCGTATCTAATAATAGACTAGGGTTTCCATCAATGACAACACCAAATGATATTAGTAGTGTCTCTTGCCAACAACACCGTGTTTGACTAAGGCAAGCCCCTAAATGGCACAAACCTTCCTCTCTCTTTGAATGTGCAAGTTTCAGGTTTGAAGGATATTGAATGAAGTTTGAAGACCCATCATTCATTGTTACAATCAAAATCCTATATCTTTTCAACTCATGAAAACTCACATACAACATTATTTGATAGTGATTTAACAAATTTGGAGGTAGAAAAGGAAGGCTCTGATCTGGCATCACAGGACTATGAAGATAGATCTAGAATCCTCCTACAAGGACACTCGCACCCTGGGCATCTGTGTCCTCCATTTTTAGCCCTATATTTGAACCACAGGCGCATAGTCTCCTGCTCTACTCATTTTAGTCCAATTTTTTTTGTGACTTTTTGTGTTTTCTATATTTATATCAGAATAGTAAGTTTCACTATTAGCCTAGTTAGATCATTGCATTTCATTCCTAAATTCACACTATATTTGATCAAGGGTTGCTTGAATCACCTTTTAGGTTGTAAGTCAATCAAATAACTTGTCCAAATCCATAAAACCCCCACTACCCTCAAATATCTAATGACACATTTTGAAAAAGTGCCTAAACTCTAGGGTCAAATCTTAGGGTACCACTTTTTTTATGTTTCATTTTGGTGAACCTGACCTATTAACATTATATGTACCTTCTGATATTTTACCCTAGATCTACATTTTGCATTGAATTATCTTACATTTTTTCATTTAGAGTTTCATTTTTGCATTATAAAAAGGCATAAAAAAATTTAAAAAATAGAATATTGTATTATAGGTTACAATAGGGTTTGTTACAGTCATCTTAGATCAGATCTATATTAAAATTGCACTCATTAGGTTATTGAAATATGAAAATATTCATTGTTATCCATTTGCGCATCTTTCATTTAGGTCAAAAAAGTGAAAAAGTGCATTATTTTGTTTCAAAATTGCATCAAACCATCATTCTCTGAATTTTGCATCTTAGATATGAAAATTACATTCAAAATTATCATTTACTATTCAAACATTTTTTAACATTGTTGCACACTTGCATTTTCAAGTTCACAATTATAAATTCAACAAAATATGGAAAAATATTCACTATTAGACCTGTTTGCACATAGTTATGGGAACCTTAAACAATATCCTACACAGTCAAACTTTGAATTTTCTAAAACTTGTCTAGGACACAAATGCCCTGACACTTTTGTCCTAATATTTTGGTTGAAATTCGACTCAAATATTTGTTTATGTGTTTTCCATATGATTCCATTGTCTGAATTTTGTTTTTGCATTCAAAATTGTCATTTATTTCCAACATTATTGCATATTCACATTCTCAAGTTAACATTTATAAATTCAACAAAATCTAGGAAAATATTCATTGTCAGCCAGTTTGCACATAGATATGGGAACTTTAAATAGTATCCTAAATATTCAAACTTTGAATTTTCTAAAATCCTGTCCAAGACATAGACACCTTGAGCACCTTTGTCCTACTATTTTTGGCTAAAATTTTGCTCAAATTTCTATTTTTGTGTTCTTTATCTGCTTCTGTTGTCTAAATTTTGTTTCTAAATTTTATTAGTCCCATAAGTGTCTATTTTTCTAAAAAAATTGCTAGCTTGATCCATAGGGCATAACATCATGTTCTCATTACAAAAATCGTGTGTTGTCATAATTCATGTTCTATTGTGAGATCTTGTTAATCATTTTAAGGAATTTTTGTCACAAGCATGTAACAATGAGTTCATATCCCCTCTTTTGTTATTTCTCATTGATCCCTCTCCCATTATCTCTCCCATGTGTGAGGTTAGCTTGGTGAAAGAGAATACAACCTTTGAAAATCATGAAAATCATGTTTTTTCTTCTCCCAATATCTCTCCTACTTGTGAAGAAGGTATCTTGGTGTTAGAGGATCCAAGCATTGGGCATGATGAGAATCTTTCTTGTAACGCTTCCCCTGCATCTCCTACTTTGGAAAATATTATTAGACAAGAGGATGAAATCATTGATACATTTCTTTCAAAAGATAAAAGATGGATTACATAGATTAATCTATGCTAAAGTGACCTTAGATCCGCCCTTGATAGAAAATCATTAGCAAAAAGTTAACTCTGTTGAGGTTATGAATGCATAATTGGCTATTAGATCTCCTATAGTTATTGGAACTCCTAAAACTCCTATAATTATTGGACCTCCTAAGTCACCTCTCTTAATAATACCTCCTAAATCTCATGACCATGCTGTAAACTTTACAAAATAACTCACTACTAACCATGTGTCACAACAACCAAGTTATCACACAGCTTCTCACACATATAATACTAGAAACAAAGCAAAACAAATTCCATCATTCATCCCATTGCCTCAACCATACCTCCAACCCACACCTAATATCCAACAATTTAGTGGTAAAGAATATGATCTTATTGAGTAACTTCATAGCACTCCTGCTAAGATCTCCTTATGGGATTTGATTCAAACATCACCTGTTTATCATGAAATGCTTCAAAATTGTTTACACAAAGTTGTTATCCCTCCTAGTGTACAACTAAATGGTGTGGAAACCTAGATTGAGAGTATGAATTCGCCTAGCCCAGACATTGTCTTTGATCAAAGTGAGTTACCCCCTTTGGAAACACAAAAACAAAATGATGCTTTGATGGCAATGGTTGTTATTAACAAGGTTGGAATTAGGTGTAGAATTATTGGCAATGGTTTGTGGCTTAATATTTGTAGTGTGAACCTTTTATATAGAATTAGAGCGCATAAGACTAAAATTCAACCAAATACTTTGTCTATCCATGGTTTTGATAATGTGGGAAGACAACCACTTGGTGTAATAACATTACCTGTCAAGGTTGGTAAGGTTACGTTGAAAAATCCCATCCATGTCATGCCCCATGACCTTTCATATAATATTCTCTTGGGTAGACCATGGATTCATGAAATGAAAGGAGTGCCTTTAACGCTTCATCATCTAATGAAATACACTTACAATAATAAGGTTTACATGATAAAAGCTGATCCAAAATATGAAAATTGTTCGCAAACTAAAATAGGAATGAAGAGTCCTCTTAGAACATTGAGTCCAACTTCAAAAGTGGAACCTTTACAATTTTGAAGAAAAAGACAGGTGTCTTTCATCTATGATAAAGTTGTTGGATGATGAATGGGGATCATTAGATTTCACATCTACATTCATGGGGGAATACAATATTACACAAACAAAATAAAAAAAGAGAAAGAAGCCACAATGATATCAACACAATCTATTAAATGAATCATCCACAACTCTAGAAAAGAGGAAAAAACAAATTACACATCCACTTATGATCAAGATGATCATGAAAAACCACCTTCTTCAAAAGAAATGGAAGCCATTTATGGAAGAGGTTATCAAATTTTGAAACAATTTGGCTATAATGGAAAAGGATGTGGTGTAAAGAACAAGGTATTTGTTGTGCATGTTTTGCACACACGTCCTGCCGAAGGCAGGGACCCCCTTTCTTTTGCTCCTGATGGGTCATTTTCACTCTCGGTGGGCAGTTTTACTCCTGCCTCATTTTGTGTGCCCCTATTCCCAAGCCTAGGTTGGTCATATGCCTGAAAACAACTAAAGTTCCCTTTGACCAAGTTTTCCTATCTGAATTTGCTAAGTCTTTTGCTTTTGTGAGGCCTCCTTTTTTTGCTTTTGCCTTGCTCTCGCTAATTGGGTCCCTGCTCGCTTGACTTCGCTTTTCCCTTCATTTTTGACTTTGGGGACAAGTTGCCTATGGATTTGGGATGTTTTCATGATGCCTAGGTGAACTGCCAAGGTTTCATTAAGTTTCGGGAAGTTGTGGAAATTTCATTGCGGGCTGTTGCCCCTCTGCTGCCGTCCGTGGGAATTTCCTTGCGGGAAACTGCCCCTCCGTTGTCGTCTGTGGGAATTCCTTTGCGAGATGCCATGTGCGGGTCTCCATGTGCTCATTTCCATTTCAAAAGGGTGACCACCGTTCGGCTTCCCCCTTCCAAATCTCTGCCTTTCCAAAAAGGGGTGCAAACTTCAAGTTTTCATCATCTAGGGCCCATAAAATGAATGATTTCACATGCCTTAAGGGGTTTGCATTAAGTTTTCCATGTGTTTAGACATTGTGGAACTTCCCTTGTGGGTCACCATCCCTCTATCACTGTCTATGGGAACTTCCCTTGTGGGCCACTATGTGTGGGTTGTCGTGTGCTCACTACCATTTTAAAAAGGGCGATGAACCCTCCAGCTTCCCCCTCCCAAATTTCCGCATTTTCTTAAAATGAGTCAAATCTTAAGGAAATATGTCTTGGCACTCTTTCTACCCCTTTTCCCATGTGCTAAAATTGAAAAATCTCAAATTTACTAAGTTTTGTGAAGTTGCAGGTTGTCGTTCATGGGAACTTCCCTTGCGGGCCATTGTCCCTTCGTCGCTGTTTGTGGGAACTTCCCTTGCAGGTCACCGTCCTTGGGAACTTCCCTTGCGGGCCGTTGTCCCTTCGTTGCTATTCGCAGGAAATTACTTGCGGGTCGCCATCCCTCTGTCGCCGTCCATGGGAACTTCCCTTGCGGGTTGTCGTCCCTCTGTCGTCATCTGTGGGAACTTCCCTTGCAGGCCGTCGTCCCTCCGTTGCCGTCTGTGGGAACTTCCCTTGCGGGCCACCATCCCTCTGTCACCGTATGTGGGAACTTCCCTTGCAGGCTGCCATCCCTCTGTCACCATCCATGGGAACTTCCCTTGCGGGCTGCCGTCCTTTCATCACCGTCCGTGGGAACTTCCCTTGCTGGTCGCCGTCCCTTCGTCGCTGTCCATGGGAAATTCCCTTGTGAGCCGCCATCCCTCTGTCGTCATCCGTGGGAACTTCCCTTGTGGGCTGCCATCCCTTCGTCGCCGTCTGTGGGAACTTCCCTTGCGGGCCGCCGTCCCTTCGTCATCGTCGGTGGGAACTTCTCTTGCAGGCTATCATCCCTTCGTTGCCGTCCATGGGAACTTCCCTTACGGGCCGCCATGTGCGGGTTTCCGTTTGTGGTTTGCCTCTTTTAGGGCAGCTAACCCTTAACTTCCCCCCACCTAGAGGGCTCCACATTTAATTTTTTCATTTGCCTTCTGTCTGTCGTCCGCCAGCCATTTTCTGTCCACCGTCCGTTGTTTTCCTTTCATCTACCGATCGTCTGCTGTCCGCTGCTTGCTATCCGCCTTCCGTCTGTCAGCCGTTTGCTGTCTGACTTCCCACTTCCCTGCCTCTACATGCTCTGGCCCTCAAAAGTGAAATCTCCTCGAAATTCAATTTCTCAAAAAAGAAAGTTTCTCAGAATGTCAAATGGAAATTGTCTTGAAATGAGAATTTTCCAAAAATGGAAATTTTCCTAAAACGGAAATCTTTCTCGAAGAAGATTTTTTTCTTCCAAAAATGGAATTTTTTCTGAAATGCAAATGTTCCCAAAATTGATTTTTCTTCCTAAAATATGAAAATTTCCAAAAATGGAAAGTTTTTTGAAAATATGAAATTCTTGATGGACTATAAATTGCTACATTTTGATTTTTCTAAATGAGGGAAATTTGTCACTTTTGGAGATCTAAATCATGATATCTTATGGCACAGGTACTTTTAAGGAATCTATTTTGGGCCGCACAACAATTGAAGAAGTGCTTTCAAATAGGGCGATGGAGGAAGCTGTTTTATTTCACCAAAATGATGATGATTGTCAAGAGCTATCCATCCAAATAAAGAGCAACATATCTACCTCCCAAAAGCACCAATCTGCAAAAGAATGCACTTAATTGGCTACAAGAATGTTGTGAATACATCAAGAAAAAGGGCAGCCTTTGACAACTTTCAACAACAACAAAGGCAATCAACTAGAAGACAAAAGTGCTATAGTGCATGGGTCACTAGATGACAAAATAGGAAAAAGACAAAGTTGTATTTTAAATTCCTATTTATTTGGGGTAGGTGAAACTCTAATGTAAGTGAATCTTGGCTACACAATGAAAATTAATCCTAGCCATTCATTTGGGTTTTGGAAAACTATAAATAGGGGCTTGCTCCTCATCTGTAAATGGTTGGAGAATTGGTGCAAAGGGAATTTTATAGCAATAGAGAGAAGCATTGCATGGTTTTATGGGTGTTTCTTTTGAGTTTGTTCATTATGCATGCATGGTTCAACTTCCCTATTAGTTTTAGAGATTCTTGGATGACTTTAATGGTGTTGGCTATTACAGTATTTGATGCATTTCCAACTCATGTTTTTTGTGGTTTGTTGATGATGAATCACTTTGTAAAGCTAGTCCGATCTAACTCATTTGCTGCAATCTAGTTCAATTGTATATTCATGAGGTGAATGCACAATTTGAAAATTTGCAGTCCTTAGAAGATTACACTGATTTTGTGTAGTTGTAGGTCTTTCTTGGTCAAGAAAAATCCAGTTTCTGGGAGTCTATCTACTGTAGCACCCTCCATTGTTATTGTTCATTCATAGCTTAGATTTAGAACAACTCTCTTAACCCCTTCTCTTTTTGCTATTTCTTTCAGTCCCTTGGTTAGAGTAGGATTCCAAGCATCACCACAAAGCTAAATTAGATGAACATGGTGAGTTTCAGCTTGCTGTTCTGAGTGGGAAGACACTGTTCATTCACTTCCAACACTTTGAAACTCCATTTGCAGACCCAACTTCGCATGCTTTGTAAACCATAAAGGCTGACCCTTTGTTACCAACAAAACACATCAACCAATTGAACTATTCCAAGCATGTCATGACCTGAAACCCGAGAGACCTTGGGGTGATTTTCAACAACTTGTTGGAGATTGTCTTTCAAGAGAGGTGATGCACTTATGCATTACCTATGTTGAGAAGTACACCCATCAACAAAAAATGCACTAGAAGGAGGGCATGGCTGAGCTTGAGGCTGCAAAGCTAAAATTTGGAAGTTGAAAGCACTTTCAAGTGAAATCTGAGATAGAAAGATCTCATTATATGCTGGAAAGTTAAAATAAAAAATTGGAAGGAAAAGAAACATCTAAACCAATATGGAGCAGCATTTGCAAGTCAACATCACTCAGCTGCAAGAAGGTTTAAATAGGAGATTAAGGAGACCATTGAAACAATTTGCATTGGCAGATAAGTGTAGAATCCATGACACTCACAGGCACAACGAATTGGAATGCCTAACTTTCTTGGGAAGAGTTGAGATGGCCTTGTAGGGAGAAATCCTCTTTTGGGAAACATACCAACCCTTGGCTCTTCTAGACCTAGAAGAGGAATTTGCTAACATGGCAGCTAAGGCCTTCAAGGAGTTGATTCAAGAACAAATGAGCCTGGAGGATGGACCAAACTTAGGAAGAAGTGTTGATGTCTGGATGGTGCAGATTCCATAATGCACCGCACTCAGAATTCACTTGTCCATCATGTGAAAATGTCATCACCTAAGCTAGGATTTTTTTGGGAAAGTTAGAACAACCAACTCTCAATGAAAAAGAGCCATCCCATGAGGCATGTGAGTTGTCAAAATCTAGGAGACAACATATTGAAGTTGAATAGAGAAGCTCCACAGAGGTCAGTGTTGGGACAACACACACTGAGGCTAAAAATAAAAAGGAAGGAGTTGACTTCCTTGGGACAACAAGGAGCTTTGATGAAAGTTCAATTGGTGGGGAAGTAGAAAATATTTTCTCCATCGATAAAGAACAATCCTCCACTCAGGAAGAAGACCAACCCACAACTGAGAGGCACTTTATGGAAGATGAATCTGCAACATTATTTGCTGGTAAAACCAACAAAAATTTTGAAGAACAGAAAGAAAAAGAGGCTGGAGGCCTTGGGGCAGCAGAAAATGATGATGAAAGCATAAGTGAAATAATATTAGAAGACCTTTCCTTCATAAATGACAGCAATCAAGCATCCAAAAATGAAGATTTGGAGGAGTGGGAACAACTACAGGTCACGACTGTCTACCATCAAACTTTCTTCCTAAGTGATGATGAGGATCCGGTGGTGGAAAGATATAATGAAATTGTTTCAAGACTCATGAGGGATTGGTTGGAACTAAGACACTAGGTGGAATTGGAAGTATTAATGTTGCCAAGTTGGTGTAGGCTTCATGAATTGCCACATTCAGAGTTCACATGTGAACTATGCCAAGATGCCATCGAGCAAGTTAAAGAACAAGTGGGGCAGCCAACTACACCGCCTCCTATGGTTGCTTCAAGGATTGAATTAGAAGTCTAAGAGCTAGAACGAAGTGAAAACTTAGCTGAGGGAAGCCTCCAAGAAGAGGTTGGGACAACAACAACGGGAGAACACCATAGTCCCAAGACTTCAAATGATGAATCAAATCAAGTGGGAGAACTGACCTTTGAACATCAAGAGCCTTTCCCTCTTGAAGAAAATTTATACGCCATGGATGATAGGATTTATGGGGAATCACCGGAGGGAAATCATATAGTAAATTTTGGCCCCCTTTATGAGGCACCATCAATTGATGAATTCTTTCCACTAGGAACTATAATTGGAGGTATGCCAATGTTGAGGAGGAATACATTTCAGAAGTGGGTAGTGATGAAGATATACTACCTGAACCTCTAGACGGTGATGCATTGGAGTTTTCGGATTTGGAGAGGAATTCCTTCTTTGTCTATAGTGATGATGAACAAGAAGAAACAAGTGAACGCCATGATGAGATACATGAACTATAAAGAGAAGAAGAAAAAGGCGGGGGTGTTATGATGGATGCCCACAAAGATGACATATCTGGCCAGCTATAAGATGCAACTAGGATTCCTGTCTCCCTAAACGTTGTTGATCCTCCCACATGCTTCGAGAGCTGTGATATGACAAATTTGTCCATGTCATCTTCCTATGACAATGAACATCATAAAATTAAGGTCAACACCAAGGACATGAGATGGGACAACACGCTGCCTTTTGAGGACATCAATCAAGTGGAGCCATGGACTATGGAAGATCAACATGACGAAGTGTATCTCCTTGAAGAATAGCTGATGGAGGTTGCGGGTCCCACTGGTAACTTGGAAGAGGTGTTTGCTGCCTCATTCTCCTAGCCTTATGCAAGCCCAAGATCAGGTATAAGGTTCCTTGCATTTGAAATTTTTTCTTCATAATGTGTACTACCTGATCAGTTTGATGGTGATCTGAAGATTGATAATGCAAGAGGGATACTACACCATTCATTACGTCCACCTGAGGCTGCTAATGCAATGATCAACGAGGCCATGCACCATCTCAACTATCCAATACAACTGCCCTCACGCAATGACATCCAGGTTTTATCTTTCCCTGCTCTAATGGATGTTCATGCTTATCATTTTGATTATGGGAATGAGGGTAGACAAACGTGTTTATGGATCAACCATGGGTTTAATGAACCTCCTCAATTGCTGATTTTTCCTGAATATGCGATTGAATTTAAATGCTGCAATGTTGAACTTCTTTTTCTAAGTATAAGGATAAGTTTGCATGGCTTAGAACTGCAACGGTCACTCACCTGCTTGTGCATGCGTTACGAAATTCAATGGGCACAAGGGTCGGTTTGCCTTGTTTGAACGTGGTCCTTTGTAAATATCTTTGTACATAGTTGTTTTTGGGTAGTGTAGATCAAGGATAACTTTAAGAAACCCCCCCTTAGCAAAGGTGTAAAATACTGGCGAATCTTATGCACATTATTCAAAAATTTGTAAAATCCTGGTGAATCTTAATGAATAATTGGTAAAAAAAAAAATCACACTGGCAAATCCTAGTGAATAATCACTAAAATGATTAATTACAATGGCGAATCTGTCCTTTAAAAAATTGCATAGTTGGTCGATGCAATTCCCCCATATATATATATATTTTTAATATTGAAGTACGGGCCCAGGGGCGGCAGCCACCGATGGGGTCAAGGGGGTAGAGTCCCCTTGTGGAGGTCGAGGGGGCAATGCCCCCTCGCAGATGAAGCGTTTTTAAAAAATCTCACTTGAAAATTAAGACTAAATCAAACTTGAAATTTTTACCATCGATTAGCTTTTAAATCAGATGACTGCAAGTTCATTCTGTGAGTGAATATCGATGTGAGTGAACATCATTGGTGGGACACTTAGGGATGTCATGCCGATACAACGATTTTATATGCACTTAGTGAATTCCGTGACTTAGTGAATTTCGTGACTTTATATGCACGTGACTTTTAAAAAGGTTGTTGAGTCCTGAAATTTGTTTTGGGCCACATGATTAGATTTGATCATGTGGCCCAAAACAAATTTCGGGCCTCAACAACCTTTTTAAAAGTCACGTGCATATAAAGTCACGAAATTCACTAAGTCACGGAATTCACTAAGTGCATATAAAATCGTTGTATCGGCATGACATCCCTAAGTGTCCCAAATAAAGTCACGAAATTCACTTGCAGCCATTCGATTAAAAAGATAATCAATGGCAATAAATAAGAAATCTATTCAAGGCTAAAATATCCCTAAAATGAAATGGTAAACTATTATTAGTGGCGATATTTCCCAAAAATTAATTGTAAGAATATAAAATTACTGGAAAATATAAGTAATATTTGTATTTATAGTATAAACTACTAGTGAATCAGTTCGGATGATGCATCGTTTAAAAAATAATGCATTGGTGAATTAATCGAGACATTTATTTTTTTGTAAAAACCAGGCGATTCGGCATCCTTTCTAGCTTGTATTATTTGCCATTTTTGGAGGTCCCGATTTCAAATATTCGCCACTAAAGTTTTCCCTGGTGTAGATTCGTGTATATACTCTGCTTTCTTGACTTCGTTAGGTTAGTTGGTTTGATGTAGGTTTGTTTACTTTAGATTAGTTTCGTTGTTGTTCGCTTTCGCTTTCCCACTTTGGTTAGTGTAGGTGTTTGCTTTTTGTTTGCTTCCCGCTTGCTTTTTGTTTTGCTTCCACTCTATTGCTGCTTTGCTCAGGGTCCCTCTAATTTTAGCAAGGCATGTTCATGCGTACAACAACCATTTTATTTCATAGGGTTGTTCTATTTATTTCTTTGACAAAATTTAATCAAGTTTTTAGAGTGGATGGTGAGGGTCTTCTGTTAGTGTCAAGTGACTTGGATGTTTGGTTTGAAGGGGATAGGTCATTGGTTGATTTGACTCAGATGTATTATGAAATATTACATATCTTACATACTTTAAGAATCTAGTGGTTCCTATAGGTTCCTTTGTGAAGTCCAATTAAGTGAAAAATCTAAAATTCTACTTCAGCACTATTGTGATTCTCAGCCCTAATTGCAAGCTTCACTGCTTGTAGGTTGAAAATAAAGAAGAGAAAAGAAAATCAAAAGAAATAAAAAGAAAGAAAAAAAATGATGAAAATCAAAAGAAAGAAAATTCAACTTTCAGGAGGATACGAATAACTCTACCGGGGCTATGGACACCTGACTGGCAGTAGAGCAATGTTCGAGAGAATCACATCGACAACCTCATCGGGGCTACCGGGGCTATGGACACCTGACTGGCAGTAGAGCAATGTTTGAGAGAATCACATCGACAACCTCATCGGGGCTATGGACACCTGACCGACAGAGAGGCAATGTCCTAGATGCTTTTGAAGTTAGAATCAATTATTTAGCTTAACTTGATGGATCTTAGGTTCCTCTAGTGACTTAAGGATGGGAATGAACGCATCTACACACACTTGGATTTTTAGCATACTGAGGGTTGGGTTGACTAGTGGTTTTGATCCTTTGGTCGAGCGTGTAGTTTGTTTGCCCTAGCGTGAAGATCAGAACCAAAGATTCTAGGTTCGTGATTCCAGTTTGTCATCAAAATAATTTGGAGCATTTCCCCAGTGAGTCATCATTTGTTGTGCATGTTTTGCACACATGTCCCATCGAAGGCAAGGGATCCCTTTCTTTTGCTCTTGATGGGTCATTTTTGCTCTTGGTGGGTAGTTTTGCTCCTACCTCATTTTGCGTGCCCCTATTCCTAAGCATAGGCTGGTCATATTCCTTAAAACAACTAAATTTCCCTTTGACCAAGTTTGCTTATCTGAATTTGCTAAGTCTTTTGCTTTTGCGGGGCCTCCTTTTTTCACTTTTGCCTTGCTCCTGCTGATTGGGTCCCTGCTCGTTTGACTTCGCTTTTTCCTTCATTTTTGACTTTGGGGACAAGTTGCCTAGGGATTTGGGATGTTTTCATGATGCCTAAGTGAACTACCAAGGTTTCATTAAGTTTTGGGAAGTTGCGGAAATTTCATTGCGGGCTGTCGCCCCTCTGTCGCCATCCGTGAGAATTTCCTTACGGGCCCCATCCCTCTGTCGTCATCCATGAGAATTCCTTTGTAGGTCGTCATGTGTAGGTTTCCATGTGCTCATTTCTGTTGCAAAAGGGTGATGACCCTCCAACTTTCCCCTTCCAAATCTTTGTCTTTCCAAAAAGGGGTACAAACTTTAAGTTTTCATCATCTAGGGTGCATAAAATGAATGACTTCACATGGATCAAGGGGTTTGCATTAAGTTTTCCACATGTTTAGACATTGTAGAACTTCCCTTGTAGTCCACCATCCCTCTGTCACCATCCGTGGGAAATTCCCTTGCGGGCCACCGTGTGCGGGTCGCCATGTGCTCATTGCCGTTTTAAAAGGGCGACGAATCCTCCGGCTTCCCCCTCCCAAATTTTTGTATTTTTAAAAATGAGTCAAATATTAAGGAAATATGTCTTGGCACTCTTTCTACCCCTTTTCCCACGTGCTAAGATTGAAAAATCTCAAATTTACTAAGTTTTGTGAAATTGTGGTCCGCTGTCGCTTTGTCGTTGTCCGTGGGAACTTCCCTTGCGGGTCACCGTCCCTTTGTTGCCGTCCATGGGAACTTCCCTTGCAGGCCACTGTCCTTCCATTTTCGTCTGTGGGAACTTCCCTTGTGGGCCACCCTCCCTCCGTCGCCATCCGCAGGAACTTCGTTGCGGGCCGCCGTCCCTCTGTCGCTGTCCATGGGAACTTCCCTTGTGGGCCACCATCCCTCTGTCACTGTCTGTGGGAACTTCCCTTGCAGGCCATTGTCCCTTTGTCATCATCTGTGGGAACTTTCCTTGTGGGCCACCATCCCTCCATTGCTATCCATGGGAACTTCCCTTGTGGGCTGCCACCCCTCCATCACCATCCATGGGAACTTCCCTTGAGGGCCACTGTCCCTCCGTCGCCGTCCGTGGGAACTTCCCTTGCAGGCTGTCATGTGAGGGTTTCCGTTTGTGGTTTTCCTATTTTAGGGTGGCCAACCCTTAACTTCCCCCCACCTAGCGGGCTCCACATTCAATTTTTCCGTTCGCCTTCTGTCTGCTAGCCGTCTGTTGTCCATCGTCCGTTGTCTACCTTCGGTTTGCCGGCTGTTTGCTGTCCGTCATCCACTGTCCTCCTTTCATCCACCGACCGCCTGCTGTCCGACTTCCCACTTCCCTGCCTCCGCATTGCTCCGACCCTCAAAAGTGAAATCTCCCCGAAATCTAATTTCTCGAAAAAAGAAAGTTTCTCAAAATGTCAAATGGAAATTGTCTTGAAATGATAACTTTCCAAAAATGGAAATTTTCCTAAAACAAAAATCTTTCCCGAAGAAGATTTTTTGCAAAATGGATTTTTTTTTGAAATGCAAATGTTCCCAAAATTGATTTTTCTTCCTAAAATATGAAAATTTCCAAAAATGGGAAGTTTTTTTTCGAAATATGAAATTCTTGATGGACTATAAATTGATACATTTTGATTTTTCTAAATGAGGGAAATTTGTCACTTTTGGAGATCTAAATCATGATATCTTATGGCACAGGTACTTTTAAGGAATCTATTTTGGGCTGCACAATAATTGAAGAAGTGCTTTGAAAGAGGGCGATGGAGGGAGCTATTTTATTTCACCAAAATGATGATGATTGTCAAGAGCTGTCCATCCAAATTAGGAGCAACATATCTACCTCCTAGAAGCACAAATCTGCAAAAGAATGCACTTAATTGGCTACAAGAATGTTGTGAATACATCAAGCAAAAGGGCAACCTTTGACAACTTTCAGTAGCAACAAAGGCAATCAACTAGAAGAGAAAATTGATACAGTACATGGGTCACTAGATGAAAAAATAGGAAAAAGATAGTTTTATTTTAAATTCCTATTTATTTGGGGGTAGGTGAAACCCTAATGTAAGTGAATCTTGGCCACACAATGAAAATTAATCCTAGCCATTCATTTTGGTTTTGGAAAACTATAAATAGGGGCTTACTCCTCATTTGTAAATGGTTGGAGAATTGGTGCAAAGGGCATTTTGTAGCAATAGAGAGAAGCATTGCATGGTTTTATGGGTGTTTATTTTGGTTTTGTTCATTATGCATGCATGGTTCAACTTCCCTATTAGTTTTAGCTTGTAATATCTTGGATGAATTTAATGGTGCTGGCTATTACAGCATTTGATGCACTTCTAGCTCATGCTTTTTGTGGTTTGTTGATAATGAATCACTTTCTAAAGCTAGCCTGAGCTAACTAATTTTCTGCAATCTAGTTCAATTGTATATTCATGAGGTGAATGCACAATTTGAAAATCTACAGTTCTTAGAAGATTGCATTGATTTTGTGTAGCTGTAGGTCTTTCTTGGTCAAGCAAAATCCAGTTTGTTGGAGTCTATCTACTGTAGCACCCTCCATTGTTACTGTTCATTCATAGCTTAGATTTAGAACAACTCTCTTAACCCCTTCTCCTTTTTCTATTTCTTTCGGTCCCTTGGTTAGAGTAGGATTCCAAGAATCACCACAAAGCTAAATTAGATGAACATGGTGAGTTTCAGCTTGCTGTTCTGAGTGGGAAGCCACTGTTCATTCACTTCCACCACTTTGAAACTCCATTTGTAGACCCAACTTCCCATGCTTTGTAAACCATAAAGGCCGACCCTGTGGTACCAGCAAAACACATCAACCAATTGAACTATTCCAAGCATGTCATGACTTAACACCTGAGAGACCTTGGGGTGATTTTCAATAACTTGTTGTTGGAGATTGTATTTCAAGAGAGGTGATGCACTTATGCATTACTTATGTTGAGAAGTACAAAAACAACCATCAAAAGTATCCACATGTCCCCATAGAGCCTAACACATAAGAAAAAACAAGAGGTCTTGGTTATTCTCCTTCAAAAATAATGAAACAACAAAAATTCCTTCACTTAATCATACAAGAGATAACTAGCATTAGCTGTTGCTCCTTTCCATTTGGTAGTTGTAGTAACATAACATACTCACTACTATGCATGGAGGTATAAACTTGGCTTTATGTAATCATCTTTAATTTTGCAGGGAGCAACATATCATCATCCATCTTGGCTCACCTTCTTCTCTACACTTGGGGGGCAAGGGGTTAGATAGCCTTGTGTTAGGTGCATTCCTTCTAGCAAGGGATCCCTTTCTATCTCCTTAAAACGTTAGTGTAGCAAGTACACTAACGTTTTAAGGGGGGGATATAGTCCCCTACTTATTGTTTGCATATGGAATGGTCCCGTCTTAGTGATGATAACATACATATCCTAGGAAGTGAAACCTCGTCAATGAAAGTGTGGCCTTCTTGCTTTACGTGAAATATCTCCTTTGTGGTGATATTAGGATTGATATCCCCTAAGTGTGTGACCTTTCTTGGTATATGATGTTCTCCTTGGTGGTAATGTTATGCCTACCATTCCCTAAGGTGTTATTCTTCTATTCCATGATTAGTCCTCTCTTTGTGGTGATGCTCCCTAAGGTGTGACCTTACATGCATTGAGCAAGACCCTTTTGTTGCTTTTGTAAATCAAATTTTGTGGTGGTGTTGTTATAACACCTCTTGAGGTTTTGGACTTATCTTTTCGTCGTTCATGCGCCTCCTTAAGTGATTTTGTGCACCTCCTTAGGCGATTTTGACATTTTCTTGCTTCACTTTGTTCATGTGCGTTGAACTTAGTGTTGTGTTGGCATGACATCTTGATCATTTTATGGTACCTTATCAAGGTTATCAAGGGGTATAGCTCTTGGTATGGTTTTTAATGGGTACGCACCTAGTGAATATCATACTTCACTAGACTAGTGTGTTTCACAGTTTACCTTGTCTTAGGGGCTCACCTAGTGAATATTGGACTTCACTAGCCTGCGTTGCCTTCTGATTTGTGATTCACCTAGCAAATATCATAGTTTACTATAGCGTGAGTCATGAATGCATTTGGTTCATGGATTCATCATAGCATAGCTTATTAATTCATGGACACCCTTTTTAACATGGCCACCTAGCATAACATAACTTGCTTGCTAGTGGAGCTATGTGTCTTATGAGTGTAACATAACACAACTTGCTAGCCTTGTGGGACCCATCGTATTGTATGGACACCTAACATAAGATAACTTACTATCCAGTAGATCCATGTGGCTCATGAGTGATGTGTCATAACATAACTTTCTAGTCCTCATGGAAGCATTCCTTTGACTTACATTTATTCAATGGATGATATTTGGTATTTGAGATAGTTTAAGATTGAGGTCTCTCTATCTTACCGACTTGAATCCATTTAGTAATAACCTTATGTTTTGTTGTGTGCCTTTTGCATGCCTTCTTCATGTTTACACTGTGTTTTTGTTCATTTTTTTGTCATATATATGTTATGTTATGTCATGTGTTTTCATCGTGTATGCTTCGTGTTTTCAACATGTATGTTGTCTTGCTACATTTCATACGCACATGTGTTCCTTTTTGATCATGTTGGTTTTCCATGGGATCTTAGATCCTAGGGGCTTGTACGCTCCCCCTTGACCCTTTTTCATCCTATCTCTTCAACATGTGGACAATCATAGCCATCTTGACATATTTTCTATTTTAATGCGATTCTAAGCATAAGTTCATACTCCCATTAAAGTGGGGGTTGAATGTAGCATTGTAAATTGTCACCCTTGAAAATTTCACACTATGTTTTGCTCTCCCTTAAATTATTGGACCTAATTGACCCCCTAATTTCCTAAATTATGTATTATATGGCCTATTTTTAACAATTACAGATAAATTTCAAGTGGGAAACAAATGCATTTATCTAATACCTTGCCCTTGACACTTAAAATATTGTAAAATAGGTCTAGGATGGGGCATGAGTGTACTCCTATTTTCCCTCCAAATTTAAATCTGTTGGTGTCAAAATTTTATCATTTGTAATTCAATTGTTCAAAGTCAGCTATCAGGATTTAATTTTTTAGAAATTGAATAATTATAAATAAATACCTAGTTATCGCATCATTTGAAATCATATAGGAAATATTGAGAAAAAAATATTGTTAAGAATGATTTAAGAGCACTCAAGAGCAACATTTCAGTGATCTATTGCAGAAATTCAAGATCCAAGCATCTTATCAAATCCTATGTGAGTTTATGTATGTTCATGTTATTATTGTTTGTAAAGGCTAATCCTCGTTGTAGGTCTCCAAGAAATTCAAGCAAATATAGCAAGCAAGATCCAAGACCTTGAAGTGATGTGTATGAATTCAGTCCTTTAAGGAAGCCATTTAAGAGTGGTGAGTTGCAACACTTTGTTGATTCATCATTCCTTCTTATCATTTATCCATTTATCATTGACATTGCCATTGTGTAAGTGGAAAAACTAACACGAGGTTTGATTGAGGCAAGCCCCTAAATGGCACAACCCTGCCTCTCTCTTTGAATGTGCAGGTTTCATGTTTGAAGGAGATTGAAGGAAGTTTGAAGACCCATAATTCATTGTTACAATACAAATCCCATATATTGTCAACTCACAAAAACTCAGGTCTATAAAATTATTTGACAGTGATCTAATAGATTTGCAGGTAGAAACATAAGGCTTTGATATGGCACTAGAGGACTGTGAAGACAAATCTGGAATCCTCGTACAAGGAAACTCATGCTTTGGGCATCTATGTCCTCTAGTTTTAGTCCCATATTTGAACCACAAGTGAATAGTGTCATGCTATGCTCATTTTAACTGTCTAAATTTGTCTATGAATTTCAATGTTTTATGTATTTGCATTAGAGCAATAAATTACACTATTAGCCTAGTTAGATCATTGAACTTCATTCCTAAATTCATCCTAGATTTGATCAAGGGTTGGCTAACTTACCTTTTAGGATGTAATTCAATCATATACCTTATCCAAATCCATCAATCCCCCACTACCCTCAAATCTCTAATGAAACATTTAGGAAAAACATGTAAACCCTAAAGTCAAATCTTAGGGTTTCACCTTTTCAATGTTTCAAAGACATAGAGAATAAATGCATACTTTATTTTTTTCTTTTGTCTTACATTAATTTTAGGCTTGTCTCTTTGTCTCCTCACTAGTTACAAAGAATGATGGCATCAATTCTTACTTTTTAAAATGTTTATTTTATTTATTATTTCCAAATTATATATATTTTATCAATATTATTTATGAAATCATTATTTAAAATATTTTTATTCTCACAAAATTTATTGGATATTATTTATTTCAAAATTTTGTTTATTTTTTTATTCATATCTTAACATGTACAAAAAGTTTTGTTTTGTATTATAACTTATATCTTATGAGTATTAATTCATAAGAAACTATTTCTCAGGGTTATAGATGGTCAACTTGACATGTATTACATCCAAGTGATGTATAATTTAGTACTCATCACAACTAGATGATGTTCATAAAGACGAAGCAAATGAATTTTCTTAGAGGCCACCTATCTTAGAACAACTTGAACTCAAGCACACTTAATCGTTGAGTTTTCCCCCACAACCAAGGCTACTCAACTTACTACCACATTTTTAAAACCTTCAACAAGTTATATCCCTTATGTGACATCACTTAGATGTTGCAAGTTCTAATTGGATATTTTGTGATCATGAGATATAAGTTATTGTGACACTATTCATATAATATGAGGATATATGAGCTCATGATCATGAAATATGGGTTCTTGGGACACTACTCATGAACTAATGTGGTATTTATTAATTCACATGAAGTTATATTTGAGGTTTAATTTTCTTAGAAAGAGTTGATTTTTAAAAGTGAGGGTGTTAATTTAGGTGGTCATTTTACTCAATTTTGAGTAGTTTTTAGGGAATTTTTAGACTTGTTGAATATTGGAAGCAATAAGTTGCTTTTCTAGTTTTTGTCCATAAAATTAAAAAAATTAAAACAAGTTTTTACAAACCTAAAAAAAATCATGATGTTTGATAAATGTGGGACCTCTAGTTCATGTTTCAAATAAAGTTTGCATGCTTGAACTATTGCACCCAATGCCTAACATAGCTACAACAATAATTTTTTAAGCTTTCTCCCTATAAATAATTGAGAAACAAGAACGGTTTTTTTTCCTATATCTCTCCATCACCCATTCATCTCAATTGTTAGACATAAATTTGATAATAAGAAATTTTAAGAGTAATAATGAACCTCAAGAGTTAATAATGAAATGAAGGAGAGTGATTATAAGAGCAAACCCTAAATGAGAAAGGGATTAGATCATGCCAAGTGTCAAAATCACATATGATGAGACAAAATGATCCAACAATAGCTCAACTAATAAAAGAAAAAACTCTCCTAAGTTTTAGCTTAAGTGTATGAAGTGAAATTAGACTACCAATCAATTAAATAATAATTAATTATTAGCTACTGAATGATTACTCTAACACCTCCCTTAAGTGACAACTTAGGAACTAGCTAAAAACCCTAAATTTAAGTGAATGTATAAAAAAAAAGAATGAATTAATAGGTCTTGACAAATAAGGCTTGATGAGGTACCCATATACAAACAATCTAATCTCTCACAACAAGAGAAAAGGAGAAAACCTCATGGAAAAAACTTCTCTCCAAAAGAGAGAAAGGCGAATGAAGGACTAAGAATCTTCCAAAATAGTATCCCAAAAAGAATAGGAACATGAAGAACATCATTGAAGAATGAAGAAATTGTATAAAAATGTTGAATGATGAATGATATAGTGTTGAAATGAAAAACCTCCTCTAAAAAAGATGATGATCAAGATCAAGAAGATAAGAATTTGCATGAGTGCGCAAAACAACACTATGAATCAAATAGAAAATGAAAGAAAACATCTGGTAATCAAAGATACAGATGGCACATGAATCTACATGAGTTATCCCAATAACACTTCTCAACCATACACGATACAATTTGAAAATAAAGGTACTAATGGTCTGAAGAACATTGATCAATTGAAAATAGCTCACCTCCATAAAACAAGAATGCAAGAGTGTTTCTATGGTAGTGCTTCATCTTACTATAGTATATTGGTAACCAATCATTACATCTGTCTAGTACATAGGAACAAATACTAAATATTTAGAAACCCCCATAATACAAACAAGGGAGAGAGAAGAAAGGTCCTTTGAAACTATGCATCATTAAGAAGTGCATGAAGGAGAATCAAGAATATTTAAACATGCACAAATGAGTGACTAGAATTGAAAAAGGGTGTGCAAACAAGGCACACATACATGAGGCAAGAATCACTAGGATTTGATATTGCTGTGAAAGGAACAATCAGTTGAAAAAGGTGTGATGGAAAAATAAAAATCCTACACAACTCTCTCATGAAACTTTATAACATAATGTGAGTACAAAAGACACAACAAGATGTGTGAAATCCCCCAAAAAATGTACAAAAATGGCACTTATCTTAATGAGTCTATGTAATGTTATAAAATTGCACCCCCATGTAATTTCACATTACATAACCCTTCCTTTAGCTTAATAAAGATGATAATGTAAATCCCCTTTTTCCTTACCTTAAAATTCATCCTTGACCCCCTTGTTTTTGGTCCTTGAGGGAATTTTGTCAGGGTTATTTCCACGCCATGTAGATGTTTGTGTGCCACATGAACATCCTGACAAGATTCTAAAATTTATGGCCGTTGGGATGTTACACTTTTTCTTTCCTATGAAGTGTAATGCCCCTAGGGTGGTAGACACACCCAAAAATTGCACTTTGCATGCTTATTCTTCATTCAAACTCATTATTTCATAATCTCATTCACTCTCACATTCATTATTGCAATTCTATCTCTCAATCTTTCATCCCCCTTCTTGCGTTCCCATTCTCTCAAGCTCTTCTATACCATTGTTACCAAGTTCTATTACACGTTCTTGGATCTACTTCATTTTTTGAGCTCTCTCATGTGTTGCACTCTCTTTCAGCTTTGTGGGCTTGTCAAAGGGAGGAAAAACACACTTTTACTTGCATCATCGTACTTGTTTAGTAGAATATTTACACTCAAAATGTATTATCTTCTTTATCTCATCAATATTTCTCATTTACCATCTATTTATTTATCTATTTGTCTTCTTGGTTGTCCATGGAGGTAGAAACACCAAAATGAGGGTTTGACTAAGGAAAACCTTGATACAGTCCTGACAATTTTCATTATCTTCGTGTGTGTAGGTTGCTTGTGTGGATCATTGCAAGAGGTTGCATATCGTCGGACTTCCCGTGAGTCTATTCCTCTATTTTATCTTTCATCATTTCAATTAGTTTAATTTAGATTCTTGCATCTATAGTATTATTCTTGTTGTCATTTCCTTTATTTCAACATTCTATTAATTTAGAAAACATTTGGATTTCAGATTCCAAACAGATAATAGATTATGTGTGTTTCTATTTTCAAGCTCTATTTTTGATCCATACGAGACCACAACTCGCTGTGGGGATGTCTGCATGTTGTGCTATTGTCCTCTAGCCGAGAGTAGTTGGCTTGTCCCAGAGACCTCTACAATCTACTCTTTCAATCCTTGAACTCCCTTTTCCCAAAATCCATCATAAAACATATTTAACAGTGTGAAAAACTCTCTTTCTCCCCTTTTCCTATTCTTTTTCACTTGGGCATAGTATTTGAGGTAGTTGAGGACCATTTTCCCCCTTTGAAGACTCTTCTTTGTCTTAGAGACTTGAGGGTAGAAAATATCCTCTACATTTTGGTGAACCCGAAGTGAACCGTGGTGGTTTGTATTTTAACTCCCAGCTAGGCTTTGTAATTCTCTAAGAGATAGCCAATCTCTATATTCAAAAAATCACCAAGACTTGCGGCCAACTAAGAGGAAAAGCTTCTTAGGGCTTTAACCCTACTCTTTAGGCTCTGTGAGACCAAGGAGGGTGTTCCTATTTATGTTCATATCATATTGCATTCCTCAAGAACACTTCAATACATAGATATCCTATTACCTTGCAAACAAACGAGATTTATCAAAGGTTTGGCTACCCTTTACACAAATGACCCTATATTTGCTTAGGAATGCAAGTGTTAAGTGAGATTTGCATCTCAAGATAGATTGTATTATAAATTTTAAATGTTTTGACCTTGAATCCAAATACAGGTGCTTCCTAATTTTAAATACATGAAATAATCTGAAAAGAACTAGTCAGTGCCTCATCCAATTGGGTAGGAGTCATACATAAAACATTCGGTCATACATAGATTTATTCCTAACGCTAGTGAACAATTCTCACAATGCATTACACCATGAAACTTCACAGTATTTAAAATAATCACTCCTTACTTGATCCTTAGTACATTACCACAAACCTACAATTCTCTCTCAAGCATTTGATCAACTCATTAAGTTAAAGCAAGGAAGAGAATCATACATTCAACATAATTATTGAAGATGAATGAAATAACCCTTGATAATCTCATTCATAATCTGCACTAACACACACAAGAGATCAATTACCTTAAATTTTTTAGATTTTTTAGATATTAGTAATTACATATAACATATTAAGAGTACCCCATTTACAATTATTACCCAAGAAAACTAACTAGCTAGCTTATCCCAAACCCTGCATTATGCACATTCAATTAGTCATCCCTATAGCTTCAGGACTCAAAAATCCAACCCCTGAAATGAGCCTTGAAATATCCTTTATAGAACAAGAGAGCAACAAGCTTCAAGTTCATTCTATTACATTTAGCAAAATTTCATTTCAAAAAAACAAATGTCATTTCATTTTATAATTCCCATATTGAGAGATATCATCATTCGGTAAATAGGAAATCAAAAATAGTTACAACCCTTGTAACTAGTTGGTCGCAACAAAACACCACCAAGGATTTGTCGTATTCACCCACATCGGATCAACAGAAGACAACATCAACATCAAAACAAAATTGCAAGACCCAAAATACCGCACCATCAACAAGCACCCGGAGCAACCCCATGGCCATGATACAAGTGACCGCTCTGTGTCTTCGCTTCAATGAGAAGCAGGAGCACCACCTTATCCTCATCAATACTAGCACCAGAACCAAAAACAACACACAGTACCACCGTGGCAACAAGGGACACCACAAGGACCTCTTCGTCCACACCGACCAATCCAGTTAAGGCCATGAGGTAGCTATGGTAATCCGAATCAGTTTCATAACTCTCACTACGAGAGCCACCAGAGAGCTCAATGGGTAACTCATACTACTTAAACCTCGGCTCGACCATTGATTCTCCACCACGCTTGACATAACTCTTTTCCTTTTCATAGCCCATTACCTCCGCATGTGAAACTTGACATTTGAGTCAAGGACTGCTCTTAACAAGATTCAGGAGGGACCTCGTACCTTCCTCATTGGCCCCAGGAACACCAGGAATGGAACTCTACTTACTCAGCTTTACCTCCTGCTGAGAATCTCTCACATTCCTCCTCTCACTCCTCCATAATGGTAAACTAGAAGCAATTGATTTTCTCATTTTGCACACGGACTCAAAGATTTGCAAGAACATCAACTACTTGATGAATTCAGACTCATAATTGCAATGATACAAATGAACAATTAGTAAGCATTTATCAAGTAAATTAGTGCAGTAATCATTAATGCTCCAATTACAGTACGAGCAAGCAAGCGATTAGTGGACAACATTAATTTCACCATTGTTAGTTTCCAAGTTTATGGAAAATGGCATACGATCCATCATGATTGCCAAGAGAAAATTCGCTCGCATGCATGGAAATCAAGATGATATCCGTCAAAAAGCTTATTCCATTAATAGGTATAACTTGCAGAGCTTAAGCAACCATCACATGGCCGATTTGTGCTTTTGAATTTAGGCTATTGATGCAATAGGGGGTTGGCGTGTTGAATGAATCAAATTGAGTCAAGCATCATTGAAAATCCCATGTCATCACATGGGAGGCCCGTCATCCAATAACTCACTTCCCAGTCAACATACATGCTCATCGCTTGTAGGTCTGAATCAACCACTCTGTACTTCTAGGCAAAAACACGTGTCACAAGTTCACACACTTTGTAGCAATTTTAAAACGATTATTTTAATCATGCCCAGTTGGTGAGGAACAACCACAATTAATCCTTATCAACCCCCAATATCATACGACGATTGTCGATTTGGTAGCCTTTATGCCTACTGTTGGCAATTCCAGTATGGGCCTGATCATCGTACATGACAAGTGGCAACATCTCGCATACCCTACAACAATTCGGTGACATCATCAGAAAATCCTGCGAGGTTAGTGAGGAATGATTGCTATTTAAAACCCTTAATATGATGGTCCACAAACTTGCACATGCAACAACGTTATTCATAACAAAGGGACCAACTAGGCACATGGTGGGGGTGACCCTTAAGGAAAAAATGTTTTAGACTAAAGTCTAAAACATTGGAAATATCCCAACCCGACATTAAGAAAAATTTATACTGAGTCTAAAGATTGAAAAGACCGGTAGGCCAGGTAATCAGGGGTCAATAAATGTATGACCGAAAGGGCTCAATTGATAACTTAAACGACTGACAACCCAAAGAAATAGGTCAACATAAAAATAGAACGCGAGGGTTTATTTGGCGAGAGCATTTTAAACAAGGGCCATAAAACCCTAAACCCCAACTTTGACCCTTGGGCACAAGGGTGAAAACCAGACAGGCCATAAAACCAGCCTAAATTTTGCACAAAATTTAAAAGTTCTATCAGTGGCTCTGATTGGGGATGTATGCCCCCTGTGGGCATAAAAAGAATCCAGATATTTGGGGAGAAGACCAGACACTGAGTCAATTAAGGTAGTCCTAAAACTGCTCCAATATACTGCACTAGTACTCATTTTCAAACTCCACTTGGTAGCCCCAGGCCCCCAAACAAAGAAAAACTAGAATTTACCTCTATCAAAAACAAATATATTTGTTGTCTGAAGTAAACCAAGTCTGTAAATACTGCCCTTAAGTGTCCACATACAAATCAGGTTACCAATATGCCTCACAGTATCACTATGCTTTCCAATGTTACCATCCACTCTGTCAATCTGTAATCTGCATTTAGATACTAACTGCAATTCATAATCATTATGACATTTTCCTTTGGCAAGATGCTCACTATCTTGAGTTGAGAGATAGAAACCTTCACAATCCATTTGACATTTGACATTCAAATCAGTTTGCACATTAAATTGAAAACTCTTGTAAACAACTTGTTGTGTGTAATGCAGTTCACACTCAGAAATGCCAAAAACAAAAGATGTATATTTTGGAACATCTTCATATTGATGGTTGCAACACAAGCCTAGTTGCTGACATTTGTGTTCAAGTATATTAGAACACATATTGATTTCATAGGGATGGGAATCATAGGCCACATCATTATCCAGGAAATTAGTAAATGCACTCATCTCAGGCTCCTCACAATACTCTACCTCCTGTCTCACATCATCATTCAACTCCATGCAAAACACCTCAAGAATAGGCTCAAGAAACTCAACATCAACAAAGGCATTAGAAATACAACCATGTGCACTAGAACCCTCATGTGCAACATCAACTGATGTATGTGTTAATTCAAAAGTGAAAATTTCAGTGCAAGCTGAAAACTTTTCACCAACAATAAAACTGACACTTCCCTTCTTCGTCACATAAAGGTTCAGCTCAAAGGATGAAAAAATGTCCATGTTTACATGAGGGACATTAAACATGTAGTAATTATGCTCCAATGCATACTCATCAGCTTGAGATTCACTATTATTCTCATTTCTTGGTTGCTCTATACATGGATCAAGAGTCTCTGTAGTATCAACACAAACTGAAAAACCTTCAAATTGTTTCACAATAGCTTATGTGTGATGGTGTTAATCCTAGATCCATCTGATTTCCACAATGCACAACTTGATCCTTCATAAATGAATTCCTTCCTTCATCAATGTACACCCAATCATACTTTTCATACATAACTGGCATTCCCATCTCTGCTGCATATAAACAATCATGGACATAAAATACACTAGTAGGTTCATCAACATCCTCACCACTTCCAACACTATGTTCATGATCAGAAAATTGAACACACATATACTTGTCCTTAAATTCTTCATCATTGACAGAATCAACATGCTCCATTGATGTCAAACCCAAATTGCATTCCAAGTTTGCTTCAAATGCAATTGGATCACTCATTTGTGGACAAGTGACCTCATGAGCATTCATGTATTTGCATTATTTAGGTCAAGAAAGTACCTCCAAATTCTCTTCATAGGAGCAGTTACAATCCATAGAGAAACCATCAAGTTGGCTGCCACTAAAATCCTCATCACAAGAAGACTCTTCACTACATAAGCCATGCTCAGATTCTACAAAATAAGTGCTTGAAATTTTATCCTCAATGTCTCGATCACTGATTTGTGAGGAGATTCCATCAACATCAACCTTATTTTCATGAACTAAAACTTGACATGGAGTGATGCCTTGCATCTCTTTCATTTCTTCATCACACAAGATATTATAAGAAAAATCATTCTGCACATCTATCTTGTCCTCATACCATGTACCTTACTTTTCATCATTGCTATAAAGATCTTCATATGTGCTCATTATGAGCTGATTACAATTAATAACCTCATTCATACATCAAATACCCTCATTTTCAGATACACTCTTTCTACTTGTTTGTATTATTGTGTGATTTTCATCAATAAGATAGTTGTTGTCTCCATTTTGAGGATACACATTTCATGTATAACCACACTTTGCTGATTCTACAATCTTTATCCAATCAGGAACCTGGTCAAAACTTTGGGGCTTCAAATTTTCTGGCAAAGTACTCATCCCGGGTTCATAAGTTTCACAAAACAAATCAATGCGCACTGAATCCTCAGGTCTGAAATCTTTGGGGACTTCTATCAAAGCATCCAAAAATCTCAAAAACAATTTTAATGGTGATTCTCCTTCCCGTCTTTTCATCTCATACAATTTTTGCATAAAAGAGTTTTGATCAATATTGCTTAAACCTTGCTGATGCTCAACTTGGAATTCACTATGATCTTCACACTGTGATGATGGAGAGATCATAATAGCTGAAGCATTTCCATCTTGGAAATCAATTCCATTATCTGATCCTTGAATTTCATTCACATGAGGTGTGTTAAGATGACCAACATTCACAACCCTATGTCCTTTCATCATTGAATATCTCAAGTTTTTCTCAATGTGCATAGAAATTTGATATGCTTGGGGTAGGGTTGTAGGCTCCTTTTATCTTAATAAGAAACTCAAATTCTTGTCAAATGCACCAAGATATACAACCAAACAATCAGCCTCATTTGGCCTTATATCTTCTGGAATTTCCCTGATCGCCTTTGCAAATCAAAGATTAAAAACAGGGACCAGTTCATCTCCTCTTATGTGGATTTCCATAAAATTTCTCCTCACCACACTTGGATTTACCCTTTCACCAAATTGTTCAACAAAGGCTATCATAAACTAGTTCCATGAAGCAATAGAACATGATGGAAAATATGAGAACCAATCCCTGGCATCACCTTTCAAGGATTGAACAAATAACTTCATGACAACATCCTCATGATTCACTTCATAATCCCCCATCACATCCATGAAGGTTTGCAGATGTTTAGAGGCTGATTCTAAATTTTGCCCTTTAAATTTGGGAAAATACTTCCTAACATTCTTAGGAATCAAATTAGGGAAACCCTTAATACCATTGAAAACCAATCGGATATACCTTTCAATTACAAAACCCTTTGAGGGCTTGGCAAAATCCGTTTGCCCTGCATACTATTTCTTGATGTTTCACAAGGAAACCCTCTTATATCCATATTCAATCACTACCAACCTTATATATGGATGTCAACTGCATTTACCAATTCAACATAGATTGAATATGTATGCCTTAAAAATTTCTTAGAAGCACAATTCAAAATGAACATACTTCTCAGCTCATTACAAATATTACATGTTACATTCCAGAAGTATGAAAAGAACTACCACTGTTCCCTTTCTTTATGCAAATTCACCTAGTAGGGAACCATTTATCATTTCACGTCATGAATATTTCTCATAAACAAAATAATGCTTCTTTAGCTTTATGAGAATACCTGGAAAATTAGCAACATTTGTTAATCTTTTCTTCCTGACTGTGAATCTTGCAGATCTAGAAATCTTGCTTGCAATTCAACTGGTTCTTTAGACAGAGTCTCTACCTCCTTAACAGAGGACCAAATTTCAAAAGAGTATGAAATTATTTTAAGAGTGGATCTCGTTCCAGGTCCTCCTCCATAGCAGAGTCACATTCAAATGCTGCTACCAATCCTTTCCAGGTCCAAAACCTTCAAAAATCTAAACTTGAAGTTTAGATTCTCCAAATACTTGACTCTGTGATACTACCATCTGCGCCTGGGATTCCTTTTTCTTTAAATTTCTCAGAAGTTCTCCCCAGAAGAGTCTCCATTCTGTTGGTTTGTATTTGAACTCCCAACTAGGCTTCGTAATTCTGTAAGAGATAGCTAATCTATATATTCAAAAAATCACCAAGACTAGCAGCCAACTGATAGGCAAAGCTTCTCAGGGCTTTACCCCTACTCTTTAGGCTCTATGAGACCAAGGATGGTGTTCCTATTTGTGTTCATATCATATTGCATTCCTCAAGAACACTTCAATATACAAATATCCTATTACCTTGCAGACACATAGGATTTATCAAAGGTTTGGATACCCTTTACACAAATGACCCTATATTTACTTAGGAATACAAGTGTTAAGTGAGATTTGCATCTCAAGATAGATTGTATTAGAAATTTTAAATGTTTTGACCTTGAATCCAAATACAGGTGCTTCCTAATTTTAACTACATGAAAGAATCTAAAAAGAACTTGCAAATGCCTCATCCAATTGGGTAGAAGTCATACATAAAACATTCAGTCATACATAGATTTAATCGTGATGCTAGTGAACAATTCTCACAATGCATTACACAATGAAACTTAACAATATTTAAAATAATCACTCCTTACTTGATCCTTAGTACATTACCATAGACCTACAATTCTCTCTCAAGCATTTGATCGACTCATTAAGTTAAAGCAAGGAAGAGAATCATACATTCAATAGAATTATTGAAGACGAATGAAAGAACCCTTGATAATATCATTCATAATCTTCCATAACACACATAGGAGAGCAATTACCTTAAATTTTTTAGATTTGTTTTGATATCAGTAATTAAATATAACATATTAAGAGTACCCCATGTACAATTCTTACCCATGTACAATTCTTACCCAAGACAACTAACTAGCTAGCTTATCCCAAACCCTACATTATGCACATTGAGTCAATCATACCTATAGCTTCAAGACTCAAAAATCTGACCCCTGAAATGAGCCTTGAAATATCCTTTATAGAACATGAGAGCAACAAGCTTCGGGCTCATTCCATTATATTTAGTAGAATTTCGTTTCAAAAAATGAAATGTCATTTCATTTCACAATTCCCATACTGAGAGATATCATCATTTGGTAAACAAGGAATCAAAAATAGTTACAACCCTTGTAACCAGTCGGTCGTAGTAAAACACCACCAAGTATTTTTTGTATTTTCCCACATTGGATCAACATAAGACAACACCAACATCAAGACAAAATTGCAAGACCCAAAATACCGCACCATCAACAAGCACCTGGAACAACCCCATGACCACGATATAGGTGACTGCTCTATGTCCTCGCTTTAGTGAGAAGCATGAGCACCGCCTTATCATCATCAATATCAGCACCAGAACCATAAACAACACACGGTACCACTGTGGAAACAGGGGACACCACAAGGACCTCTTCGACCACACTGACCAATTCAGTTAAGGCCGCGAGGTAGCTATGGTAATCTGAATCAGTGTCAGAAATTTTTCTATGAGAGCCACCAGAGAGCTCAATGGGTAACTCATACTGCTTAAACCTTGGCTTGGCCATTGAGTCTCCACCATGCTCGGCATAACTCTTTTCCTCTTCATAGCCCATTAGCTCCACCCGCGAAACTTGACATTTGAGTCGAGGACTACTCTTAACAAGAGTCGGGAGGGACCCCGTACCTTCCCCATTGGCCCTAGGAGCACTAGGAATGGAACTCTGCTTACTCGGCTTTACCTCCTATTGAGAATCTCTTACATTCCTCCTCACACTCTTCCATAATGGTAAACCAGAAGCAATTGATTTTCTCATTTTGCACAAAGACTCAAAGCTTTGCTAGAACAACAACAACTTGATGAATTCAGACTCAGAATTGCAATGATGCAAATGAACAATTAGTAAGCATTTATCAAGCAAACTGGTGCAGTAACCATTAATGCTCCAATTGCAATATGAGCAAGCAAGTGATTAGTGGCTGACGTTGATTTCAACATTGTTAGTTTCCAAGTTTATCGAAAATGACATACAATCCATCATGATTTCCAGGAGAAAAATCGCTCGCACGCATGGAAATCAAGATGATATCCATCGAAAAGCTTACGCCATTAATAGGTATAACTTGTAGAGCTCAAGAGACCATCATATGGCCGATTTGTGATTTTGAATTTAGGCCATGATGCAACAGGGGGTTGGCACCTTGAATGAATCAGATTGAGTCAAGCATCATTGAAAATCCCATGTCATCACATGGGAGGCCTGTTGGCCAATAACTCACTTCCCAGTCAGCATACATACTCATCGCTTGCGGGCCCAAATCAACCACCCTGTACTGCCAGGAAAAAACACGTGTCGCAAGTTCGCACGCCTCGCAGTAATTTTAGCGAGGAATGACCATAATTAATCCTCTTCAACCCCCAATATCATACAATGACCATCGATTTGGTAGCCTTTTATGCCTACTACTGGCGATTCCAGACTAGGCCCCATCATCATGCACAACAAGTGGCAACATCTTGCATACCCCGCAACACTTCGGTGATGTCATCAGAAAACCTTGCGAGGTCAGCGAGGAGTGGTCGATATTTAAGACCCTCAATTTGATGGTCCACAAACCTACACATGCAACAACATTATTCATAACAAAGGGACCGACTAGGCACATGGGGGGGCGAACCTTAAGGAAAAAGTGTTTTAGACTAAAGTCTAAAACATTGGAAATATCCCAACCCGACATTAAGCAAAATTTATATTGTCTAAAGATCGAAAAGACCAGTAGGCCAGGTAACCAAGGGCTAGTAAATGTATGACCGAAAGGGCTCAATTGATAACTTAAACGACTAGAAACCCAAAGCAACAGGTCAACGTAAAAATAGAATGCGAGGGTTTATTTGGTGAGAGAATTTTAAACAAGGGCCATAAAACCCTAAACCCCAACTTTGACCCTTGTGCATAAGGGTGAAAACCAGACAGGCCATAGAACCAGCCTAAATTTTGCACAAAATTTAAAAGTTCTATCAAACCCTTCCTCTTCGATCTTTCTATCGAATTTTTTTCTTCTCTAGTATAAATAAGAATATTGGATAACATGTTGTGACATTATTTTATGAGTTTCATGACCCAATCTACTACCTATGGGTATGTATTCAGAAGGAGTTATCGACATTTGGATATGGGGTCTAGAAGTAGGTTCAGTCCTCCCCATTAGGGTTTGGATTTTGAAGAGTTACCTATAGGAATATCATCTGATTATTCCCTCCTCATGTTGGAACACATATCTCGCCAACCTCTCCTTCTAATTTTTATCCTTCCAACTCCACTTCTCCCATTGATGATGAATCTTCTCTTATGGTTCTTTCCAATCAAATGCACTCTTTGGAGGTAAGAATCGAAGAGTTTGCAGAGTTCTCGATAAAAGAAAACTTGTACTCTAAAGCCACTCCTATCCTTAATAGCCTAAGGAATTTACTTATTTCCAATCGTAGAGGTTTGGAGCTTCTTTGAGGAATCACAAACATTTTAGAGACCCATGTACCATCATACACTTCTATCTTGGGTAACCCCCAAGATTTGTAGTTGGAAATCACTGGTCACTAGTTGAATGTTTTGATACCAAGAATGTTTGTACATATGATCAACACGGGTCCCTCTATTACTATTGTTCTCGCTATTGATAATGTCAATACCGAATCCTAAAAAATTCCTAAAATTAAAGTGAATCGAGTTCCCTTGAATTTCAGCATTCCTATATCTGGGACTCGAATACCTTCCACTTCTAGTGCTTCCACTTCTACCTCTAGTGATTCCACTAGTTAGCCTCCATTGACAAACCTCGTCTTCATTGCTTTAGTACAAAACATGGGGTGGATACAGTCTCACTTGTCAAAATTTTCCAATTCTAGTTCTCAACCTACTTTCCAACCCTATTATCATCATAGCCCTTTATCTTTTTCTATCCTAAACACCCCAATCCCTTAGTGGATGGATATTTTGAAATTTAATAAGTATAATGGCATAGGAGACTCGTAGATGCACGTCTCATCTTTCAATGCCATGTGTACCGATTTCTTCCACCATGATGCTCTGCTAGTGAAACTATTCCCATGTTCTCTCAAGGATGCTAAGTTGGAATGGTATTGCTCACTCCCCAACAACTCTATCTTCTCTTTTAACTAGTTAGTAAATTAGTTTCTCCAACAATTCCAGGTGAATATTGGATCGAAGGTTGCCGTTACCGATCTCATTTGATGTAAGCAGGGTATGCATGAGAAATTCATTGATTTTATTGCCCGTTACTAGGCCTTGTTTTCCTAGATCTCCTACGCCCTTTCGGATTTCAATGTGCAATGTGTGTTCATTAGGAACCTATTGCCGACATTATGAGATAAATTTATTCTAATGACATAACCCTCCTTTTACCATCTGTGTGCTTTGTTGTGTGAGTACCAACAGACAGTTGCTCAATATGAGGGTTCCTCCTCGTCCTTCCATCTGGATGGCCAATTAGTTGTGTCTGTCTTTGGAGAGTCAGAAAAATAAAGCAGTATCAAACATGGTCACTATTCCTAAGTTGATAAAAATTTTATAGGAAGAAATATAATTTTTACAAAATTTTCAACATCCTATACAAATGTCTTGTAGAAATTATTAAAAGATGGCATAATTTCTCTTCTAGAGATATGACCACTTTCTAATCCTTATCCCCAATGGTACGACACATAAAAAAATTACCAATATCATCAAGTATTAGGTCATGATACTGAGTGTTGTGTACATCTTTGAGATGTAATACAAGACCACATCGATGATGGTACCATCCAACTCAATGGTAAAAATCCAAATTCAAAAAAATTTGTTGCAAAACCTAATAGTTAGCTACAGATTTATATAGACCACTTTTCATCCCATTCTGCCAATCTTTTAAGTCCTGCTTCTTGTTTTGAGTCCGGTCCATCTGAGTATGTGAACGTGGTCTTGTTCACCAGTGTTCCTCCTCCAAGTCACATGAATATGACACATGATATAACATTTACATCACGTGACCTACCACTAAACAAGGAGCCCTCTTCGCTTTATATATCGGCCATATTAATGATAATGTTGTAATTGGTGTTATGGTTGGCCCTTCGATCCGGGTCAATATTATCACATAAGAGAATATTTTTATGAATAAATTGCATAAAGAGAAATATGAGGAGTTCCAGACCATGCTTCACACACAGGATGGTATTTCTATTCCACCCATTGGTTTCATCTCTCTATCGGTCTTGGTTGGACCCAAAACTCTAGAAGTGCCATTTATCATGATACTAGAGGCTGACTTGTACAGAGCGAGACTAGGCATTCCATTCCTAGTATATATCAATATAGTCTCCTCTATTATCTAAAATTGTTTGAAATTCCCTCATGAGGGCACAATGAACACTATCTAGGATACTGGGTAAGAGTCACTTGTGTCACATGGGGGATTCTCCCTCGACCATTTTTGGCTTGCCCTTGTTGGACCCCTACCACCTAGAGGAGAATTATTATACAATTCTTACTTTAGGTATAAGATTGGGGGCTTGATATCTAATGGTGCCTTTTCGCCTTCCTCTCATGCGATCTCTTTGAAGGCATCCATGCATGTGCAAGAACATGCTTCATCCTCTATGCCTCCAAAGGCTAAGGATAAGAAAGCTCTCATCCATGGGCCTTCCCCTTATTCTTCTATAGCTTCCCAACCCCAGGTGTTGAACTTTGTTCCTTCTACTATTCTTGGAACAAAAAAGGGAAAGGAACTTGTGTTGTAAAAGTCCAAACCATAAGTTTTTCAACTCTTAGTGTTTCCCACTATCCCCCAACCCACCCTCTATGGCAAGGGGAAACAGTCTCATGGAGTTGTTCCTACATCTCAGCCTCTAAGGCCTCCTCGTATCCCTCCACCTGCTCCTAAGGTGGATAAAGAGAAGAGACTCGTCATTGAGACCCTTTTCCTCCTCTTGTCCCTCCCTAGGAGATTTCTCTTTCATCAATAATGGCTGTGGAGAGCACTCCTCTAATGGAACAAGAAGCCCCGAAGTCTTCCCAGCCCGCACTCCTTGGTGTCCATAGTCACTACAACCGCCTTGTGTGAGAGCACAATCATCATTGACGTGCTTGGCCCAAGAGCATGAGACCTTGCAAAATACCGAGGGGAACCCTTCCGTCTCTACCCCTCTTTATGTTGATGTCTTTATTTCTGATTCTGTCTCTACTTTTGTTGCCATCGACTCTGTTCCACTTCTGACTGCCTCACTAGATCTTGATGAACCTAACCCAAAAAGGGTGCATGTTTTCCTCACTCCTTTTGTGAAGCCACCTTTCATTACCTCTCTTCCCAATCTTCCTCTATTTCTAAAGCCCATTGACTTTCCTTACACGAAGGTTGTGTCTTTAGTGGCTCCTTTTTCTCCTTTTTCTTCCACTGAGAGGACCTCCCATCCTACACTGAAGTGCAAGTTGGAGAATGACCTTGCTTCCATCAGCAGTCAAAAAAGTCTTTTGTGCCTCCTCTGTCTTGTTCTAATTTAGCTTGCACCATCCTTGTGACAGAGAAGACACCCCCTTCACTCGAGTTTGACAATGCCCCTTTCTTAGAGGTTGGCACTGACTCTCCAATTTCTTGTCCTCTTCCTGCTCAGCCAACACACTTCACTCCAATGAGGTGCATGTTCAAATTTTTGGAGGATATTTTTACTTTATCCTTAATTTTTTCTAAATTGATGATGTTAGTATCACACAAGCTTGGTGATGAAGACTTCGAGGGGCCTTTTTCCTTGGCTCTTGCTGTAAGCAATTTGGTTGATATCATTCTCACTATCCCCCTATAGGCTCATCCTCCCTCCCCTTAGACTGATGTAGAATGGGAGCAGGACGACCTGCTGGAGGTCTTGGACTAGAGCGGTACCTCTTCTACACCTTTAGAATATATTTGTTTATTTGTTCATGTTCCCCTATACTTATTTATTTATGTTTTGTGATCTCATTTGGAGGATCCTTGCTACCCTTGTAGGTGCTTGGATACAAGAGAGAAAATATGTCATGTACCTCTTCTATTTGTCTTATCATTCTTCTATATATTGTACACTTTTCTTTCCATTAGGGAATGGTGCAAAGTGTAGGGGCATTTAGGCCTCTTCCATGTTGACCCGAATTTTTATTTTGTCTTCGTATGCTCTTCTTCTCGTTTCGATCTATTTGGGGGGTTGATGAGAGTTCATAAATATTATACTATATTTATTTATCTATATATATGATCAATTTTGACCCCGAATGATCGGATCCCCATTTGATCTTGATTTCTTTGTCTCTAATTTTCTCTTCGTGATGTTGTGGATTCTATGTGTTGTCCCTCATGTGATAATATTCCACTAATACATCTCGTTATGTATCTCATGTCACAACATCTCTCTCTGTCTTTCTCTTCTTCATAGAATGACATGTTATCCTCTGCATAACACACATCATTCTAAGGGGCGCTATCATATCTGCTTATTTAAAAAAAAACAAAAAAATTGCCTCAAACATATATGTCTTGATGTCTTATGTCTCATTGTCTAGCTTGGGGACAACCCGAACAAACCTATCTTTTTGTGACTATCTTGAACTGTAGTTTGCAACAACCACATGCCTATTTTTTTGTTGTATGGACTCTAACCTTGCTAGCCATATCTATCAATGTTGTCTTATTTGATCAGATTATGTCATGTCATATCTATTTTTCATTATTTTTCCTAATGTGTTTGTTTGCAGCTAACATGTTTATGGTGAGATTATAGTAAGATTTATAGGATGGAAGACCCATATCCTATTCGCATCTTGGCTCAAATTTTCTATTTCATATACCATAATGAAGACTCACGTCCTCTTCATCTTGGGTATATTCTCTTCAACCTCTTTCTATCTACTTTAGCTCACACATGTTTAGAATACATATGCTTGCTAAAGTGGGGGAAAAATGTAATATCATAAAATTGCACCTCTGCATAATTTCACATTACACAACCCTCCCTTTAGCTTAATAAAGATGATAATGCAAATCCCCTTTTTCCTTGCCTTCAAATTCATCCTTGACCCCCTTGTTTTTGGTCTTTAAGGGGATTTTTGTTATGGATGCTTTCGTGTCGCACAAACATTTATGCACCGCATGAACGTCCTGACAAGATTCCCAATTCTGTGGCCATTGGGATGTTACACTTCCGCTTTCCCATAAACTGTAACACCCCTAGGGTGGAAGATGTGCCCAAAATTTTCCCTTTGCATGCTTATTCTTCATTCAAAATCATTATTTCACAATCTCATTCACTCTCTCATTTATTCTTGCAATTCTATCTTTCAATATTTCATTCTCCTTCTTGCATTCACATTCTCTCAAGCTCTCTGACACCATTGTTCTCAAGTTCTATTGCACGTTCTTGGCTCCTACTTCAATGTTTGGGCTCTCTCAAGTGTTGGACTCTCTTTCAACTTTGTGGGCTTATCAAAGGGAGGGTAAAAACCCTCTTTTACTTGCATTATCATACTTGTTTAGTATAATATTTTGTTGCAAGGTGTGCACCCTTGGTCTCCTTGTGCTGTGCAACACATCGCTTGGGTCATGACATTGCTTAACCACCTCCCATGGATTCATTAACTTTGGTGGTTGTATAGGGCATTAACAAGTCGATATTTTGGTGCAATGACAATTGTATATGCAAAAAATGGTATTAGAGCCTAGGTCATGGGTTCAAACCCCTCGCTAGTGCTGGGGGGGGTTGTTGCAAAGTATGCACCCTCGGTCTCCTTATGCTATGTAGTGTAGAACTTGGGTTTTTGACATGGCTTAACCACCTCCCATGTATTCATTAACTCTGGTGGTTGTATTGGGCATTAACAAGTTGATCTTTTGGTGTAATGACAACTGTCTGTGCAACATATTTACACTTTAAACATATTGTCTTCTTTATCTCATCAATATTGATCATTTATCATATATTTATTTATCTATTTATATTATTGGTTTTCCATGAAGGTGGAAACACCAAAGCGGGGGTTTGACTGAGCCTCAATACAATCCCAACAATTTTCATTATCTTTGAATGTCTACAGGTTGCTCGTGTGGAGCATTGCGAGAGGTTGCATAGTGCTGGACTTCTCGTGAGTCTATTTCTCCCTTTTATCTTTTGTAATTTCAATTAGTTTAATTTAAATTCTTGCATCTATAATATTCTCCTTGTCATTTTCTTTATTTCAAGTTTTTGTTAGTTTAGAAAAAAATTGGATTTCAAATTTCAAACAGATAATATACTTTGTGCGTTTCTATCTGTAAGCTCTATTTTTGGTCCATACAAGACCAACACATGTCATGGGGACGTCCATGCACCGTGCTGTCATCCTATGGCTAAGAGATAGTTGGCTTGTCCCAAAGACCTCTACAATTTAATCTTTCAGTCCTTGAAGTCCCTTTTCCCAAAATCCATCGTAAAACATAAAAAACATTGTCAAAAACTCTCTTTCTCTCCTTTTCACGTCCTTTGTGAGTTGAGCATAGCCTTTGAGGTAGTTGAGGACCATTTTCCCCATATGAGGACTCTTATTTATCTTAGAGACTCAGGGGTAGAAAATATCCTCCTCTACAGTCTACAAAAGAGAAAGTGCTTACAAAAGATGTCTATAATGCCAAATTGGGAAAATATTAGAAATACATGTAGAATAACCAAAACAAGTCATCCCACACAAATAGAAATTTTCCAAGAGCTAAAACATCTAATTCATTCACTAAAATGTGAAAACACAAAAAATGAATAAAATGCACCTAGAGAAAATCTAGAAAAATTACATGGATAACTATGAAGAACTCTGAAAGACCTTTCCAACATCATTAAAATCATGAAAAAATGGAGAGATTAGTCAAAAGTTGTGAGCTTAGGAGTGAAAATAGCACATATGACTTTGATAGGATATAAAATGTACTAGAAGCAAAAAAATGGTGATGAGACCCACACCACTTGAAAGTACCCAAAACCAATTTTTTGACGATATCTCATTTACAAAGTTTTGATACCTAAGTGAAAAGTTATGTATCTTGATTTTTTTTACCCAATTAGGGTATTAGGGGAAAAAGTAGGGCCCTTTGGAGTTGGGTGTTGGTTGCCCATATGACCTATCGTTAGGTAGGGGCTAACAAAAGGCACCTCGCTAGTCTGTCATGGTAGAGCGATGAGCAAGTGGTGGGGGTGACAAATTCAGTGACAACATTGTAGTCGCTAGTGGCTAGTAGCTTATCTACTTTCACAATGATCTACAAGTCACTAGCGGTTTGTAGGCTGCTACTTGGTGGGGGTGTAGGGGTGCCACCTCTTGGGCTTTTGGGGGGTTGCACAACCTCACAATTTAAAAAAAAAATCCTCTAAGGCTCCTATATCAAAATTAGACAAATTTTATATCAAAATTTGTTAGTTCGGCCTCCTGAGTGCAATGGTGAGATCGTTTTTGTGTGAAAATACACCAAAAAATTTCCCAACTCTAAGACCTACAAAAATGAAGATTCTAGATTTGATGCCCTTATAACCCTAGTTGAAGAAAACCCTTAAAATTCAAGAAGGGTTTTCTGAAGCCACACTTTGATACCATATTAGGTTTGTGAAAAACATGAGACACATGATCAAACAACAAAAACGAAACCTTCCATGCAAGAGAGTTGAAAACAATGATTTTCTATTTCCTCAACAAGAAAAACCTATAGAATGAAATAATACAATGAAGGAGAGTGCTTTATAAAAGAAAAACCTAAATGATAAAAGGGTTAGATCATGACATGTGTCGTCATCTTATGTGATGGGGTCAAGCCACAATACTATGTCCCACTTTTTGCCAAAGTTGGACATTAATATCGGTATTTTTCTTACAAAATTTCACTTTATTAAACCTTTAACAATTAAACCATTGATAATTTGGAGATGATGCGAACTAGTGATTTGTGAGGATTTTTGTGTAGATTCAAAATATATATTTAAAAAAAAAGAGATAAATTGTGATATTTTTTCATAACTTTTTAATAACTTATTTTTTTATAGTAAACAACATTTTTAAAAAGTGACGTTTATGTCATCACATAATTTTTTTTATTGAAAGGATAAAATCATAATTGTAAAATATAGATTTTTAACATTAATATCTAGTGCATGGATATTTTTTCATATTTTTTTTGTTGTATAGTTTTTTTAATTAATTTTTGTAGTCAAAGTAATTATAATCTGGACATAGGTGTATGTCATCACACATAACTTGTTTTGTATGTATTGATTTTTTTTTTGTTGGAACAAGAACATAAATACCTAGTGGACACATATTTTTAAGAATTTTTTTCTCTATTTTTCTATTTTTTGGACATGCGTTCAAAACAAATACGAACTGATGTTTAGTGAAAAACAACATTGACAAGAAATAAAATATAAATATAATAATAAATTAAAAATATTTAAAGTTATAATTTTTGGAAAGCTTATAATAAGAGATACATATTTACAAAATATAATTTCTAAATAAATTTATTTAATCCCTCAAAAGGTAAAGACAAACTATTTTTTTCCAACATTTTGATAGGTGTGAAGGAGACTCCATCGTGGGAATGATTTAAGGCTAGATAGGTTCTATCCAAGGTGGTTTAATCTAAGGGGGTCTTATCAAATACTCTTAAATACAAACCTGTAGATGGAATCCATTAAGGATTAAATCATTAGTTTTTCTAAAAAATATGTGATTTCAGGCAAAAAATAGGATGTCCCTACAAAAATGAATATTCTAGATTTGATGCCCCTATAACCCTAGTTGAAGAAAACCCTTAAAATTCGAGAAGGGATTTTTTGAATCTACGCTTTGATACCATATTAGGTTTATGAAAAACATGAGACACAAGATCAAAAATCAAATAAAACCACCTTCCATGCAAGAGAGTTGTAAACAATGATTTTTTGTTTCCTAAACAAGAAAAACCTATAAGAGAAAACCCTAAATGCTAAAAGGATTAGATCATGACAAGTGTCATCATCCCATGTGGTGAGGCATAGATCTAATAATAGATCACCCCAATAATAGAAAAAAACACTCCTAATTTTAACTTAGTGTAAAAAGTAAAATTAATTAGTTAAAGATTAACTAGTTATTAGCTAATGCATGAAAATTGTAACAAAAATTACAGAACATTCAAGGTTTTACTTCTAAGCATGTGTTATTGATAGGTTGGATCATTTTTTAATATTTCTTAAGTGCTAGGTACCACTCTACTTTCATGTGCTTTGATTCTTTTCGCACACCATCAAGTATTTTGAAAGGACTAGCTTCTTCCACATGCCAACATGTATATGATAAGGGTGATAATTTTAAGAGACCTATATATATCAATATAATGATATATAGAAAATAAAACCTTTTGGAGTGATAAGAAACCGATCCATCTCAATAAAAAATACATTCAATCACATCAATAGTTGGTACAAAAATAGTTGGGAGGGAAACCTGGTTACAATAGTCACTTAAGAAAATTGAGAATACACCCATCTTCAAAATGTGTGGTTTGACATTTGTAATGAAGACACAACCAATTGAACCTCTATGAAATATACAAATACAAATATAAAGACATTGGAATTCTAGGGATTAGCCTTCATAAGGGCCTCAAATTATGGAGAGGTCTTATGTTACATACAAGGGTGTGTAACACCATGGGAAGTACTATACAAGCTAAAGGATTTGTATGATTCCCATTCAAAATTATAATTCATATAAATGAAATTAAAGTTATTCAACCTTGAGTTGAAAATGGTGATATAATGAGTAGCTTCATAAATTCAAGCAATGAAGCATCACATTGAAGTTGTTAGTGGTAAATTTGATATATATGACTACCTTAATAAATATCTTCTTCCCACATATTCAACCTATTTGGAGTTATTGTAAGCAAGCAATTAAAAAATTCACTTTTAATCAAGTGGTTAAAAAGATGGATAAAACGGATTTTGGAAGAAAAAATAAAGCGATGGGAAAAAATATATGTTATACTCATCAAAAAATAACTCTTTCTTGATAAGGTTTCACTTTCTAAGCATGAAGGAAATGATAGAGAAAATGAAAAAATAGAGGACAAGAAGACAAAACTGGAAAAAAAATGGGAAAACACCATGAGAAGCAAAATGATAGATACAATACATTTTACAAATAATGTGGTAGAAAAGGGGTCCATGAGCCTTATGAATGTGGAAAATCATGGGATAAGATTCAAGCCTATCAAAAACAAAAAGGAATAAAATAAGGGAAGAATAAAAATCTCAAAATTATATTAAACTCAGTTTTCAAGGGATTGTGTGCTTTCTATATTAGATGATATAAGTTATGCCTTACTTAATTTAACCTAGTATGATGCTTGGATCCTAGATATTAGTGTCATGCAATGTATGACTTCCTAAAGAGACTTCTATGAGGAATTTCATGGAGAAACATGCAATTGAATGTATATTTTTCACACATAAAAGTCTATAATGTATGAAAGAAAAGGGAAGGCTTGATTCAAGTCACCTGGAATTATAGATTTCATTATTGACCATGTCTTATACCTCCCTTAATTATAATAAAATGTGTTGTCATTGATGCTCTTTTAAAAAAAAAGGCCACTCTATCTTGTTGGATAATGGAGAGGTTATAATAAAAATAAAATTGAGGATATAAAGTCATCTTGACAAGATTTGAGGAAAGAAATTTATTGAAACTAAAAGATTCATAGCCTTTAATTTCAAGACAATTTGCTCATCTTGTGCTGGAGGAATATCAACAAGTATTTTGTGTCATGCATGATTTGGGCATACAAACTATGAAGTATCCAAATGATACAAAAAAATGGTATTTTAGGTTTTCCATATTCTCTAAATCAATTAAAAATATAAGTATGCATCATGACTTATAAATAAAGATAGTCATTTGGAAACACAACTGTAGCTCGCTAAAAGATAATATGGTTTCAATATACTATGATATGTGTGCTCCACTACCAAACTCTTCTATTCGTGGATATAGTTACTTAAGGTTATTCATTGATGAATATAAAATGAATTGAATCTATTTCTTGAAGTAAAAAACACAATCTTTCAAAGAAATTCATGGGTTTTAGATAATAGTTGAAAAGGAAGCACAATCCTATATTCACACACAAAGGATTAATAATGGTGGTGAACTCACATAATTTTTTTTTAAAGCATATCTTAAGAAAAATAGGATCAATTATCATCTCATATTCCCTCATACTCCTAAAAAATTAGTTGAGAGAATGAACAAAAATGTGACAACTATGATTCAATAAATATATTTTAAAGAAGTAAAATTACATTTTTTGGTAAAAATAACTTAAAAAATAGCCTAAATTCACAACAAGACATCTTCGATCTAGCTCTGTAAATGAAGAATCTATGTGATATTTGGTGTGGTCATCTTCCATCAATGCACAACATCTTCAAAATTTCACATACACATACTATGTATTGATTCCCAAGGAGAAAAGGAAAAAGTTGGAAAAAAAGGAATAAAAAATGCATTATTTTTGGATATTTAAAATCCTCAAAGGCCTTAGACTATTTGATGAGAAAAATATGAAAATTTTCATTGTAAGAGATGTTTTTTTGTGAAAAACACAAAGGACATGGCCAATATTGATCAACAATTGAATCAACTTGAGAAATTTACAAAATTTGGTGTTTTTAATATCAAAATTCAAAACATTGTGCTTCTATTTATTTTTTCAATGATACATAATACTAATTTATAATACTTGCATCTCTTATATTATAGGAGAGTTCTTATAGCCATTGCTTTACACAGATGAGTTAATTTAACAACTCATAATACAAGCAAACACTTGTACAACCAATAATATTATATTATTCTACACATATGCTATTCTACTATTCATACCAACAAGCAATTACAAACATACTAACAAATCTAATAATGTAATATTCCTAACACCCTAGGTTATTACATCATTCTCCAAATGGGGATAGATGGACTAACAACACTTGATGGACATGTTTAGCAGTTCATAAAAAACACAAGGTATAAGTAGGGACATGGATGTCTATTCATAAAAAATAATAGTGGAACTCACCTCACTATGCTTCTTCAGTAGGAATTGACCAAGTACTAGATCTTATTCAAGGATAGGGACAAACACATATATTTGAGGTCATACAAAAAATTTGGATAAGGACAAACACTTTTATTCACAACGCGGTACACATATCCAATCATAATCACCCAATAAATGTGATTGGTGATAAACACATCCAAGTATAGATACCAATAAAATACCATGCAACATAAAAATTGTGAGGAGTAAGTCCTCATTATCACATATATAACCATCATTCTAGATCACTACTAAGTTATAATCACAAAATACATGAGACAATTACTACTGCCACCTGGGAGTCAATCTTTGTTTTAGTCATTTTGGCACAAATAGTTTTTCCACTAATACAATTTTGTGGCCTCGCTGCTAGTTATTGATGAGAGGACGTTGCTTGTGCTCCAATTTCATGTGCCTCTATCCTTCAACAGGTTTGCTACTTATCAAATTTGGCTTCGAGGCTTAGTTTTATTATTATCCCCTCCCCTCCCCAACAAGATGGACATTGTGTGCAAGTACAATAGTTTGTAATTACAATTGAGGCAAAAAAATTCTAACACTTTTGGAAATTATAGACATACTTTTGATGACATGACAATTCACAACTTATGCATTGAAGAAGGAAAAAATTGATCACGTTCTAAACAAAATAATAAAACTTATCTTTGACTTTCCTTGACAAAATACAATATTTTTATTGAACTTTTAAGATTGTGACACAAAATATCTCTATAATAACTAATAATGACAATGTATACCATTATGAAACTATAGAAAGTGAACTTTAATTTGTAATATAATTAAAAGTCATAATTAGAAATTAAATTGATTAAAACATATATTGACATTGATGTGTTGAAGATGGAGAAGGATTGGATCATAAATCGAAACTTGTCAAATCTATTGAAGAGACATCAAAGAAAGTCATAGCACTATTACACCTTAAAATAGAAGAAAGCGAGCAAGACCTTATTGAAAGACTAAAACCTTCATAAATATATTTTCATTGCATCCCTACTCAACCATAGTTTTGCTTCTATTCTATATTCATGCTCAAAGAGATACTTATCATTCAAAAGTAATAACTCCACTGAAAACCAAGACAAGAGCTAATTTCTCATTAACAATGATTATTACAAAGACCCCAAAACTTTGAAGCTTCCTTGCTTGATATTGATAAAGATTTTTACTATAATAGATTCCCAAAACAAAATTCTTCCAATATGAACTTTATAAAATCCCTTCATGGGAAAAGGCACAAGTTTCAGCTACCTATAGAGAAAAGGTAAAATATCTTGGCAAGGATATTCAAATCTTCTATCATTTCCCAATCTCAATCACCTTTTCTTTCGATATAGTGAAATCTACGTAGATGGATTCGAAAGGATATCTGAACACCCATGAGCTTTCACACAGCATTCATATTTAACCACATTGTTTGGACACAATGCCACAGTTTCCCACACTTCAGAACAAAAGCACACAGGAGCAACAATTTATAGAACGTATTAGGCAATTCCAATCCTTCTTTTGACAAAGAATGTAATCACATTTTTGCTTCACAGGCCAAAGATTTTGGCATGATCTTTGAGCATATATTGTAATGATGGTTGATTTAGTGAGGATAAGGCTCTTTTTTTTTTTTTTCTAGCAACTTATCTCAAGTAAATATGAGTTAGTGAAGGATATAGGCTCCAGCAATTTTGGGGTCACCAGGCTTATGAGAGACAAACCAACCAAAGAGCTCATGGTAATCAAGTATGTAGAGTATGGTGAGAAGATTGATGAAAATGTGCAGAGGGAGATTACCAACTATCATTCATTACGACGTCTAAACATTGTCATATTCAGAGAGGTAATATTGATACCAACTGAGAAGAGAAGGCAAGTATATGTTCAAATCGTCATAAAATTTAACAAGAGAGGCAAAAGCAACTTATTGCTGGCTAGCGGAGCATCTGTCTGATGGGTGTGATCAAAATCTTCTAAGAATCTCAGATAGTGTCCCATTTTTACGTGGATGCAGTGCCATACAACTTACTATACTCAGGAACTATTGCATTCTTCTGGATTAATAGCGCCCCATCTTCACTGAGAAGCAGCTCAAGGATGGTTGAACTGTCGCTGATTACAACATACTGAAGGAGTCCACAATTCACCTCGTCCAACAACTCTATGCGGATTTTTTAATATTCATACTAACAAAATCATATTAGTTAATGATAGCAGATTTCCACAATCCTCATTGTATTATTCTACATACATTACTAACACAATCTGATCCAGAAACATTACTGCAAATCATATTATATTATTCTACATACACGATATTTTAATATTCATACTAACAAATCATAACAAATACACTAACAAATCTAGTGATATAATATCCCTAACATTTAAGGAGAATGATAAAGGAGATTCCAAACATTGAGGACACACATATGGTTTGAAATCTATTGAACCTATTTTGCCTCGAGTAATTAACAAGGAAACTCCCCTCGAGGAAGAAATTGAAATTTTATTAGAAGATGAAAACATGTTTCTAGAGTAATAGCCAAAAAAATTAAGGAGTTTTAGACTGAGTCATCACTTATTCAATAAGAAAACAAAAAAATGTCAAAATAGGCTACACAAACAATCAAAGATGTTAGACTTGTTGAAATTGGAAAAACATGCACTAGAAGTGTATACAGATCTAAAACAACAAAAATGAGGTATTTAGAAGAGATTTCAGATAGACTAGAAAAAATTTCTTTAGGATGACATCTAGAAGAAAAATCAATTTATTTTTTCAAAACCATTTTCTTTTAAATGAGTTGAAAAGCTTGATTAATGAGAAAAACACTAAAAAATGGATATGATGCCTTGGTCAAGAATGGAACTTGGGAGTTGGTTGATTCTGTTAAGAAAATGCTGTTTCAACGTTGCAATTACATGAGGTTACTATTTATAGTAAGTTTACATTTGAGTATGGATTAATGCAAAATTTTTCCCAAAGTTCCGGATTGGCTAAATAAGCATGCTCGTAAAGTTTCATCATAAGATCATGTCTGGATTTGAAGATATTAATGTTTTCATTTTTCAAAGTTTCAAAGTCTATTGTGAAGGCATTAGAGGAATTTTTTGGGCCTAAAAGTGGTCATAGTCGACATAGCATATTATGGCTTGATAGAGTTATTCACGAGCTTTCCAATAGTTTAAACAATTCGTCAATTGGACACCCAATTCAAAAGTTATGGCCTCTAAAAGTTGGGTCTCTTGAAATGGGAGATGTAAAAATGTGTTGGACACATAAATAAGTTGTAAATGGGGAGTTACATGTAGTGGTATTCTTTTTGACATGCATCATAGGCATTTGTTATTGGAGATAAGGATGGCTGCCACTTTTTAGGTGGTTTTAGCTCATGGTTTTGTAATACCGTTTGATAGTTTCATGTATTGTATCTCCTATATATTAGGTGCATGAGATGGAGGTTATGTGAAAGATTCTTATAGTTGTTGAGTTTCCTTCATATCTTTGATTGGTTATACTTTTGTGAGAAAGTTTGCTAGATGTAAGTATATTGTAATCTTGTTGAATTCTGAATAGTATATTGGGCGACTTCTGGAGTGTGGGTTTTTTCTCCCGAAAGGGCTTTCCCCACATAAATTATTGTGTTGTGGTATGAATGTTATTTATGTTTGTTTTTGTTTAAGTTTTTGTAACTATTTAGATCTAAAAAGTTTTTGCATAACCCTCTTCTCAATGTTAGTGTAGGAAGTTGCTTCACTACCTTAGCTTCCTTACAAATCCTTTTCTCAATTATAAATCTATTGGATATAAGTGCATTTTGAAAAACACAAAGTATATGGCTCACTTGATAAACACAAGGTACAATTTGTTACAAGGAGATATGATAAAAAATAAGAGATATACAATGAGGGAAACTTTGCACCAATAATGAAATGGACCACCATTTATATTTTTGGGCCTTAGAAGCACCCAAAAAAATGAAATGTCCATAAGATAGACATGAGAATTACTTATATTCTAAATGGTGATCTCAAAGAAGTGGTTTACATGACTCGGCCAAAAGGTTTTTCATTTGAAGGTCAAGAACAAAATTTTTACAAGTTGGTAAATTGTTGTATGGTTTGAAACAAGCCTTAAGAGCTTGGCATGAAAAACTTATTGAGCTTCTCTTGAGCATTAAATTTAAGTGTCTTGAATTTGAAGATACAAATTTTTTGTCAAGATAATTGAAAAAATAGTTGTATACCTAGTTGTATATGTGGATGATCTACTAACAATAGGAAATAATAAAAGGTACACTATAAAATTCAAAGTAGAATTTGATAAAATATTTTTAATGATAGATTTAGGCCATTTTTATTACTATTTGGATATTTAAGTGATTCAAAAAACCAATTATATTTTCGTCACATAACAAAAGCATATTGGCGATTCTAAGAAAAAATAGAATGATAAAAAGAAAATCACTCAACTCACCCATGGAACAAAATATGAGGTTATCATCAAATTACAGTGCAGAGTTTGTAGATGTAGCTAAGTATAGATAACACATTTGATGTTTGATCTATATAACTACAACTAGAAAAAACATTTATTTTGTTTTTAGCACATTCTTTTTATATTCATGCAACAACTAAGAGCAAATATGTTGGGTAGCAAAAAAGAGAGTTATTTAGAGTTTGAAGGGAGTTCAAAATTTGGGCTCAAATACTCCAAAGTAACAAATTTCATACTAGTTGGATATACAAATTCAAAATATATATGTTATTTTAAAGTTGGGAAATATACTTTGAATGTTTTCTAATGAATTTAAGATAAACAAACATCACTTGGGAGTTAAATGAGTAGTTGATGCCAACTCTTTCTTTCATTACATAAATAAAATATATGGAAAATTCATAAGCAATCAAGAAAATATTATGGTTCAAATAGGTTTCATCAACACCACTCATGGTTTACAAGATTTTCACAATTAAAATAATAAGAAATATAATAATTCATAAATAAATTGAGAACATCAACACCAAATTCTAGTTGATTTGGCATTGTGCAAAAGATAAAAGTGTCATATTGATATATTCTAGCTACTAGCTAATATCCTAATAGAAGTTCTTTGGAAGAGAGAAATTAAAAAAAATTAGAGGCATGCTTGGTCTCACTATAACCCTTTGTGTATTAAGAAGGATGTGATATTATGTACATAAACCTAAACTATAGTATTTTATAAATATTTGTGTTCTTGTAGAATTTGAACAATCATCTTGGAGATGAGCTAAATGGACATGTATTAAATTCACACACACACACACATATTGCATCTCATTTGAATGAATATGATTTTGGTTTTTCATTCTTAGTTTCATTTTTCACAGTCTATTTCTTAGCTTGACGCCCAAGCCATATTGATTTTAGTGCTACATCAATTTTGTGCTTTGATCATAAAGCTAAGTACAATGATTTTTATTTATATTCTAGAAATTAATTATAGTAATAATTATAATATGTATGGTTGTAGTTGTCAACTAATTAGTCTAGTTTTGATCTATGCTTATACACGCATGCATGTTATTGGATTAGTTTATGCTACACGCAAGGAAAATTATCTTTTCCTTTAAATTTTGGCGAGCATGTCTTATTATGCATGACCTATTATCCTCATTGGTTTTTTCACATTTATTAGGGTTTTCAAATCTAATATAACTAGAATTTATCATTTTCTTACAAGTTTATCTAGGGTTTCAATCCTCATATTTATATTTTTAATTATGGTTCAAGTTTACATTGTGATTATCTTTCATTTCACACTCCCACCTTCAAATAATTCACCTTATAAATCCTCTTAGACCTTACTTCTTGGATAATATTCACAAATATATGTCAAATTTTGATAGATTATTATCTTGTATTACATAAATTCCTTTATCCTTATTATTCTAAATAAAAAATTATAACAAGGACGCATTTTCTATGAAGGGTTTATTCTACCATGTATGATATTTTCCTTCATTCAAGAAATTGATTATTACTAATCCTTGGTTATTAGATATGCTTATGCCATTTATCCATAAGCATAATAATGATCATATAGATTGTTATTGTGATGAGCACATGCTTAGTGATTATCTACCTTGTAGGATGAACATAGGCTATACAATTTTACCTCCTCGACCTACCCATGACATCATTTCCTCTCATGATAATCTTATTCTACATGTCATGATGACTTTACATCCATAGAGTCATTATTTTGGATAACATACCCCTTTTCATGCATAATGATGAACATTGTGATAATCATGCTTTTACATCTCACACAGGCTTTATAAATACACGTCCTTTTCAAATTAATATTTTATGCCCTAATGATAATTCATTATCTTCTCTTGTATACTTCACTAATGATTCATTTCCTTATACTACATTACATGGAAATATCATAAGCCTTAGCAAACAACTTTTATGCAATGAATACATGATGTTGAATACAAGGTGAACGACATAATGAGAATATTAATAATTAAGTATTTCAATTTGATTAAACATCGACCTTTCATTATGTAAACAAGATGAGCACTCATTATACATGGAGAAAGAAAAAATATTAACACTAAGAGATATAAGCTTCTATTAGTCTTTAAAAAAGAGGACACCAATACAATCCACTTATCTCTTTGAATAATAGTAACATGACAACATAAGAGTACCTTAAAAACCTTAAAACCTATATCTCATACCTCAAACATATATAGAAAATTAAAGAAATAATAAACCACCAAGTGGTGTCCCAAAACTAAGTTAAAACCATGAGCCATGGAAAAAATCCAACTCCCCCATATGGTAATCATGGTCAAGCAACCCAAATTAGAAACTCATTTTACACTTCATACATGTCTTACACCACTATTTCATGTCATAGATTTTTTGTATGGTCAAGCTGACTAATTTCCCAAATTTAGGCACTCCACGATGGTAATCAATATTGTGTTACAATATCCAAATTTGGAAGATTCTTTAGAACTCTCAGTTTTAAATTTTTTAATGTAACCTTCCTATTAAATTCCTTGTTAGATAATATTTCAAGTACCCTAAAGAATACATAATAAATAAATAACATCTCCACCCTCACATGATTGTCATATTTTTCCCATTCGTCGATAATTAGATATCATACATTATTTATCAAATCCACATAATTAAATACTATTTACTAGACTTAGGATTTATAAAGTGAATGACACAACTAATCCTAACATTCTCCAAATTAACTTTTACATTGAAAATATATAATAGGAAACTAAAAAGTGAATGAAAAAAATACTAGAACAATCAATCCCTATTGCCTCTCCTCACTAACATAGATTATCTATGCTCACTAGCCTAGTGAGAATCTACAACATTAACCAAAGTTTCAACCTTCTATGCCATGACTCTACCACCCTTAGATATCTTATAAAATATTAATATTGAGTACATAGGATTATTCACCAAACAAATAACACTTTAACTATCACATTCTATCCCAAATTATCTACACTCAAAGCTAATATACTTGAAGAAAATATAATAATCACACTACCTCCTTAAAGGAACATGTCAAATCCATGTACTTTTCTTCTATAATAGAGAATGCAACTATGCATTGCTACTCACTTATCCAATTGATATCTCCTCTAAATGAATTTAATACAAATCATTTATGAACCTCTTGCTACCCAAATCACCAACCCGATTATGAGTTAGAAAATATTATCTATATCAAGAAACTTGACCAAATAATTAATTTCATAATAGAAAATACAATAATTATATTACCCTCACAAATAAAAACCCTTTTTGTATAATTATACCACTCTCTACAAGGGTTGGACATAAATTTGCTAAGAACTGTCACTGCTTATTCAATATCTAGTCTTGTACAAATGATAGCACATATTAGATTAGCTATGGCACTAGCTCAAGAAAAATTATACATATCCTCTAATTTATCATTGAATTTGGACACTAGTCCAAAGATAACTTAATGCTAATAAGTAAAGCAATAATAACTAGCTTATAGTTTATGCAAAACTATTACAAAATAGTTTATGCAAAACTATTACAAAATAGTTTAAACATACTTACTGTAACTAAGCTAGAGCTTTCTACTAGTTTTATCCCTACTAATCTCCACACCTAAGATGTATTTAGTGGCTCCCAAATATTTCTTTTCAAAGGTAAGAAAAAACAATAATCATATTGATATGGTTTCCGAAGGAACATGTCATCAACATACATGAAAATGATTAGTACCTAATTATCAATCAATTGAAAATAAACACAATGGTCATGCAATCATTCATGAAAAACCCATGTTACAATTTGAAAGCATCAAATTTTAATACCATATTGTGATGTAGGTTTCAAGCATTCAAGTCAAGATTCAAGCATTAAGATCAACATCCAATCAAGCCATTTCATGCAAGATCAAGAATTTGGAGATATGTATTAGATTTCAGTCCTTCAAGGATCTCAACTCAAGGGTTTGGTGAGTTGTAATATAGTAATTGTTCATTCATAATTCCTTCCATTCATGTTTCATTTCATTTCAAGGTTTAATTACCAAAATGGGGTTTGACCAAGGAAAACTCCCATTCACCAAAAACAACAATTTTTCCTTCTTGTGTGTGTGTGGTAGATCTTAGGTTGAAGAAGGATTGATGATTCATCAAAAGTGCAATTTTGTAAAGTTATCAAAGTTGTCAACATCAAGTCGTCAAGCCACAAAAACTCACTTGTAGAATTTAATTTTGAATTTCCAACTGTGAAACCTAGAGGAATTGGGAGTGTAGATCCAAGAGCAGAGGACTATGAAAGAAGAATTTGAACCCCTATAGCAAAACCCATCTGCCCTAGGGAAAATATATCCCAAGAGGACACCTAGTAGAGGTTTTTGGTGATAGGTGCATAAATTCATAACCTTCTTAGATCTACTAGAACTTTCTAGATTTTGTTAGATTAAGGTTTTAAATTGATGATTCAAGTGTTACATTGAATAATTGAATTCATTTGATATTTTTCATTCATCTCCCAAAAGTGCACTTTAGGCTTATTTACCTCGTCCTCAACTATAAGGAAAATAACAAGATCTCCATCAAGGTTGACTCACCTAAGGGTTGAAAGTCAATCTTTCCCTAGGGGATCTCTTTTTCCTAATGAAAGAAGGAAGATAGGTGCATATCACCACTCAAAACCTACCACACATAAATTTTCCTTTGTTTCAAAGGTGACTACTTTAGACCATACAAAGATTATCTTAACTTATAAACTGTTGCAAGGTTGTTGTAAGTGTTTTCATTGATGCCAATATAATGGAGATTATTGTTGGTATTGTCATTGATGTTAATAGTGTTGTCATTGATGTCATTAGAGTGGAAGTATGTGGGTGGTTGCATGTGTTGCAATCAGTATGAAAGTATTATGTATGATGATGGATGTCATGAGCCTACTATAACAGTTGTTCTATATTTCCTATTTCTCATGAATAGGTGAATGATACTATGAATGTTGTATTCACTATTTGTTGATATAAAATGTATAAAATATTCTCTTGCAGACATTTTCTCAGGAGGTTGTATTGAAAATATTTTGAGCATGCTCTACATTCCTTCACATTTGAAGATATTGCCTTGCAGTTTGGAAGTTTTTCAGATGTAGATGTACATTTTGTATGTTCCTAATTTCATAACATAAAAGTTACTGTAGAAGTTTTCTTTGTAGTCGATGTTGTGGTCTTGCAATTTAGAGGATGAGTTTAAAATATATATTTGTTTTCTTCCTTCAAGTTTTAGATGTTGATGTGTACCACAAGTCGAGCTTTCAATGTTCTATCTCAATACTGCATTGTTTGGGTATGCAAGATATACTAGTTTTGTGTCTGTTTGCTTGTGCTAGCTTAATGTTGTATGAAGTTGTAAAAGGAGGGCATGGAAATGATTTTGAATATCATTTAATGATTGTAATACAATCTACGTGATGTAATCTAGTCTCTTCAGCAATGCTTGTGGTCTAGAGTTAATATTTGAGAGGGTTGAGTTTTTGTTGGGCTGACTTGGTGGTTTGAGGTGTTTACACCAAGTTTTTTGTTGCATGCGCCATCATGGTACTATATGTAGATGTAAAATAGGTCCTGCTTATCTCCTTCCTTGGAATACATTCAATTTTCATTTCGTGCAGATGATTTGGAGTTGACCTATTATGGTTTTTACGCGTTTCATGTTTACACATTTCAATTTGGATGACAAGGAGGAAATTTTTGATGCTTGTGGAAGGTATAAATGGAAGATCAAGTGTGTGATTGAGTAAGATGTTATTGAGTGTGTGTGTTTAGTGTGCTAAAAATGATACATGTTGAAAGTAGTGGGTTGAAGGAAAAATAATGTGTGCAAATGTGCGAAGGATTATTTGAAGTGTGTTGAAGGCAGTGAGCAGAAAGCAGAAGTGTATGTATGAAATGTTGAAGGTAGTGAGCCAAAGGTAGAGGTGTGTGAATGAAGTGTTGAAGGTAGTGACCTGAAGGCAAGAGTGTGTGAATGGAATACTAAAGGTAATGAGCCAAAAGTAGAAGTGGAGTGTGTGAATATTGAAGGTAGTGAGTCAATGGCAACAAAGGTGTTGCAATGGCATTGGATCACTAGAATTCATCAAGTATTGTATGTTGAGGTTGTAGTATCTTTCTGTAAGTGTTGTATTGATAGGGATTTGTAAGATTCCTTTGATTAAAACCATAAATTGTGTTATAAATCTTGTTTCATTTTTGTGAGGCTAGATTTGGATGGTAGCTCCAAGCAAATTTATTGTCAAGGTTTTCCCCTTGTTGGGGTTTCCTCATAAATCTAGTGTCGTGGTTGTGTGCTTGTGCTTTGAATGCTTCATCTAATTAAGAGAGTAATAAGTTTTGATTGTTAAAATTTGAATTGGATTAATTTGAGGGATATATTGATTCACCCCCCTCTCAGTATATCTGTGTGTTCTAACAATTGGTATTAGAGCTTAGTTCCTTGGTGTAACCTAACAAATCAAGGTAGATCTTGGTTTAGAACACATGGCTTAAAATGAGTCCTCATCTAAAGAACCATTGTTTGATGGAAGCAACTATTCTTTCTAGAGTGTGAGGATGAAAACTTAGCTTACTTCGCTAGGGTATGATGTTTGGAGACCTGCTGAGAAGGATTATATTGAACTTGCTCATCCTATTACTGATGCTAATGCAAAGAAGGATCGTGAAGATAATTCTAAAGCAAAGAATACCATCTTGGGTGGTCTAACAAATTTTAAATTTGTAAAAAGTAGTGTAATACAAAGCTTCCAAGGAGATTTGGGATAAACTCAAAAATTTGTATGAAGGGAATGGTAGTGTGAAGCAAGCAAAGTTTCAATCTTATTGGACATTGTTTGAGAATATAAAGATGAAAGAAGAGGAGAACATAGCCAACTACTTACTCTAGGTAGATGAAGTCAATGGGATTAGAGGACTTGGTGAAGATATAATTGATTCAGTTGTTGTGAATAAAGTTCTAAGGAATCTCCCTATGGGTTTTGATGGAACCCCTAAAATACTTTGTGTTCCACTCAAAATTTTGCAGAAGTTGGTTATTTCATGTCTCAAGGCTTCGGGTTGCACTTATTGTCATGCCTAAGGGGTTTTTGAGTTGCTAAAACCCTTTCCAAAAAAACCTTAAGTCTGAATCCTTTGTAAGTCTTCTATTTTAATGTTGATTGCCTATTTCCTATACCCGGTCACTTGAGTTATGACTTATGTTATTAAGTTCACCTTGTTACCGACCCTTGAGTCCTAGTGATCCTGGTCGTCACTCGTCATTCTACTAAAATGTTATCTTATGTTAATATAGGTTCATGATATTTTAATATATTTAGTCCTAAGTCATGGTTTAATATTTCATCATTCACTTTGTCCCCAACTATCATTTACCTAGCAGTGGCCCCTTTCTTATAAACTAAAAATTTGCACATGTAGAATCCTTGCTTTATAAGAACCATTAAATCTATGGAATCAAATTTGGACTACTCCCTACACCCCGACCTGGATTTATTTCCCATTGAAATAATCTTACGGGATGGTAGGTGAGCGCCAAGTGCCCTCTTGCAATGGCGGGCCTAACATCTTCCAAAGTCAACAAGGGACAATTGGAAATAATCAATGGTGGATATTAAGTGATGCAGCTACATATAAGTCATTCCCCGCCTCCTCGTTTGATTTTATTTTGCATTAAAATAATATCATGGGGCAGTAGGCGGATGAAATATATCCCTTTGTCAAAGGGACCCATTGGGCTTTGAAGGAAGCAAGCACTCAGACTGAATGGGATTGATGGTCGAGGCTGGGTGATGTGGTTCAATCTTGAACGCTCCCTACCATCCCATGGGGGACCCACCTCTGCCTCCTGTCTCTCAACAAGGAAGCGAGAGAGAGCCATGTGGAATCATCTAAGTGGAAAAAGGAACATTAGAGGAATGAGAGATATTAATTAAATATTTCAGCCATGGGTTGAAGATATTAAAGCTTGGGCTACTAAAGGGATTTTTTAAAGCACATGCCTTGATACAAATTAGATCTTTTAATCATAACTGTCCATTATTTCTAAGGGTTAAGTCTCACAGGAAGAAGATCTGATGGTAAAGCATGCACACAAGAAAGCTTGGGATTTAATCTTAGCCCTTCCTTGCCTCCCCATTGCTGAAAGTTACATGTGGGATAAGACTCATGGGGAAGCGAGGAAGCTAATGCATGGACTTTGCTTTAGTACTAAAGAGATGACGAAGCCCGTAGGTGACTGGGAAGATTTTCCACATGGCTTGTTTCGATTGGATAAAAGCAACGACTGCTTACAGTTAGATTTTTCAAACTTAGTTGACCCAATCTAGATCGTTTGTTGATTCATTTGACTGGACGATCAATGATCAACATTCAAAGTTAATTTTGAGGGCAAGCAAACCATTCTGGTTAGTGTGAGTGAGCCATAATGGTGGATGAGACGTAGAGCTACCGAATTAAGAAGATTTAAAGCCATTAAAATTTGTTTTAAAGCACAATTGAGGGTTGTTGAAAGCATTCTATACATTCAGGGAGCTCGTGCCATAATTTTCAAGCCTATTTGATGCCAAAGTTATAGGGTTTTACAACCTATGCCAAACTAGTAAGTTAAATCATTGTCCTACCTTTGAAATTATTTAGAACTTGCTCAATTGTGCTCTCTCCATTTTTCTGTCATTAGGGTTTTCTGATTTAGACATTTATTTTAAGGTTTGACATTCATTTGAAGCAATTAGATGGTATTGTCTTGCCATTGTTTGTGTCAAACCCTTGCTCAAGTTGTAAGTTTTATTTTTGTAAAGCCTAAACCCTGACCTGCAAAAAAAACCTTGAGTCAAGGCCCCAAAAGTAAAAGCATCTTCATCAAAAAGGGAAACCTCTGGCTCCAAAGTTCTTGTTAGACCTTTAGTTCAAGACCTAACCGAGCAATTAAAACCCTTGACCTCTGAAAAATATAAGGGTCAACCATTGTTTCATGGTGCAAAAGTTGTAGAAGGCTTGGTTGACAAGCAGAGTGCAATTAGGGATGCTACATTTCCTTTCACAGGATGGGAATTGTTTAGTGGCTAGTTTGGGAACATGAATTGTGGTGTTCATGTAGGAAACCCTTAGAACTTGGATTTGGGAAAATTAATTGTTCCAAACATCTACATGGATGTGGACTTGTTGAAAGAATTATCTAGGAATTATGATCCAGTCACTAAGACTGTGAGAACCTTCAATGGTAAGGACATGGTAAAGGTGACAAGAGAGGAAATTGCAGAAGTTTTCAAACACACTGAATGGAGTGAGGACATGGTTTCAATTGATGAGAGTTTTTCAGGTAGAATATGAGAATGTTAGATAATCATTTAGAGCTCACATATTTACAAAATATCTTGCATCTATTAAGGGTTGAAGGATTACATTGTGTCCATTGGACAAGGAGACCTACTTGGTTAGCTATTTTGTTCCCTATTTTCAAAAGACTTTCTATTCCATTTGCCAAATCATTAGTTATGACCCAGTCACCGGTATGCCCATGACCTAGATGCACATGGCAACATATATCCAACACCCCAATTACTGCACATTATTTGATTATTGGGGTACTTTGCAGAGAGAATTCATGAAGGTTTGGTGAGGTTGAAGAAAGGAGAATTTGGACTTAAATTCAGTTGGTATTAATTATTTATGCATATGCTTTTGTTCAAGGGTGCATTTTATTTTGGTATAGATATAACACTAGAAAGGGTAGAGGGTGACTTGGAATTTCCTTTCCAATGTTGGACTACTATCCTGGACAAGGATGATAGAAAATTTGACTTTGTGGTAATTGAGAATCTATTTTCCTCCAAGTTGAGGAGGGTTCTAATTATGAACATGCCAAGAATTCCCAAAACCTTGCATGACTTTTTGAGGCCCAAGGACAGGAGACCTGAACTTGGTGTGGATCACAATTGGGGGGATATTATTCCTTATCCCACTTATACAATTTTGAGAGTATATGGTACAACTGTCTCACCTCACTTGTTACCTAAGGATGTGCCAAAAAGGATTGGATTTCTTGAAGTGATATGGCATATGAGAAATGTGGAAGATAAACATTTGAAAGATTAGGGAAAGGGAAATTTATTTCCCTCATATACATGATTTTCTAATTTTGTGATGATCAAAGGAGGATGGGATAAGATAAATGACATACTCAATCCTTTGGGCATGAGGAGAGTAGGAGTAAGGACCCATGATCCTAAAGGATTCATGGATTGGTTAAAGATAAGGAATATGAGTTCCAAGTTTACCCATCACTTTTGTTTCCTTGAGGATGTGATCAGGAACATTTTTGATCTTTTGAAGCAAGAATATAGAAAAGCAAAGTGGATTGCCTTTGATAAAATGCAAAGGAAAATAAGGGAGAAGGATCCAGAATTCATTGCATTTGTTGAGATTCCCAATGAGATACAAAGAATGGAATATATGTTCCATAATTTTGAGACAGTGGTTGGTCACCTAGAAGGTGAAAGAATAATTTAGGACAAAGGGAAGGCACTTGTTGAAGAAGAAAAAAGTGGAGAGATCCCTGTCATGGAGGAAAGGACAAAATACCAACCTCCCAAAGAATAGAAAATGATTGTTTTTTCAAGAAGGAGGAATAAAGAAAAGAGAAAGGATACAACTACTACCTCTTCTCAGTAGGAGGAGCAAAGAGCCCTTGCATTTCCATAGATTCCACACCATCTCCCCATAGGTCAATGGGACCTGAGTTTGACTCCCCACCTAGGCATTCATCACCACCGAGGCCACCACCATAGAAGAAGTAAAGAGTTGAACCTACTGGCTTAGTAGATTATAATGATGACTTTTATGATGAAATTTGGGTATCAGAGGAAGAGATGCAACATGTAATTCCCTTTCCATCAATAGAAATAGTGCCACAATAGTTGGGTTTAAGGTTAAGAAATGCTGACCTTACTGGAATTTATAATATTGATGATATCAGGATTGAGGCATGTACAAAATTCCTTGATGATGATTCTTTTGTAAAATCTAAGGCTTTCATGGAGTTTTCTTATAGAGCTAAAAAGGATGAATATGTCAACAATGTTGCATAGAAAAGAAGTCTCCACCCATAGTTACCTGATGCAACAATTCAAGCATAGGTTATAAAAGAAATGAAAGAAAAATTTCAAGGAATGATTGCATTTGAAGGTAGAGAGCTAGTAAGGAAGAGTGGTGTCTTGCTATTACCAGAATGGGACTTAGCCTCTATAATTACATTTGACATGGGGAAAAAATGTGACAATCCTCTTTAGAATTCTAAGGAAGCCATCATAGCACTACAAAGATTTGCATTTCATAGCACGACAAAGATCTGCATTCAGTGAGTAGTGGGATACATTGGCCATATGGGACTTGGCCCCCAACACAAAGAAGCCTGACATTGCGGAGCTTGCTTTAGATTATAGGGGAGGCTTGATAATAAAGAGGGTATCTGATACAACGACTATTTTAAATGCAAAAATGTTAGTGAATGTTGCACAATTTACAAAGGCAATAGTGGAATCAATGACTATAGAGAAAGAGCAATTCAGAAGGATATACAATGATTTGTTGATTGATTATGGGAAGAATCAACAACACACTATGCAATTACAAATAGAAGTAGCATTGTTAAAAGAGAAATTGTAAAATTTGCAATTAGGGGAACCAGTGCAGATTGAAGCCACTTCTCCCACTTATTCATATGATCATACAACTATTGTTTTAACAAATCCAACAAGTTCTTCATGGGAAATTGTGCCTTATAATATGGGAACTATTCCTATTTCAGTGAAGGATCCAGATACATCAGAAACACCACAAATAGAGGAAGGTGCTAGCAAGGAGGAACTACTTGAGAAACTAAAGGAATACCAAGAAAAACGTGACAATCATAATAGAGAAACATTTGTTGGCAATATAAATATTGTCACTATAGTTTTGGAACATCTAAATAGAGGAGTAAATAACAGACCGAGTAGTATTCATGCTAGATATTTTGCCATGAAGAATGCTATAAATAATTTTGATATTGATAAGGAGGTAGCCATTCCACTTATGGAAACATGGATCCATAGGTTACATGAGTTTTGGATGATGGCTGTGGGAGCCAAGCACGATGCTAATAAGATTGAAAAACTTAAGCCTACCATCTAGATTGTGAATAGAATTTAGGAATTCAGGGGGAACATAGAGCCTTTGGAGACAAGGATAAGGGAGTTAATCAAGAATTTTTATGAGATGCATCATGGTCTCCTCCCTTCATATTAAAAGATGATGGTAATATTAAAACCTTGTAGGACTGGAGGAAGGAAACAAATGAGGTGATTTTAAAACAAGCTGCTTTGATTTGTGAAGGACATGATATGCGCATTGCTGAAGAAAAACATGGATATATTGGCTCATGCAAGAATTGTTCTGGAAAAGTTTGATAAAGAAGAAAACCAGGTTGTTACTAAATACTCACCTTACAGATAGAAAGCTGATGGTGTCATAGGATTCAACTGGCCCATACAGGATGAATTCCAAGCTTGGAAGGAAAAGTACTTGGATGTGTTGGAAGATTCAACTACTCTTGCAAAGTGGTGAGTACAATTTTGGTTTAAGTATACAACCATGGTGAATAAAAGATGGGAGAAGCACAATGCATAGCCTAAAACTAGTACACATTAGGCTTTTGTTAAAGTATGGAAAAATATTATCTTCTCCCCAATTTGAAATCGATGAAAAGGTTGTAGACGTGGATGAATTTCTTGTCTTTTCCTACCTTATACTTTTTATGCTTTCTTTCATCTTTATGCTTGTGTACATGGGTACATTTTGGAGCATGTGGATATTGTAAAATAAGCTCAAAGATTCCTTTTGGAAGGAAAAACTTGATCTACAACAACAAATGAAAATTAATTTTGTCTCATTTAACATTTCCCTCCATTTGAGGATGAAAATATAATTGCAAAGGGAATGCATTTTGTAATGGTCCAATAGAATAGTGACATGTGTACTTTCTGGCCCAAACCTTGTTTTCTCCTTCATTTCTATAAGAAGGAATTCAAGACGAGAAGTACAAGGTTCGTTGTCTTGTAATTGATCACTAGGAAAATTGTGAAAAATAAAGAGCATTTTGGAGTCTAGTCTTAGGTCTTGAGTCTTTCAAACATTAATATGTAATTTTGATAGCAACACTGGCAATATAATACAAAATGGTGCAAATTCAAAGCCATTTCTCTCCAATATACTTGTTCCATGGATTATGAATAATATAATCAAGGACTGCGTTATTTGTTTTCATTGATTTCCAGTGGATGTGTAGTCTTGTTCTTGCTTTTAATTCAAAGAATTAATAAAAGTGGGTGAAGCCACAATAGTGTTTTACAATTTAGGTGAGGAAGGAAAACTCACAAAAAATGACCCCAAGGCAAAAAAAAGTGATTTTGGGGGTTCGTACGAACCTACTAGTTTGACCGAACCAATATGGGGTTCGCTTGAACCAAGGTTTGAGCGAACCCCTTTGAATCTTGGCCACCAAAAAGAACAAAAGAAAAAAACATAGGAAAGGGGTTCGTACAAACCCCCCTAATCCCTCATCGCCCATCTGCGACACAAAAAAAACCTAAATTTTGGCACTTCGGAACTCGGGTTGAGGATGAAAATGGAGGAATATTCACAAACCCAACTAGAATCAGGTAGTCCTTAGAATGAGCTATCCAACGAATATAATTTTAATATGTTTTGGTTTTATTATGTATTTATTTTTTTAGTTTTATTAAACATAGGTTTTTCATCGAAAGTGAAGGTCTCTGTTCTGCACATGTGGAAAAATATCAGATTATCAAAAAAAAATATTGAAAAATATGAGTGCACCAAATATTGAAGTCCTTGATCCAACAAAAAAATAAAAATGAATTTCGATATATACAAAAAAAGTTATGCATTATACGGTCGCACTATGTCTGAATTGTAATTGATTTGACTTCAAAACTTGATTAAGGAAAAAATATTCATTAAAAAACTATATAACCAAGTGGAAGCACTAGATATCGGAGTTACAAAACTAAATTTGAAAGAATTATAATTTTATCCTTCATGGAAATTTTTTTTTGCGTTATACGGTGCGCGTCACTTTTAAAAATGCTGTTTTATGAAAAAAACCAATTTTTGTGGGAGATAGAAAAAGAAGTACAATTTGATTGCAAAAATTTTGAAAAATATTTTTAAAATCTACAGACAAAATGTGATGAGACTCTATTTTGCATCATCTTCAAATTCCTCACGGTTTAGTCAGTATAGGTGCCCGAATGTGAAGATTTAGTTAAAAATAATAATCTCAGTGTCCACTTTGGCCAAAAATTGTAAACCATTATTGTGAGATCACCCAAGTGCTTGAATAAGGCTATAGATTCATGTGAATTAAGTGCTAAGATATTAGTAAGAAGTTGTGGTCAAGAATATAATGTTGGTGTACTGTACTGTAGTAATATCAAAGCTTAAGTGATGTTATGGGTTAAATTGTTATCAGGTTGTATAGGTTTTGAGATTGACTTCATTCCTAGTATGAGGCACTGATCTAAGTGAGTGTTCATATTGCATTTTTTTGTCCAATTCAACAACAAATCATTTTTGTAAACAAAGTCTTTTAAATGGATTGCAATTGTTATCATTTTGTGTTAAGTTTCACCATTCTCATTCTCTGAATGTTGAGTGTTGTTAAGGAGCAACCAACTTCTTTGATACATTCCGTTTGTTGAGCTATTATATGGGAATTCATCTGTTATTTACAATGTATTTAGATATTAGGTGAAAAGGTCTTAAAATACATTGTGGGATCACCCTCCCGGGTTTTGTAGAGCCCAAAGTGCAGGAGGAAAGTATTGCTGCTTTCACTCATTCGTTGGCCAATAAGTTTGGGTTGCTCAAGATTGGAATTCGCAATTGCATAGGAAATTTTGAAGACCAACTTGGTTCTTAAAAAACAACCAACAGGTTTGATTCAAAAGTGTCTTTTATTGAGGAGGTAAAAGATCTGACAAAGCTTACTATGGAGGAGTTGTTTGGATCCCTCAAAACCTATGAGATGAGAAATTAAGTACAAGGTACACACAAAAGAGAACCTGCATTCAAAGTTGTGAAGAAAGAAGAAGCATCCAGTTCACATAGTGATTCTAAGGAAGAATAAGCAAATTTTTTCATTATGCATCTAAATGTCCTTTTGGAGAAAATGAAAGTATTACAAAAGGGTTCAAAAGAAACAATTTCAACAGGAAACTTCTCTCCAAAGAAGAATACTGCTCCTCAGATGAAGGAGATCATTGCACATCAGATGATGATGGAGAAGAATCCCTATTCATGGCCACTGTAGTCTCTGGAAGTTCAAGAAAAACTATAGATTAAGAAGAAGGTAAAGTTGATTTTGAAGGTGAACTTGTTTCTTCTCTTGAAGACCTATAATGTGTAATGAAAGAGAACAAAAGACAAAAGGCCCTGATTGAAGCTAAGATAAAGGAATGTATAAAGCTTGAGAAGGAAATCCTTTTTTATCAAAAAGGAGTTGGGGAGAGAAATGTTTGGAAGTCTGAAAGCTGACGTCAAATCTCAAGGAAGATCTCACCATGTAAGGAATGTCTCCAAAACTAGGTTCAATCATGCATTCTTTGGTTATTGTTTCATTTGCATAAATATGGTCATAAGGCTATAAAGTGTAAATCTGAAATGAATAGAAGGAATTTTGTAAGTAGAAATTCTCTTGCTTCTTTGGTGAATTTACATATGGCATGTCAAATTTGGAATAATTTTAGGCATATAGAAAATTTCTATATAAGTGATATGGCATAAAAAGTAGATGCTATTGAGCAAGTCAAGAAAAATGAAACCTCCAAAAGAGAGGAATTAGATAATGAGGTTGAAAACTCAATGGTTATCCAAACGACATTTCATGCTCAAGGACACAAATCTCTGGGTGATAGAAAGGTTGTTCAAGTCACCTGACTGGTGACAAAATCAAATTCATCAATTTGGTTAAATGGAATGGCAGATCAGTAAAATTTGGAGTTAATTCATCAGTAAAGATCTATGGAAAAGACACCATAAGTATTGATGGAAAATCCAAGATAGGGAATTTTCTCTATGTTGAAGGGCTCAAGTACAATCTTCTCAATGTAAATCAGATGTGCAAAAAAGGATACAATCTTTTTTTTTCATGAACAAGGATGTGAAATCAAAAAAGCAAAATTTAGTAGATTGGTGGCAGAAGGGTCAAGGACTGAAATAAATCTATATAATTTCAAGGGTGTAAATGGAAGAAGTTGTATTCTAGGCCAAGCAAGTGAAGGCTAGCTATGACACAAACAAATGGGACATATCAAATTTTACAATCTTGTGAAGATCAGCTCCATACAAGTAGTCAGAGATATTTTGAGGATTACCAAACCTACAAGCACCATGTGTAAAGAATGTCAGATTGGGAAGCAAACAAGAATAAGGTTCATGAACAAGGAGTATTCTACTACAAGACCATTGGAATTTGTCCTTACTAATTTGTGTAGACCTACTAGGATAAAGAGTCTTCAAGGTGAAAGGTATTTCATGTTGCTCATTGATGATTTATCTAGGATGACATGGGTTACATTCTATGAACTTCCTATGAACTATGGTATGGAAGAACTCGTATTGTCAAATATTTTAGAGTGTTTGGAAAAAAGTGTTATATTAGGAGAAATGAAGAAAACTTGGGAAAGTTTGATGCAAGGTCAGATGAAGGAATATTCCTTGAATATTCTACAAGAAGAAAGGCTTACTGGTGCTATACAACAAGAGGCTAAAAAATATAGTTGAAAGTGCAAGTGTCAAAGTAGATGAAGAACCACATAAAAGCTCAGTATTGATAGATGGATATGAATATGACGAGTCTTCTTGCAGAGAAGAAGGAAAAGAAGAAGAAAAGGAAAATGAGATGTAGGTTGAAGAGGAAGATGCTTTGGAAAGGATTCCTAGGATTCCTAAGACTCCTAAGTATGTGCAGAATAATCATTCTAAAATCATATCATTGGTGATAAGAGCAGAGGTGTGTTGACAAGAAGGAAAGTTTTTATGACAGAAGAACAGGTAAATTTATGTCTACTTTCCAAAGTATAAAATAAGATAGTGATTGAGGCATGTAAGGATGAGAATTGGACCAAAGCTATGGAAGAAGAATTGATGAAAATTGAGAAGAATCTGATGGGAATTAGTCCCAAGACCAACAAAAAAAAATTTAATAGGAACCAAGTGGGTATTCTAGAAAAAAATGATTGAGAATGGATAAGTTGTCAGAAATAAGGCTAGACTTGTATGCAAGGGCTACTCACAAGTGGAAGGAATAGATTTTGAGGAGACATTTGCTCCAATATCAAGAATGGAGGCCATTAGTATTTTTTTGGCCTTTGTAGCATATAAGGATTTCAAGGTTTATCAGATGGATGTGAAGTCTGATTTCTTGAATGGTGAATTGGAAGAAGAGGTATACATTGAACAACTGAAAGACTTTTAGTTATTAGATGATCCTAATATGGTTTTCAGACTAGAGAAGACATTTTATGGACTCAATCAAGCTCCCAGAGCTTGGTATGCAAGATTGGATAGGTACTTGTTGTAGTAGGGATTCCATAAAGGTACCACATATAGCAATATTTACTTTAAAGTTGAGAAGGATAAAATCTTGATTGTGGTTGTATATATTGATGATATGATGTTTGGAGAAAATGAAGCAATGTGCAAGAAGTTTGCAAAAGAGATGCATACTAAATTTGAGATGTCAATGTTTGGGGAGATGAATTTCTTGCTTGGGCTAAAAATAAATTAGATAGGAAAAGGAATATTCATTTTATAGTCAAAGTATGTCAAGGAAATGCTGAAGAATTTTGGAATGGAAGGCTCTAAACTAGTCTGCACTCCTATGGTTACTAGTTGCAAGTTGATAAAGAATCATGAATCTCCTAAGACTGATAAGATCAGGTACAAATTAATGATTGGTGGACTATTATACCTAACTATTACTAGACCAGATATCATGTATGGAGTTTGTCTTATGGCTAGATTTCAAGAAGATTCTAGAGAATCACATGTGACAACAGTAAGGATATTCAGATATTTGTAGGGCACTCCAAACTATGGTCTATGTTATTCAAAGGATACTAATTTATTTTTAAGTGCCTATATAGATGCAGATTGGGTGGGTTGTGTGAATGAAAAAAAGTACAAGTGGAGGTTCTTTCTTTCTTGGAAGTAGGTTGGTTTCTTGTCTAAATAAAAACAAAATTCAATATCTTTATCTACTGCAGAGGCATAGTTTATTGATTCAACATCTTGCTGCACACAAGTGTTGTTGATGAAGCAAACATTGAAGGATATCATAATATCATATAATGAGTGTATTTGTATCTTGTGTGATAATACAAGTACTATCAATATATCAAAGAATTCAGTGATGCATTCAAGGATAAAGCATATCTCAATTCGGTATCACTTTCTAAGAGAGAAGATTGCAAAAACTGAGGTGAAGTTAGAGTATGTGCCTAAAAAGGACCAAGCTACAAATATTTTTACAAAGACTCTTTCTAAAGATACTTTTGAGTATCTCCAACAAAAATTAGGGGTTATTTCCCCTCCTTTCAACTAGATGCATTGGAGCGTGCATAAGTCTAGTGGAGTAATTCAAGATTTATTCTTTTTGTTTCAGATTGATGAAGGCTACCTCTCAGGGGGAGTAGGTAGTAGTATTTTCAGATGGAGCATATTTTGTGCCCCTAAGGGGGAGAGTGTAGAAAAGTGAGTATGATGTAGTTTCTTGTTGGTGTTGCAAGTGGTGTCAAGCTAGAGTATGCAGATGTCAAAATGAAAATAAAATAAAAATCCTATGTAGATGATGTGTGAAAGGTGCAAGTGTTTCCCTTTGAATGTTGTTAAAGGGGGAGAGCAAAATAGTTCAATATAGGAAAGAGAGTTGGATGAGTCTATAGCCCTTTTCCATTGATGTCAAAGGAAGAGAGAGTTGGTTGAAAAACCATAGTGTAAATAAGAATATAGATTGAATGCCATATGGGGAGAGAGTATTCAAGAGAAAGAGTATGAAGAGTGAAAGATGCCCATATTAGGGGAAGGTTGCTACTTGTTGCAGAGTTGTTGTTGGTTGTTTTTGTTATTGATGATTTTTTAGAGTGCTGGTGTTGCCATAAATGATAAAGGGGGAGATTGTTACAACTCTATTTCTAGTGTTTTAATTGATGTCAACAGTTGTTGGTGTTGGTCATTGATGTCAAATATTTGGAGATTGTGTGTTGAAGTTGTTGGAAGGATGATGGTGTTATCATAATTAGGGAGATTATTGTCAGGTGCTAGTATGGATGTCTTGTAGTGTGATAAGAAGGTGTTGTGGTAATGCAATTGTGTTGTTATTGATAAGAGTTGCAATTGTAGTAAGTTTACTTGGTTTTAATTTCTTTTAAGAAAATTTGAATAAAAGAGATTATAGTGTGACCAATCGGTGTTCTATGTTCTGCTCGTTATTTCTTCATGGTTGAAGTTAAGCTCGTGTGGTTTTGATATGTTGATAAGAGGTGTACACATGTGTTATATCCAGAGTTTTAGGTTTTGGATCATATTGCAGTGGAAGATGTGTTTAACAGTAGCTATTTGGTGAACAGGGTGCCTGGGAGAAATGAGATTTCTCCACATTTCTCCATAATGAAGGTTCTAGTGTTATGAATCTAGTAATGTTATGATACTATTTGTATCTACATTTCCTTGAATTTTCAGGTGTTGGGGTGTTCCACAAGGTTGTTTGGTGTATTGGATGTTTGTTCCATTGTGTCTGGTTGCACAAAATAAGGTGTTCTTTGTTTCAAGTGGTTGTGGAAGAGTTGTAAATTATTTTGATGATGCTATAATATTTTGAGATGTCATATGGATATTGTGGAATGTTTCTATGTTGTTCACATAACCTAGAGAGGTGTACATGTTGTCGCTTATTAGTGCAGGTTTGGCCAAACTAACGTGTTAGTGTTAATTATGGAAGTGATGTATTTTTTGTGGAAGCTTTAGAAAGCATGTCAGTGTAGAATTGGGTACTAGTTAACCCATGGTGTGGTTTTCCTTCACTTCTTTCCATCGTGAAAGTGTTTGGTGTCGACCTATTTTTTAATTGCATGTTTGAGGTGCATAGCCGACCTTGGAGAATGTTTTCAAGGTTATGTATGGTATATAAGCAAGGTAAATCATTAGATATGAGTTTCGATCTATAGAAGTGTGTAAAAGATACAAATTTGATTAAGTGTGGTGATTTGTATGCAAACTTTATGCCTATGACTCCAAACAAATGAGTAGAAGGGTATACATGTATAAGTTTACCTGAATTTGCTGAAGGTAGTGAGCTAGAGGTTGCAGATGGTTCAAAGTTGTTGTGGTGGATCTTACTGTTTCTCTGAGATGAATTTCTATTTGTAATAATTCCTTTCTTTCTTCTTTCTAATTTGACAATGAGCCATTGACAACAAGCCCTTCTTTATTTTGGGTAGTGAGCCCTCCGACAATGAGCCTATTGTATTCAGTGTTGCAATTCATTTATATTGTGAGCTAATCCTCACCATAGTTTTTTCCTTCTTAGGTTTTCCACATAAATTTGGTGTTCTATTGTGCATGGTGTTTTGATGTGTTGTTGTTTCACTTGTTTACTTTCATGCTAAATCTGATTAAGAGTTTAAGGGCTAATTAAGATCTAAATATATATATTTTAAATAAAAGGCATATTGCTGACTTTATATTAATATATTATAAAATAATTACATAACCTCATACATATTTGGATAATTGTTCATGATATTGAGCTTAGAACTCTGAGCAGCTCTAGATGTTAGAACAAAAAATGACAACTATCAAACTATCAGATTTTTTCAAAATATCTGATTATTTTGACCTTACAAACTATTTACTTTCAAATTGTCTTATATATAATATCATATAAGCAAAAATTTGTGACTGTATATCATTGAATCATGCATTTCTAACTGATGAACATTTCCCCCTTTCTTTCTTTGACCATGAACTGGTATGCTGGTGGTGTGGAATGAGTTTTCACTGTTATGTTCATGTCTGGAATGTATGGATGAGGCTTAGTCTGAAACTCATGCATCTTTCTCTCCTCTTCTTGTGACTCTGCGAATTCTACTATCTCCTCCTGTTTGATAATTTTCTTGTTGACACTTTCAGTATGATGACAATGATGAGTAAGGAGAAATGAAAAAGCATGGTATTTTGATTTGAAGCTTCTCTCCATGTCTTCCCCTACTTCATAATGATGATGTGCAAGAGCTCTATAAAGATGGCTAGGTGTATCATATTCTAGAGACAACTTCATTGCAATGTAGATATTTTTGAAACATACTTTGTGGTGAAGATAATGTCTTGGAAATATCCCACCCACATATACATCACCTTTCCAGAAATTGTATTTATGAATGCTCTTTAGAAGCACATTATCTTGCAAAAACACTTCCTGTATGACAAATTTTGCAATTTTTTCCATGTCCTTATAATTTGGATTCAAATCCAACACATTTGAGACAAAAATTGACACTAAATCTGAAGGGAAAATCAGTCTTTGAGCTGATGGGTGTAATATATCATCTCCAATCAAAGTTTTTAGGGACCAAAACATAGGAGAACAATTAGTATGAAAGATATTTTCCAAAGTTTCTCTTTCTAGGCCTTTGGAAAATGGTAATTCCCATTTAAGACTTGGGAATGGCGCTCTGTTTTTGCTAGGCATGAACTCCATTTCGGTTTGTAGCAGAGATGGCGATATGAAACAAGTTTTAAGACACTGTACTGACTTATAGCAGAATGGAAAATAAAAAATGAACTTTAGCAGGCCTTATGTGTTTCTTTGCTAAATATTCTGACTTTAACACAAGTGAAAATACTGGCTTGCGATATGATAACTTTGATTCTTGAAGATCTTTAAACACATACCATTTATCGGGTGGTTATCAACAGGATGAGAGACTTATGAATGATAGAAGACCACACACCACTTACACTCCTCCACGCGTTGATTGCTTCATGAGACCTCTACCATTACTATTTACCTGGTCTAGAGCCACTCTTTTACATAATCCTTGTAATTTTTGTCAACCATTTTGCTCTATTTTTGCTTTTTAACAGCCCCAAAATTTAACAGGTTTCCAAAATTGAAAAGAACTCATAAAGTCTACCAGATGCGAAGAGGGATTTGTTTTGGCTGGAGATTGTCCTTTTTCCCTTTGATGATACAAAATTCTTGAATGTTGTGCCTTGTTCACCACATAACCTGCAGAAAAACAACACTTGTTAAATAAATATCACACCTTAGCTACGACCGGATAGGATAAGGATTAGCTTTGCTGATAAATCTCTCTCTCCAACACAAATATTCATGTGAGTTTAATCTTACTTCTTTTACACATGCCATCTTAAATTCCGTCGGTACATTTTTTAATTTAATCAAAACCCATGCTGCTAAAACAAATAAGCTGTACAAAATTTCATCTGGTAGATACGATTTAGCAAAGATTACACATGCTTTATTGTTGGCTTTGGACAATGAAACACTGACCAAGCGGAAGCTGTACACCTACATGGCTCATGATTAAGATTTAATATGTACTAATTTGATTTATAATATGGTTTAGACTAACTAAGTTAGCTCCTCTCTAACTTATTATCACCCTCCAAACTATTATCAACTTTAACAGCTCGACAACTAATACTTTCTCTAAATTTCGATGGAAATCATCAAAATATCATTTCATGTTTTCAAATAATTTCTCTTGCTATAATGTTGAGTAAATCTTGAGGTAGATTTTTTAAATTACTATCATAAAGCCTCTCATTTTCTACTTGATCACATGCCATATTTTCCAATTTATCTGCCACCAAATTTCCCTGTCTATATATATGCTTAATTTGAACTGATCTAAACTTTTCTAACAACATCCAAACTTGCTCTAACACATACCTGATTTGCCAACACAAATTTTTTATTTCCTTACATGCATTAAAAATAACTAAAGAGTCTCCTTCGATTACCAAACTTTCAATTTTCATATTATGTGCTAGTTGTAGGCCATGAAGTAAGGCTTGCACTTTTGCAAAATTATTTGTATCTTTCGGTAGTTTTATTGACTGTGCTGAGATTAAAGAACCCTTATGATCTCTTATTACAATTCCTACACCAGAAAAACCTGGATTACCCCGCGAAGCACCATCAAAATTTATTTTAAAAGAGCCTTCTAGAGGTGGATACCAATGAATTCGATTTCTATCTGCTTTAGAAGTCGGATTTTTATGAAGACTTCCTTTGAATGGTAGAATAATTTTATTCCAGGTTTTCAAAGACTTTGAATCCCAATATGTGAATAGTGAATCTACATGCTTTGTCCTCAACACATATGCATTTGTTATCTCTACTATTGAATTTTCTAATTTTACCAGAATTTGTTCCATCTGCATTTTTTCATTTCTAAAGATTCTTCTATTTCTTTCCCACCAAATTGTCCTTAAAACAACTGAAGGAATCAACTTCCATATACATGCAAACAAAGCAGATTTATATAGGGCTGGCCAAATTGAGAAGAGATCCCATAAATTTTTTGGTATCAAAGCTAACCAACTTAATTTCTCTTTAATAAATGACCAACAGTGAGTGGAAAAAGAGTAATGAAGAAATAGATGATTTATTTCTTCATTCTCAGTTTCACATAACACACACTTAAATTGAACTGTAATACCAAGTTTTACCATCCTGTCACTTGTTAGAATCCTCTTCTTAATAACCAACCAAGAGAAACACCCAACTTTTGGAAGTATTGATGGGTCCCAACAAAATGTTAATGGTCTTTGTGGTTTGATTGTCTCACCTTGACTCATTGCAAGCATATACCCCATCTTGACTATATAATTTCCAGTTTTAGAGGGTTCCCATATCAACTTATCAGTCTTTCTTGTCAAGAAGCCTATCCTTTGATCCATAAATCTTTTGTAATCCTCTCTCTCACCCTGTGGACAATTTAGAATAGAAGCATCTTTCCATTTGACCTCCCCGGTGCAACCATCTATGCTTTCAATATAATCACATAATTTATCTCCCCTGCTTATAATGATTTGAGATTTGATGATATTCAATTTATTAAATGAATCCAAAGGTGCATGACCTCCCCACGAATCTTCCCAAAACTTTTCCTTTTTTCCATCATGTATTTCCCATGTTAGATGTGGTAAAATTACTTCTCTACAAGAGATTAGAAAATTCCACATCGATGATCCTTGTGGAGGGTTTGAAGTTGTGAAAATTATTTTTGGTTCCAAATTATCTAAATACTTAGCTTGCATGATTTTAAACCATTTATTGTGCGACTTAGTATACATGAACCATACCAGCTTTGCCCCCAATGCTTTGTTATGAGCTGATATGTTATGTATTCCAGCTCCTCCTTTAGATTTTTCAGTGCTTAGATTTTGTAAAGAAATAAGTGATATTTTATTAAATATTGATGAGGGTTTTTTTATGTTTTAATGTACAACTGATTCACCCCCCCTCTCAATTTTCTTGTGCATTTAACATTTTTCTTTAGTCATCCATTCATGATCCTTTCATATAAGAACTTAACATGCTTTGTATACTCGATATATCTTTGATTATACAATGCATAACCTCCTTCATTGATGAAACATCTTCCTTAACCTTTTTGATATTATCATTAGGAGTGATATGCCCAATTATTACATCATCCTTATATGATGATGTTCTAGGTGTGAAAATATAATTTTTGCCTCTTGTTGTAGGGCCTGGATCACACTTTCCCATTTTTTATAAAATGCAAAGAAAAAATCAATGTTGAGAATGCTCTCCGTTAGATTTGCACATCTTTCAATATTGATCTAAAAATATCCACAATAACATCAATACTTATCCTACCTTTATACCATATAATTTTTTTTATGTTTCCAATATATTAAGGTTTTGAGCTTCATTTTTTACTAGTGTCTTATTTTTTTGCCAAAAGCCTATATATTGTATTTTTAGTGTCATTTCTATCCATTCATCTAAATTTGAAATAATTACATTCTAATTTTATTGTATACACATTCAAAAAATATGACCTTTTATTAGTTTTAAAAAAAATTAGGGTGGAACACACTCAACATTTCATTTTTTAGGATGTGCCTGCTTTAAAAATGAATAAAAAATTATATATTGATTATAAATTTAGCAAAAAAATTAGGCATAAACTAAATGATGTTAGCTAATTTTCCACTAAAGTGATTTGTAATTACTTTTAAAAAGTCAACATTTTAGGGAGAGCACACCACACACTATTTTATATTTTTTTAACAAAAATAGGAGCACTTTGTGTGCTCCCCTATTTTAGCCTATTAATCTCCATCATTTTAAAATTAAATTAGTATTTTAGAAATTAGATTCTGATCACGACAAATCATGTTCTTTTTACATCTTCAAATTATGAGTGTGACTATCTTCGATTTCTCATCTAACATGAGTTTTTACAGATTTTCAAAAAAAGTAGCCACTAATGACCCCTTTTTGGTCCCCCTATTCTATGAACATACCCAAAAAATACTTTCCCTATAACTTAAACCTATTTCCCTCATCCAAAATCTATTTTTCTAACAAAAATCTATTTTCCTAACCAAAAACCTAATTTTCTAACCAAAAAACTTAATTTTCTAACCAAAACCTATTTTTCTAGCCAAAACCTTAACCAAACCCATCCCTAAAATCCATTTTGTATTAACCTCTCATTTTCCCCAAACTTCCTATGTTTTTGCACTATCCTCTCACATGTCATTCGATATGCCTATACCACTAGTTACTACACTTGCACCATAAACCCTCCCAACTGTGCAATGCTTTAACATGAACAACTAAGTCCTCCTCTTGTGCCACACATACTTAATTATTACACCTTAAATGTATGTTTCCATTATTATGCATGTATCACACATGCTTACACCTACACCATTTTAGCATTTTCTTACATCAACCCCACCTTAGAACATGCACAAACATGTAAAACCCTCATAAATACCTTAAAATTTTATAATAAATATATAAATGTTGAATTCACCTAAGGCTAGCTTGCCACCCATCACCAATACTCTTTCTAGCTTGTAATATCGATTGATTGGCACATGCTCAAATTTTCTAATCTTCTTCCTCTAAAATCTATATCTCCTTTTATCCTCTCTACCAAGGTAAAAACAAGCCTTTTAACCCCTCTCCAACCTCCTATTTATAACTTCTACCTCCAAATTTATTTACTACATCGCTCTAATATTTCCCTCCCATCCTTAATTTTCACTCTGTCTTTATCCTAGTTGTTAGAGTAATCATGCATTAGCAAATAATTAATTACTCTTTAATTGATTATTAGTCTAATTAATTCTCATGAACTTAAGCTAAACTTAGGACTGCTTTTATGCTTTTATGCTTTTTCTCTTATATAACTCTCAACCCTCATTGTAATTATCTCTCAAGATTTCATACCTTTTTGATAGTCTCTTACTTCTATAGTTTCTTCTTCTTGAGGAATATTGCATATATTGTTTGCAAATCTCTTGCATGGAAGGTGTCTTTGTTCGATGTTTGATCATGTGTCTTATGATTTTTCACAATTCTAACATAGTATTAGAGTATGGATTTAGCGAACCCCTTCTCGATTTATGAGATTTTTTTCTTCAACAAGGGTTACAAACTTCAAATCTGAATACCCTTTCTTTTTTTTGCAAAATTTGGAGGTGGGTGTTTTTCGATGCATTTTGGTGTGAAAAGGACCTCACCGTTGGGTTTAGAGTTGTCGAGAAAGTCAGATTTTCCTTTTGTTTCAACTGTTTGGATTCTTGACGTCAGATCTATGAGGGTTTGAAGTGGTTGCTTTTTTTTTTCCAGATCTAGAGGGTAGTAGCATTTTTGATGCATTTTGGTGTGAAAAGGACCTCACCGTTGCGTTCAAGAGGTCGATTCCATAAATTTTGACTATTTAAATTTGTCCAATTTGGTCATTAGGAGCTTCTAACACAATTTTTTTTGCTTTAGAGGCTGTATGACCCTGCATGCAAATCAAAAAATAAAAAATAAAAAATAAAAAATCAGCCTTTGATTTTTTAAAATTTCTTTTATTTGGATTTAAACAAAAAAATCAAATCAAACATATATTGAAAAAAGATAGATTTTTTTTTTGTGGGTGATTAATTTTTTTTGAAAAAATAAAAAGGGTATTTAATACCTTGCACATGATAGCCTGCCAAGTCCATACCCGCTAGGCTGGCCTGCACAGGGCGGGCCCGCCGACAACCCTCACAAAAGCGGCAGACAAATTTTTGTAGGCCACCTCAATTTTTTTCGACCGATAGTTTGCCTATTTTCGATGATGCTCCTTTTTTCCAATAGTCAACTCATTTTTGGTGATCAACAATTTTTTTGGCCACAAAGAATATTCATTGATGTTAGCATGATGTCATCATAAAAACACATGTGCAAGGGCCCCAAGTCCCCTTCTTTGGCCTAAGGGTGCAATTTTTTTATTTTCGCCATAACTTAGGCATATGGTGTTGGTTTTTGATGAACGAGATATCATCAGAAGGCTAGTTCCATCAACTTTCCAGTGGTGTGGGTCTCATCACCTATTTTTGCTGCTAGTATATTCTACAACCTATTGAAGTCAGAGGTATTGCTTTTAGTTTAGAGCTTGTAACTTTTGACCAATTTCTCCATTTTTCATGATTCAAGTGGTGTTGGAACTATCTTTTAGAGGTCTTCACATCCATCCATGCATTTTTTAGATTGCTCTCCAGGTACGTTTTATTCGAGTTTTTGTGTTTTCACACTTTGGTGAATTACTTGGACATCTTAGCTCCTGGAAACTTTTCATTTGCGTGGGATGACTTGTTTTTGGCTATTTTATACGTCTTTTCAATATTCTATCCTATTTGGGCATTGTAGACATCTTTTTCATTTGCATTCTCTTTTTCATTCTGGTGTATACTTTTTGGGGATTTTGCACATCATGTTGTGCATTTTGTATTTGAAATATGATATAAAGTGCCATGGGGGTTGATGCTTTCCTTTGGTTTTCCATCACACCTTTGTCAAGTGAGTGTCCCTTCCATGACAATAGTGAATCCTAGTGATTCTTGTCTCATGCGTGTGTGCCTTAGTTTGCACACCCTTTTATTTGTAGGTTGTTTCTCCTACATGCACTTCTTGGACTCACACAGTTTAGTGCACCTATCATGGCTCTCCCGTTTCAACATTATGGGGGGTTTCTACTGTTGGTGCTAATGCTTCCTTGGTTTCACATCTGAGTGATCTATGTATCTAGTTATTGTTCCCATGTACTTTCAGATGCAACGTATATCAACGACTAGTTATGTATACATTTCAATGAGTTGGAGTATTTTCCATATGAGCATTCTTATATTCCATTTTCTAGAGGCGACCTTCCATTTTCATTTGATCAGAGACTACTAGGTACTTGTATTTTCAACTTGCATCTTGCATGCTGAGTAGTGTCATTTTTTGATCACTCATACAATTTCATGTGTTGTTTGTATCTTTGAATTCTAGATGTTTGCCTTTGTTTTCCATTTGATTCAAGTAGTGTCATTAGGGAAACTCATGCAAATTATAGTTTCCTTGATCTTGACATTTGTATCTTCAAGTTCTAGATGTTTTTCTTTTTGTTTGTCATCTAATTTGAGTAGTGTCGCTGGGGCACTCATGAAAATTCTTGTTATCTTGATCCTAGACATCATTTATTTCAGAGGAGGTTCTTCATTTTAGCACCATATCAGTCATCATTCAACAACAATCTACAACTTTGTGCTTTAGTGATGTTCTACATGTTCTCTTTTTCAGGACATTGTTTGGTTGGAGGCTTCTTTGTCCTTCACACCTTGATTTGGAGGATTTAAAGTCCTTCATTCATCTTTCTCTCTTTTGGAGAGGATTTTTCTCCCATTGTGGTTTTTCTCATTTTTCTCCAGTTGTGAGAGATCTTTTGTTTGTACATGGGTACGTCACTAGGCCTTGTTTTCCGAGATCCATCATACATTCTTCTTTTTAGGGTTTTTAGCTACTCCCTACGTTCATCTTAATGGGGGGTGTTAGAGTAATCATGCATTGGCTAATAATTAATTACTCTTTAATTGACAATTAGTTCAATTTATTCTCATGCACTTAAGCTAAACTTAGGAGTGATTTTTATGATTTTAGGGTTTTTATCCTATATAGCACTCAACACTCATTGTAATTATCTCTCGAGATTTCATATCTTTTTGATAGTCTCTTGCTTCTGTAGCTTTTTCTTCTTGAGGAATATTGCATATATTGTTTGTAGATCTCTTGCGTGGAAGGTGTCTTTGTTTGTTGTTTGATCCTATGGCTCATGGTTTTGTGGGTTTTCACAATTCTAACACTAGCACCACATACTACCTCTCCTAAGTCACCACCATAGGAAATCTCTGTGCACATGCATACACCCCTTGGTTATCCTTTTTTAAAAATCATAACCTATTTCCCATCCAAAACCCCATTCACCTAACCAAAAACATGTTTCCTTAACCTAAAAACCATTTCCCTAGCCCAAAAACTTGTTTCCCTAACCTAAAAACCCATTTTCCCTATCAAAACTTTTTTCCATCCAAAACCATTTTACCTACCAAAAACCAATTTTCCTTGCCTAAAGTTCATTTTTCCATCAAAACCTAACCTACCTTCCCAAAATTTTATTTCCTTAACCCACAACCTATTTTCCCATTAAAAAATCATTCCTTGAACCAACACTATACTTTCCTAACCTAAAACCTATTTTTCCACCTATTGTGCATTTGCACTCATGCCTGATTTTGTTTCAACAAAATGGGGACCCCCCTCGCCATTTTATGTGTCTTTGTCCACCTTTCCTTTTTTCCTTTCCCTTCTTTCCCCTTGTTTGTTTATGTAGACACTTAAAAATGTCCTGAATGATACTATAGACTTGAATTTGATATACTAACACCGTTTCATCCTAAAACCCATCCTCTTTTCGCTTGCTTGATTAAATTAGCCCAACTATTTAATTAAATGCCTCATTTTCATCTATTAATATAATTGACCTAATTAAGTTAATTCACCCCCTCCCGCACTAACATTTCATATTTTTTAGTTAAATAATACAAATTATTTAATTTAAGCCCTAAGTCTTCTTATTTAATTAAATATCACTTTGCATTCCCCTTTTCATTAAAATCATTAAATTAATGAATATCACTTTATTCTCCATCTTGGACATTCAAATTTAGTTTTAGTTAACTAAATTTATAATTTCCCTCCATCCACTTGTATAGGGAATATTCCAAGGGAATATTCTCCTATTTGGCTCCAAAATTGGAATGATTTCTTTCAAAAAAAAATTGTAACAAACTTTCAAAGTTGTTACAAAGTGTGTTTGTTTGAATCATTCTCAACCCTTGATCTTTTGTTGATACATGTGAACATTGATTCTCATCTATTGATGAGAATCCTTGATCTGTGTTTCACCCTCCCTTTTCACCTTGACCATTGATTGACAAAATCAATTTGAGCCCTTCATTTTTTATTTGCTTTCCTATAAATACGTCACTATTTGGAGAGAAACGGATCCATCTTTTGATAGAAAACTTATGCTATTAAAAATCACACTCATTTGCATCCATGTTTCATGTTTAATAGTATTTTTATGCATAGTTAGCTTAAGCATCCATTAATGGCTTCCATGGTCACTTAGTTGGCATCCTTTTAGCATATTTTGGAATCTAGGGCTTTCATCTTTGAATCTTGTACACATTTAGCATAGGTTTGCATACACTTACACCAAACATCTTAGCATTTATCATGTTAAACTATATTTTGTCATGTTTTGTTCATCTCTCATTGGTTTCATCAGTTTTCTTCAATAAAACTGATTGAAACAAGATCATACTATCCAACGGACTGTGAAAGGGTCGCCATTCCACATCAATGAGACACCACTCTCCCAATAGGATAAGATTCAAGGTCATAGAATAGATGTTTATCAAGCTTTCATGTTTTTAGCATGTTAGTTTAATGACTTCTTTGTTTTGTTGATATTGAATATCTTATTGGGATTAATGCTTAGGGGATTAAATAGGGTTTAAATCTATATGAATTTGGTCTATTTAGTTTACACTATGACATTGGTCACATTTTGGCACTAGAAGGAGGGTCGTACTAATCAAATCTAATGAATTTCTCTTTAGATTCCCATTTTCTTGTGTTTGTAGATTCAACAACACTATTAATGGATTCATCGACACATCTGGGACATGTCACTATACAACAATGCACTTTGGGTTAATTTCATTGACGCATAATTAATTTAGTGATGTGTGATTTTATTTTGTCACCACATATCTTAAATAGCCACACTGAAGTGATTTTTATTCACATCATGAATTTCATTATATCGAAGCATTTGATATGGCGACACTATTGATGTCACTGTTAACTACAGAGAAACACATTTTATTTTTCAATATAGCGACACACTTCCGATATGGCGACACATTTGATGAAATTCAATGATGCAATTGATTTCAACGATGCTTTTTACTGGTAAACAAAATAGAAATTGAATTTTGAAATGTGTTTTAAATTTTTGATTTCATCTACTCTTTAACATGTCATTGACTTTTGGTTTTTGTTTTTTACGCTAACTAGTTTTGTAGATTTGAGCAATAAAATTTGAAGTGAAAGAGCATATCATCATTTGACTATATATTGTAACAAGTGTTTTTACACTTATGGGGCAATTATAACCCATTATATGATGATTTACTTCATGTTTTAGGATCAATTAAATTTCCATTGGGTTTAAAATTAACATTCAAAGTTGGTTAAAATTGAACCCACATATCCTCATTTTTCTATATCAGTTAAAATTGAACAATCAAACACTTCTATTTTGGTGCTTAAAATGAACTCATTGTACTTTTGAAGGTTAAAATGAATGTGTGCTTGCTTTGATTGAGTGTATTTGTTGTGTGTATCCAATCGCCTTGCACTTCGTGTGATCTTGGGTGAAGAGTATACTTTATTTACTTATGCTTACTTAAAGTGTGTATCCTCTCTCCTCGCACCTTTTGGCGATCTTGGGTGACAAAAAGCATCTTAATGATTTTTGCACATCGTGTTATCTTTAGAGGGCCTACCTCCCAACTTGTGAGAGTGAATGACCCAAGCGCCACTTTCATTTTGGTTCGCTATATAAATAATTGGTGTGACGAAAGTCATTAACTAGTTGGTGTGGATGCTCTATACCAACAAATGCCTCCCTTAGTATCTGTGAGATACATAAATACCCTTATATTTTTCTAAGGGCTGGGAGGCCTCTTAATTGAGTGAATCACCACATGTATAGGCACTAGTTTATCCAAAATATGGTCATTAAAATCCTTTGTTTGTAGTGGACAACTTGTCCATCCAATGAGTTATTTGAAGTGGTGCATTGGAACTTGGATTCCAAGAAGTTACTTGCCATGTCTGATTTTGGTTAAAGTGTAGAGGTTAAAACTTCATTCTTAACATACCTTTACACTATTTCCTCAATTGCATGTAAAAACATCTCTTCTACTATGAATAGCATGAGGCAAGCCCATCAAAAGAACGTACCAACTGAGCTAGGATTATAAATGATTGGGGGTTAGTTAAATACTTTGCTTGGTTCCAAAACGTTTCAAACACACATCAATAAGTTTCTCAAAATTTCAAACCCTTTGGTTTAAGCATGGATACCCTTTGAAGAGTCTTAATATTGATGCTTGTCCTAAGGATTCTACCTTTAGATACTTCTAAATATCTTTTCTTATATCTACATCCATACTTCCCAAAGTTAACATAGGAAACTATGGCCCTAACTTCATGATTCTCATATAATGGACTTTGTGAAATGAATGATGTTTTGACATAGACATTTAGTTTGAAACTTAAGCAAGACAAGTGTGTGTGCTAAAAAGAAATTCATTAATCAAGATAAGCTCACAAATTAAACCCCACATATGTGCTTGTCTTCATAATCTCTCACCTTATGACCATTTGGTGTCTGATCACTCCAATTCAACAACCAAACCTTATGCTAACTATCATACAACCAAACTTTGAGCTGATTGAAGGAGAACAAATAGACATAATCGATAGTTTGAGGAGCTTCACATTCAAGACAAAGGAAAAACCAAACCAGTGGAGAAACACAGTAAAAATCCTAGAAAAATAAGAGAAAAAATCTAACATTACAGCTGGAAGGCCTGTATTACCACCTCTTTTGTGGTAATAGATATCATCTTGTCAAGAATATAAAATCCTAAAAACCAAAACACACAATAAAACTCCACCCATATGTTTGTCTTCATGATCTCCCACAAGACCAAAGTCCCTAAATGAAGATCCACATTCTACCTTTTCAAAAAGAGGCATCATAGTTCAAAGTATATCAAAAAATAGTCCTTAAATATTTACCGCAATCGAGACATCTTGCTAAGATATTAATATGCTTTCCCTTTGATGAACTAACCGGATTTATATGTTTAAATTTTCCCTCTCATTTAAGTCAACATTGATCTTTTGGGTTTGAGTTACTCATAGGGTAAAGCATTTTTCTCACTACCTTGGTCTTGCAACACAATGGTTCACTCTAGGTTAACATTATTGGGTCAAAAAATTTCATCCGCCCTTTATCATATTTCACATTGCACTTCACCAAACTTTATAAACTTTTGACACACCAACACATTTTTGATTTAGACATATATCAAACCAATCCAATAACTTGGCTATGTTGTGTGTGAAATGGATCCTTTTCCATGCACTTAGTTGGGTTAGTTATCACATTTAGTGGAAAAATTTATCTTGAAGATCACAAGTCTACCTTCAAGATTTACAAGTTCATTAACACCTTTCATCAAAACATCAAAATTTCTTTGTTTAAAAGTGTTGTCCCAAATTTTTGCAAATATCAATCCCATATAATTCACCCATTTCATCTCCCATTTACACCATTGGCCCAAAATTACTTAGATTAGCCCTTTTACTAAAATTTGAGTCAACTAGAGAGTTTAAACATTACAAATCCCAACATAACTCTCCCATAGGTGACCCACAATTTATGGTAATAACAAGATCACAACATAATATAATCATGGAAAAATTAAAAGTCACATCCACCACAAGTGATACCAATCCACAAGAATTTGATCCTAGGAGTCATTCTACCCCCTCACAACAACCCCAAGATCCAGTGGGACCATATGAGGTAGAAGACGTTACAAACAATCCATTTGAGTTTACTAAAGAAGAAATCCTTGAGTATAAACAAGAATGTCAAGCCTTAGATAAAGTGACTTCAATTCCCCATATTTTACCGCACAAACCTTGACACAAGGCTTAACTTCATCTAAAATTCAATCAACTCCATCACTAGGGCCAAGTCAAACATAAATTCCTAGTCTTGTAACTAGTCTTGCTAAGGAATTTGGTCACACTCTTATGTTGGCAAGCAACACACTTGTGGGTACTATAAACACCAATCCTCACCAAAACACCACTTGGACACCTACATTTGGTGCTCCTACCGTTCTTGAGCACACCCTGCATCCACATAAACCACTTACACTTCATAACTCCACAATGACCTCAACATTTTAAGGGAAACCATCTTCGTCCATCCCCACAAGTACCACAAGTGTGCCCAATGTCACACAAGGTATTATGGACCAAGTTTCTCAAATAGACCAACAAGGGCATGTCAACACCATTACACAAAATCAACCCTTAACGCAACAAGGGACATATTCATCTAACCACCCCATTGGTGCATCAAACCTGTCAATGGTACAAAATACATCCATCCCATCGATTGCCAACCCAAATAAAAAAAATGCCTTGGTCACAAACCCCATCAACCAAGGTAATACCTTGGTCCCACCTCAAATACAACAAGGGAACTCCCTACCCATCGGTCAAGCGAACCCTTGTAATCAATTTCAAGGTCCGATTGTGCCATTACTATTGCAATACCAAATGGAACCATCACCATCTTTACCCTTGGCCCCCCATGTCATGAAAAATCAAATGGGACCTCAAACTTACATTCCTCCATCCCAATCTACCATTTTACAAGGAATGTTAAACCAAGGCAACCCCCAACTTCTCATCATCAACCCATAATAAACTCAAACCATAAACACCCAAAACCCATTACAGACGTCCCGACAACCAAATGATCCTACATTGCAAGCACACGCTCTAGCTTTGCAACAAGCACAACAAGCTTATCAAAAAGTCTTACAACAAGAAGAAGCCAAAAAAATAGCCTTAGCCACATAACAACAAGAATTCCAACAAGCAACCTTAACCACACAACAACAACAAGCCCAACAACAAGCACAACAAGCAGCCTTAGCCACACAACAACAACAACAAGAACAACAAGCAACCCTAGTGGACCAACATTAGAAACAAGCCCAACAACAAGCCTTGCTAGCCCAACAGTATGCCCAACAACAAGTGCTCAGACAACAACAACAACAACATGGTTTATACTATAACCCTCAACAAAACATCATCAATAAAAACACATTAGGAGCATTACACCTCCACCATCATAACCTTCACAATATCCTACACCACCATACACATCATACAACATCCCTTCATATCAAAATCCCATGTACAATCCATCCACCATCCCACAATATGAAACATATGTTCCTCCACCAAACCTGCAAGATTGTGTAGCATTGCAACTCAAGGTGCTTACACAACAAATGCGGGATTCAAATGGGTAAGACAAAGAAGCCCCATACACAACAAAGCTTGTGCCCATATCCATTCAATAAAAACATCATAATGGTACCTTTCCCTCTTGGTTTTGAGGTCCCTAAATTTGATAAATACAAAGTGTGAGGAAATCCTGTGGATCACATCAAAGAATTCAACATCATGTGTATGGAGGTTGCCTACAATGATTCATATTTGATGCGCCTCTTTCCACGAAGCTTGACGGGCTGAGTCATCGATTGGTTTTCATAGTTTTCGCTAGGTATCAAAACCTTCTAGGAAATCACCGATAAATTCATAGATCACTTCTCCTTTAATCTTGACATGGACTTGAGCTTAGAAGAGTTGTATACTCTCAATCAAAACAAAGGAGAATCCTTTGTCAATTTCTTACAATGATGGAGGGAAAGAGCTAGTAAAAGCAAGTGGCCCATTGCCGATGAACAACAAGTGGGGATTATCATAGAAAATGTTGATCCAGATCTATCCTTCCACTTGAAAATGCAATGTATTACCAAATATAATAAACTTTTTCCTAGAGCCCTCAACATCGAGTGCGCTCTAATCTCACAAGGAAATACCCAAGCATACAAAGACAACTACCCATCAACCAGTTCAAACAAGCCTCAGGTCTGGGCTAGGAATAAGAACGTGATGAATGATGTCATGGTAGATGCTAAGGTGGTCATAAGTGCTCCTAGGCCAAACACCAATCACACGACTAATGATCAATAATCCGTACAACAAACCACACCATCACAAAATAATCAAATCAATAACACCGAAATGTAACAAAGACAAACCCCCAACATGAATAACTACCCAAAATGCAATTACACACAATTGGCGGAATGCATTGAAACTATCATGAAGAAATTGGTAGATTCAAACTTGATAACACTTCCCAATTTCTGAAACTACCAAGAACCACAGGATAAACCACCTTGGTACAATGAAAAGGACCTTTGTGACTTTCATAAAATCAAAGGCCACAAAACATCAAACTGCATGTGTGCACATTGAAAAACTGAAAGCTAATGATTAAATCTGTAAAACACAAATCAACTTTGCAACATGATATTCAATGGAGCAATTCTTAAATGAACAACATATGCAAAAACATGAAACTAAACTACATGAAGCCAAACATATGCATTCAAATGAAATTTCCCTCCATTGTTATCCTTTTCCACTTTATATTGTATTTTCTCTTAGATTTTATGAGAAAAAGCATAAGAAGCTCTATGTAATTAGATGAAATTAGAATAAGATTGCAATTCGTGTCTCCCCAAATGTGTGGAAAAAGCATGCTTTTATAGTTGAATTCATGGGGTGAATTTAAGTTACAGGGGAAATGTGGGACAAATGATTGTAGTGGAGAAAAATGCATGCAAATGGTAAATAGATAAAATGACTAAATTAATGAATATGTGCAATATTTTAATGAATTGGATAAATGGGATATGCAAGTATATTAATGTATGAGTATGCAAATAATTAAAGTGAGATGGATTAATGATTTATGCCAATGAACGAATGATTATGAATAGCCAATATAATATTTCGATGATTAATGGATAATATTTTAATGACTATATATTTATAAATAATTTAATGAGAGATAAATATTTATGAAATGGTTATGCCATGACTATGAAATGAATTATATATAAAACGGATAATGGATTTATGAATATGGAAATATAGTTTAGTGTATGAATATAATGATCATAGATTAATGATTAATGAAATTGATGAGTTATGATTATGCAAATATATTTAAATGAAATGGATCGATGAGATATGAAAATGATTCTATGAGTATGGTGATATGAAAATGATCACACGAAGCATGCAATGAGAGATATGATTATGAAGATAATGGAATAAGTCTTGCAATAGATGCGAATGATTATGAAGGCATTTTTATATGTCTACATTTTTCCCCTCTTTGAGACAATGCAACTTGTCGCATTGTTTCAAAGAAAAAGATGCCCCATTGAAAGGAAGAATGAGGAAGGATGATAAGGAGGTAGTGGTACACCCCCTCGAGAGGACATGTAGGTTCCAAGATCACGAGTGTGCTCTCAAAATGGATGAGAGGACTTAGAAGATGAAGGATAAAAATGATAGAGGGAAATTGATAAGGATGATCAAGAAAAGATGCAATGATGAAGGGAATGGAAAATGATAGATGAAAAAAAGATATGAAAGAAGATGAAGGTGATGAAGCTTCTTGTGTTTACAAAGTGCTTTATCATCATTGGGAAGTAAAATATGAAAAATGGACAAAAATCACCATGGTATGACATTGACCAAGGTGTGCAAGGTCATCCATCTGTAAAACAAACAATCACAGACAAGGAATGTCCTAACTCATACTTAAGGAAAAGTTGCCCCAGTCTTTTTGTCAAGACAAATAGCAGACAACAATAAAATAATAGATGAGTCAAGAGACATCATTGCTCCTCTAAATCCTTCGTGGGACATTCTCGAGGTGGCTAGTAAAATGATCGAAGAAAATCCAAAAGATAAGACAAAATAGACCAACAAGATCAATAGTTATTTAGATTATTTGCCAATAAGTGTTTGCCAGTGTGTTAAGGGAAACATTGAGTGATAGGTCGATTGTTTTGACAAGGCCTAGTTTTCAGAGAAGAAACATGTTGTATAAGACATCAAGTTTGGTTTCGATCATGCAACTACCTACATAAGGCGAATGACAAAGGGGATAAAGTTAAGTTCTAGTTTCAGGAAGGACACATCTCGTATAAGACCATTGGTTTTTATTGATTTGACTGGTTTGATTGATCTGACAAATGACTGATTTGATGCGAAGACTTGTTGGCTTGCTTATCTTGTTGATTCGAGATTTTTGTTTAATGTTCAGATGATTGTGTTGCGTCTGAGTTGACAATGTTCGATTTATTTTGACTGACCTGACGAACCCTAAAAGATTGACCTAGGGGGCCTTGAGGGCACACCGATAGATGGCCTTGCCTACGTAGCAAAGCGTAGAGATCTCGTAGTTTGACATGACCCTTGGCTTTGTTTATCTGACAAATGACCAAATCCTGATTTTATTGTTTGTTTGACAAACCTAAAGGACTAACCTAATGCCTCGGGGGCACATCGACAGATGGCCTTGCCTATGTCCAGTCGCAGAGGTAACATAGTTCGACAATGACAAAGACTGACATAACTGAATGTGAATCTTTTTTTTGGGATTTTTGAAAGTTTTTTGAATGTTTTTGGGTTTTTAAAATGTTTTGATTTTTTTGGATTTTGAAGTTTTATGATTTTTTTGGAATTTTTTTCAGGACATTTTGTGATTTTGATGGCTTTTCTCAGGACATTTTATGGATTTGTTTTTTTTTAGGACATTTTATGATTTTTATGGATTTTTTTTTCGAGACATTTTATGATTGTTATGGATTTTTTCAAGACATTTTATGATTTTTGTGGATTTTTTCAAGATATTTTATGATTTTTATGGATTTTTTCAAGACATTTTATGATTTTTATGGATTTTTTTTCAAGACATTTTATGATTTTTATGAATTTTTTCAGGATATTTTATGATATTTTATAGATTTTTTCAAGATATTTTATGATTTTTATGGATTTTTTCAGGATATTTTATGATTTTTATGGATTTGTTTCAAGACTTTTTATGATTTTTATGGCTTTTTTCAGGACATTTTATGATTTTTTTAATCTTTTGAATATAGTGACTTCCAATGATTAGTGCAAAATCTAGTGTAGGTCAAGGATATTGCAGCAGTTGTGTATAAGACGAGCCAATAGGGATGGGATGGGACAAGGTTTATCATGAACGAGTGATGCAGGAGAAAGACACAAGACGTCAACTGTTTGGAAGTCATGATAAAAATATTATTCCCACACCTGATCCATGACTAGTGTATGAGCCATCAAAGTATAATTTCCATGTTGCAGCAGTGTCTAGTGTCAATATCGATTCATCTAGGAAATCATAAATTAGAGGGTGATCAACTTTTGTGGGTGCGTCAGCAAGTTGGTTTGTGATAACCTATCCTTTTATTTCTTTTCGCTCTACATAGTGTATGTCATACTCACTGAGTATCATGACCCACTTAGCCAACCATCCTGTCAATGCTGCCTTCCTGAGTAGGTATTTGAGAGGATCTATCTTAGCCACTAGTCTTGTCTGATGATTTAGCATGTAATGTCTTAGTTTCTGGGCAGCAAAAACCATAGCGAGGAAAGCACGCTCAATAAAGCTATAGTTGAGTTCATACCCAACCAGTGTGCGACTAATGTAATAGATTTCTCGTTCTTTCTCATCATGATCATCTTGTGCAAGCAATGCTCCCAGTGTAGAAGTGGTAGCTGATATGTAAAGTATTAAGGGTTTACCATCTATTGGTGGCATCAAGATAGGAGGTGTCAAGAGGTACTCTTTAATCTGTTGAAAAGATGCCTCACACTTATCTGTCCATATAAAAGGAACTCCCCGCGTAACAAATACTCAAAAAGGCTTACATTTATGTGTGAGCTATGCAACGAATCATTGGTTTGAAGTTGACCTTGCAATGTCTTGAGTTGATTGATTCTTGTTGGGGGAGGCATGCCTAATATAGCTTTGAATTTTATCGGGTGTACTTCGGTGCCTCTATGGGAAACTATGTATCCTAAGAGCTTTCCTGATGTCATGCTAAAGACACATTTTTTTGGATTTAGGCGGAATTTATGTTCTTCAAGCCTTTTGAATTTTTTTTCCAAGACTCTTAAATGATCATCACGTGTCAAGGATTTTTCCAAAAGGTCATCAACATAATATTCCATCAATGTGTGCATGAGATCATGAAATATGGTGGTCATTTATCTCTGATAGGTTGCGCTTGCATTTTTAAGTCCGAAGGGCATGCCATTCCAACAATACGTACCCCATGGGCAGGTGAATGTAGTCTTATGCTGATCTTCAGGAGTGATGCAAATTTGATTATACCCCAAGAAGCCATCCATGAGGGATAACATCTCGTAACCTACCGTTAGATCTACTATGATGTCTATGTTGGGAAGTGGGAAGTCATCTTTTGGAAATGCTTTGTTCAGGTCACGAAATTCTATGCAGATACAGATTTGTCCATTCAGTTTATTTATTGGTACAAGGTTTGAGATGCATTCTGCATAGTCAATAGGTCTTATGAAACCAACATCCAATAATTTTTTGAGTTCAGCTTTGACTAGTAGAGCTATCTGAGGATTCATTTTTCTAAGATTTTGTTTAATAGGCTTTTCATTTGGAAGCAATGGTAAATGATGTAGGACTAGTGTGGGGTCCAACCCAGGCATGTTAGCATAAGACCAAGCAAAATTGACTTGACGTTTGGTGAAGAATTCTTCAAATTGTGATTTTTCTTCTTCTGTCAGGGATGCTGCAAAGAAAACAATCTTAGGATTCTTTGTTGTACCTATATTGACTTCCCATACTTCTTCAATCAACATCAAGGATCTCTCTTGATTAACAGGAAGAAAGTCCAACCCTCCATCCATGGGTGCCTCAAAGAGGTTTTCGCCCTTGGATACATCCTTTATTTTTACTTTTTCTTGGTCAGAAGAAACCTTGTGGTTTGCACCTAAAGACCTTTCATTTTTTAGTTTATTTTTTTCATTTTTTATTTTATTTTTATCATTTTTGTGACTAGAGGGTGGAATAGTCTTGCCGAAATATGCCACAACATCAAGATCTATAGTAAAACCAACCTTATCATCCCCATGTGGTATGCCTTCTCGTAGTCCCATGAATGCAGCGATGGATTCATCATTTTCAAATATGTCCAAAGTGGGTGGATCTTTCAGGTCCCAATCAACTAATTGCGGGTAAACAAGGGAAATTCCATCATTGATATTACTAAAGGATGGGGAAGCAAAAAATAGGGTAAAGATGAATGTATTATCGGGGTCCCAAAAGGATTCTATCCTTGCTCTTTCTTTTGTGGTCTTTGGTGGGTCATGTTTGTGAAAGGAATCGATGTGGATGTTAATATCCATGAGGTTGGTAAAGGATGGATGAGGTGTATCAGACTCATGAAAGACATAGTCAAGCTCATAGTCACCGGTAGTACAAGAATCCCACTCATATTCATTAGAGTTGGTGTCACTATCATAAAGGTCGATAGGGTTTTCAGATGTATTGACATCTTTCGAAGCACTCACATCCTTATTTGAAAGCACCTTAGTACTTGAAGTCCCAATATTAATTGGTACAAATCCTAGCCCTAACTTCTTTGGTTGTTTAAGAGGTATCAAGGGTTCTCTCATTCCATTTTTATGTATACCAAGCCCACTGATTCCATCATAACCCTTTTGTCTCATGAGTTGAAAGATTTTACCATATTGTTCTATTGGTAGAAGCAACAAATCTTCTTTATATTTGTAGATCCAATCTGAAATATCATCAATGTCCTCTTTGTTTAACTCACCCCAGCTTGTGAGGGTGGCAGTGGGAGGAAATTTTAAGACAAATTTGGGTTCCATCTTGTAGATGGGCTTGCCATAGGACTTTGGAGACTTTGGTAGCTTGGTGATGCAAAAGGAAGTGTTTATATGATATTACCCACACCCCCTATCCTGGATCTAGATCTTTGGATTGGTGGATGGAATGGTGAATATGGAGGACTTAGTCAAAGTGGATGGATCCACATAGTTGGATGAGGTAGATGCTGTAGCTTCACGGTTTATAGGCACTTGATGTTCAGGGACCTCTCTCAAGTCAATGCAATATTGAAAGGGGTCAGGATCGCTAATGATTGTGATTTTGGTGCCATTGTAAGAAAAACTTAGAAATTGATGGTATGTGGAGGGGAAAACTTTAATGGCATGAATCCATGGTCGGCCAAGTATCAGGTTGTATGGTAGTTCAAGATCCAAGACTTGGAATGTGGTATCTAGTGATGCTGGTCCAATTTTGATAGGAAATATGATAAAACCCTTAGAATAATGTTCTTTGTCATCATAGACTTTGATGAAAATGCTCTTAGTTCTATCCACACATGTTTCAGATAGGCCCAATTCCTTCACCATTTTTAGAGTGAAAATGTTCAATCCTACTCCGCCATCTACTAGGACTCTTCTAACCTTGCATTTATTGATGAAAACCTCAAGATGTAATGGGTCATTGTGTTTTGAATTCGATGTAGAGTAATTTTTGTCAGAAATGGAGACATGGTGGGAGTTAGCCAAGTATTCAACCATGGCTTCAAATCGGTTGACGTCTAGGTCAATAGGAACAAAGGTCTCTTTTAGAACCTTTTCAAGGATAGCTTTGTGTTCGAGTGATATGCGCAGAAGCTCAAGGATGGAAATATGTACGGGTGTCTTTCCCAATTGGTCAATAAGGTTGTATTGGGATGTGGATCTTGGCTGCTTTGGAGGAGGACCAGATATGGTAACCTTAGCTCTGCGGGTAGTGACAACAATTTCAAGTTGTTTCTTAATGGTGATTGTATTAACATGAACATCAACAGCTCAGAGATGGTTAATAATTTTTTAGTCAAAAGAGGCATTAGTATAATTGGCATGGTTTTCTATCTTTTGACCCAAACCAGAGGCTTTTCCATGGTCTTGCAATGGATTCTTGAAAATTGTATGGTCTTTATTGGAAGTTTATTGTTGTCCCCCGACCTCTATGGTACCATTTTCAATTAGGTCTTGAATTAGGTTCTTCAATTGCTGACATGCCGAGGTCTTATGTCCTTTGATGCAGTGGTAATCACAAAAGGAATTGTCATCCCACCAAGAGGGTTTGAATTATCCTGGGTCGTATGGTTTGGGATATTGGAGTTGTATAACATTTGATTGTAGTAGCTTCTTTAGGACAAATTCAATCGGTTCCGATAGAGGAGTGTATTGTATCTGTGTGTATTGCCTTGGTTGTCTTGGGGGTCCCCTTTGTTGATTGTTTTGTATCGTGTTAGCTGCTTGATTGGAAACATATGATGTGTTATTGTGCATGTTGAGTGCTTTGAGAGTCAATGTGAGACCTATTCTATTCACAACTTTGGCATCTACAACTCCATCATTTTTTACATTCTTATTGCGAGACCAAAACTTGCTTTTGTCGTTAGAGGTGTGTTGGTTGTGTGTGTTTTTGTTGCCATATGTGAGTTCACCTTGGGCTATTAGGAATTTTTCCAATGTCATAAATTTTTCCACTAAGTCTAAAAAGTTTGTACAACAATGCAATTGCAATGGATGTTTTAACTTGGATATGAGATTTTTGAAAAACATGTCAACTTTTTGTTTTTCAGGAATTTCAATAGGACATCTACTTTCCATGCTACGCCATCTTTGGAAAAAGTTAATGAAAGTATCACCATCATCTTGTGTTGTGTGGCATAAGGTGGCTATTGAGATACCATTTTCAATGTTATAGGCATAGTTTTCCATAAAATTATTAGCTAAATCTTCCCATGATTTTATATATCCTCTAGGTAGTAATGCAAACCATTCAAGTGTACGACCGACAAGAATTCTAGGAAATAGTCTCATCAAGTAAGTATGTTCAAAGGCCACATCTACACACATCATGTTAAATTCCCTTATGTGTTCAAGTGGATTTGTCTTTCCCTTATATTTGGTGAAGTTAGGTATGATTTACCCATGAGGGAATGGTGGCATGTAAATGCTAGGATCATATGGGTATGGATGTAAGTCATGCGACGTGTAAGTTTTCTTGTTTGATAGTTACATTCCTTCCACTTGTTTTTGTAAAGCAACCAATTGAGAAGTCAAGGCATCTATTACAAGATTTTGGGTGACATTATGTTGAAGTGCCATGTTTGTATTGTGGTGAGATGACATATGGTGCATGTGAGGTGGATTTTGACCATGTCCATAGGTATGAACGTGTGATGTATATGTTGGAATGTGTGAAGTAGATGTGTTGTATTGTATTTTTCCATGTGGATTTTGATGTCAAAAAGAGGATCCACATGATATGTTGAAAGGGTTTGATGTGTGTGTCCCTTGAAAAGGGTTATATATATGTGAAGTGTTTATGTTTTGGCTAGATGGAATGTTCATGTTTTACCCTTGCAAGGTGTTGGTATTAAAAAAAGGACCTTGTGACATGGTATTTGTGTTCGATTGAGATCCTTGGTTAAGAATCTTTCTTGGATTAGGTTTACCAAGGATGTTAGATGTGGATGCCTCTATGGCTTGAGATGATGACCCAAGGGAAGTAAATGTTGAGCCCAAGGGCTGTGTTGTGAATAATGGTTGTGATGTGGTTTGTGTCATGGACTGTGACATAGATTGTGTTGCTAGGATGGATGAAGTGTTGGTGGCTATGGTATTTTGGCTTGTTGCTTCAATAGGTATGGAAACTATAAGTTGTGGTGAACATTTTACTTGGATTGTTGTGTGTTGTCGTTTGGTGGTGTTGCAACGCGTAAGGTATCGATATCAAATCCTTGGGGTAATTTGAATCCTTCATGCAATAGTTTAGCCAAGAATCTTTGAGGGTCTAGTTTGACAATTTCATCCACTAGAGAGGCAACATCAGGATTTTGAGCAGCAACCTCTACCTCTTCTATGTATACATTTCCATCTCTATCTCTAACAAGGAAGTGTTCAAAAAGATTTATTATCTTTGATTGCTCGTGAGATGAAGGTCCCAAATTTGTGTTGTCTTGTGTTCCAAAGGTATTATTATGTAGATCATTGTCAAGATTTAAAGTGGTAGTGTAGTTGTAAATGTCTTCATCATCATGAAATAAATCCATGGCCTTGCGCTAATTTTGTAATCTAGTTTCAACCATAAAAATATTTGCTCAAAACGGGGAATGCAAATGATATGAGATGAAGACATTGTTTTTGGTATTTTTGGAATAAGATATGCAAAAGTGTTATGCAATTGAGATGACTATGGTATGAACTATGCACCTTTGTTGTGAAACTTAAGGAAGGAGTTACTAGCCAACTAAGGATAGTCCAGTATTTCCAAATGAAATTGTCAATGACCTCAAGGAGAGTGGATGACAAGTGAAAATTTTTACAAGGTGAGCCTTAAAATAGATTGATGAGTTTAAAGGTTACACCAAAGTGATAAGGACTAATGTGAAAAGTGATAAGGTCAATGATAATTTTTCTTTGTAGCAATGGGCCTATGACAAGATATGGTAAGTTTCCCTATTCCAAAGTTTTCAAAAAGGTGTATGCAACCTAAGATTTGTTTAAGTTATGCAAGTAAGCTAAATGAATGTGATGGAATGATGGGAAATGAAGTGAGAAAATCTTTGGTTTAAACAACTTGTTTGGAAAAGTGTTTGCTCAGTTTGTGTCAAAGTTGAAATGTTAACAGATTTTGGTGTGATGTTTGATTTGTTTTGAAAAAGTTTTAAATACACACACGTAAGGCACAATAGACAAAATGTTTTTGAGTTTGTTTTGAATAGTGAATGTTGTTTGATTTTAGCAATACAAGCAAAAATCTTGAGGTTGGAAAGAACAATATTTGCTAGATTCCATGTGGGTTTCCCCAATCGCACTTATTCTTAGCAGATGAATTCAGAAGCTTGGCCACATGGGCTCCCCCTTACAGTGCAGTCACTTCTCAGGTCAACCAAGCTTCCAACCCCCATAAATCTCCCATGGCGGTTGATCACCTCTACTAAGAATTGTGAGAATGTGGATGCCTTCACAATGACTGTTGTTGCACTAGCAAATAGATGGGATTTTGGTAACTACACAAAGGTTTTTAGTTCGGGTCCCCCATTTGAGTGGCCACACATGGGGCAAGATTAGCTCTAATAAGGAGGAACTCTAGCCTAAAGAGGTTACACTAAAAAAAGTTTTGGGGAGTTCACTTGTCCGTGTGACACATCCGCACTCGTAATCCTAAGTTTTCCATTAGGATTCACATTTATATACCGGTCGGGGGTAGCTTGACCAAAGAGGTCCATTTATGGTTTGAGTCACCTTGGGGTGAGTACTTTTTCCCACCAAGGAAGACCCAAATCCTAGAGTCAATAACCATTTCTCTTGCACCCAAGATCTCACAAGTGTGCAAGGGGGGAAGATACTTTGATTATTGAATCGGGGTGACACATAAAATAGATGGGTCTAGTTTTTTGATCACCTAGTTTGCACAAGGTGAGAGCATAATCACCTACCACCTTCAAGTGCAACAAACAGTGTTCATTGAACCCCTAGTTAAGCCTGTGTGAGATAAGACAATTGTTCATTTTTAATGCACCAAATTGAACTGTTTTCTAATCTAAAAGACAATTGGTTTCAAAATCATGTCTTTGAAAAATGTCCTGCATCAAAATATCATTAGTAATTTAATGCTTCCTTTCTTTGACAAGCGTATGTTTTGATTTCAAGTCTTTGTCAAGCGATCCTGCAAGAAAAACAAACTAAAATTAAGCTTGAAATCTAAATGAAACTAAAACATAAAAATACATTAATCTAAAAGTTAATAAAAATTAATCTAATCCTAAATTAATCAAAATCTAAATTAAATTAACCCTAAAATTAATCTAAGTTAAAACTAAATTAAATCTAAAGTTAAATCTAAGAAATCTAAATTAAAAAGCTAACTATAAGCTTAAAAATCTAAATTAAAATCTAATTTAAAGTTAATTTAAAATCTAATTTAAATCTAAATTAAAATTAATTAAAAACTAATCTAAATAAAAAATTAATCTAAACTAAATCTAATCTTAATTAAAAATTAATCTGAAGTTAAAAACTATTCTAAAATTAAGAATTAATATAAAATTAAAAACTTAAATTAGAATTAATCTAAAAAAACTAATCTAAAATTAAAATCTAATCTAATTTAAAAATTAAAAAAACTAATCTTAATTAAAAGTTAATCTAATCTAAATTTTACGAAATTAAATCTAAATTATAATTAAATGTAAAAAATTTAAATTAAATCTAAATCTAAAAGTTAGATCTAAATTAAAAATTAAAAATTTAAATTAAATCTAAATCTAGGCTAAATTGATATGTTTGCGACTACATTGATGTGTTTGCAGGCTACACTTAGAAGAGAATAAATTGTTTGTAGGCTGTGCTCAGAAGAGAATAAATTGCTTGCAGGCTATGCTCATAATGGAATGCTCTGAAAACACCATGATTTTAAAATAGAATGCTGAAAATGCGTGACTGCAAGATATGCTAAAAAAGAAATGTATGATTGCAGAGTATGTTCAAAATATGATGATTGCAGGCTTATTTGATTGCAGGAATGCTCAAAATGGGGATTGCATGAGATGAATTGCTTCCTCATAGACATCCACTTCATCTTGTTTTCATTTGTTGTCCCTGCTCATTGCATGTCTGTAAAATTAAGATAGAGTCTTGCATCTCGAATTTTGAGGAGATTCAAATACAAGAACTGATCAAAGTTATTATCAACTCCAAACCGTATGCAAAGTTTGATTGATGCTCAAAATCTAACTGCAGATTCAATTTTTTTGCCATACATTTTTATGAAAAATAAATGCAAAAATAAATGCTTGCAATGCTTTTTCCAAATTAACAACTGGTAATAAAGACATTACAGAAAGCAATGATCATAGATTAACACTTTTTCTTTTATCTATTAGTGATTTTTGTTTGCAAAAATAAATGCATCAAGAACAAATAAATTCGCATCGGGTTCACCATTATATGCATATTGAAAAACTAAAAGCTAACGATTAACTATGTAAAACACAAATCAACTTTGCAACATGACATTCAATGGAGCAATTCTTAAATGAAAAACATATGCAAAAACATGAAACTAAACTACATGAAGCCAAACATATGCATTCAAATGAAATCTCTCTCAATTGTTATCCTTTTCCACTTTATCTTGCATTTGCTCTTGGATTTTATGAGCAAAAGCACAAGAAGCTCTATGGAATTGGCTGAAATCAGAATAAGATTGCAATTCGTGTCTCCCCAAATGTGTGGAAAAAGCATACTTTTATAGTTGAATTCATGGGGTGAATTCAAGTTACGAGGGAAATGTGGGACAAATGATTGTAGTGGAGAAAAATGCATGCAAATGGTAAATAGATAAAATGACTAAATTAATGAATATGTGCAATATTTTAATGAATTGGATAAATGGGATATGCAAATATATTAATGTATGAGTATGCAAATAATTAAAGTGACATGGATTAATGATTTATGGTAATGACCGAATGATTATGGATAACCAATATAGTATTTTAATGATTAATGGATAATATTTTAATGACTATATATTTATAAATAATTTAATGAGAGAAATATTTATGAAATGGTTATGCCATGAATATGAAATAGATTATATATAAAACGGATAATGGATTTATGAATATGGAAATATGATTTAGTGTATGAATATAATGATCATGGATTAATGATTAATGAAATGGATGAGTTATGATTATGCAAATATATTTAAATGAAATGGATCGATGAGATATGCAAATGATTTTATGAGTACATGGTGATATGCAAATGATCACATGAAGCATGCAATGAGAGATATGATTATGCAGATAATGGAATAAGTCTTGCAATAGATGAAAATGATTATGAAGGCATTTTTATACGTCTACAACATGAAACTGAAGAATGTTATCCAAGATATTATCGAGAATAGAGACATATTTGTTGAAGTACCAATTGGAAACCAAGACCTCAAGATATACAAGAACCCTATACAAAATCACAACAAAGGGAATGCCAATGGAAAGGGGAAGACTTACAATAATGTGCATCATGTCTATTCCAATGTAGTTGGCTCCTGTGACAATGTTGTCACTGTTGTTACCATCAAATGACCTAGTGTGGAATGTGGAGTCACCACACGTTGTGGAAAGGTCACAATCCAAGGAGCTTCATCCCAACCTAGGGCACAACCTAATTTTCCAACATCAAACCCTAGCAAATATAGTCTCCTAGATCAGCTCAAGAAAACCCCCACATAGATCTCTATTATGGAACTATTGAGGCTATTCTCCACACATAGGAAGATATTAGAGAAAGCTTTATCCACATTTTCTATCCCTGAGGATATTGATGTAAAAATGTTTCAAGCTATGGTAGGGAATATCACTATCCCTCATCTTCTCACCTTTTCAAAATAAGACCTACCATTGTAGCCATCTCATAATCGTGCTTTACACCTTGAGGTCATTATTCATAATATAACAAGGTTAAAAGAGTATTAGTAGATGGAGGTTCTGGTCTGAACATTTTCACCCTTTAGTTGGTTAAAAACTTGGGTTATTCGGAGGATGCTATTGAGACAACAAAGAGTACAACCACCAGAGCATATGACAATCAAGAGTGGGTATCACAAGGCATCATCACGTTTCCCATCCTAGTGGGACCCATCGTTGCTGAGGCAACATTCCAAGTGTTGGACCTTGATCTCCCCTACAACATCTTGCTTGGTCGACCATGGATTCATGCCCTAAAAGCTGTAGCTTCAACCTATCACCAATGCGTAAAGTTTCCTTTTGAGGATAGAGAAGGTACTATCCATGGAGATCCTAAGACTTTTTACTACTACAAGAAACTTGAGGCCAAGTCTTATAAAATGCCCCAAATATCTAAAAATGATGAAGGGCCTACAGACTCCTCTACATTTGTTTACCCATCATCCCTTGCATCTACCTCAAAAACAAAAACACTCATTGTGCAGAACATTCCCAAAATCAAAGCAGTGATCGAGGATGATGGTTGTGGAGATTATAAACTAAAGGACACTTTTGTGTTTTGAGAGCTACCTCTTTCTCCCAAATCTCATGGGAAACTTGCACCTATAAAAAAAGTGGACGAAACATTAAAGGCTACATCTACCACCTTCACCAAGTGGGGGGGTTTTAACAAAGAATATGTCAAAGAAGAAGATGTCTCTAAACTAATCTATCAAGATGATTGACCTATGCCCGTTATTCCCATGGAAGATGACAATAAAGGCTTGCAGCTAATGAAGGGATGGGGGTACAAAAAAAAAGAGAAATTGGGATAAAATGATAATGGCTTGCTAGAACCCATTGTTCCTGAGAGACATCCAAAGAATCTTGGCCTAGGATGTACTACTAAAAAGGTTACCCTTATTGGCAAAGGTACTTTTGCTAAATGGGCCGAGGCTTCCTCTTGGTTACCAACATCACATGATACTCTTCTCAATGGCTTCCCCCTCGATGTTGCTGAACTATTTGAGAATAAATCTCTCTTTATGATATCCACAACATCTTTCACCCCAAACGACCAAACCACTGCAATAAGCCTAGTATACCCCCAACTTATCGACTGTGACCAACATGGACCACCAATTTTAGATATATTCGAAAATGATGAAGCAATATCATAATTCATGAAATAAGTATTGAAATAGATGAGAATTATTATGAAGGCATTTTTATACGTCTACATTTTTCCCCTCTTTGAGACAATGCAACTTGTCACATTGTTTCAAAGAAAAAGATGCCCCATTGAAAGGAAGAATGAGGAAGGATGACGAGGAGGTAGTGGTATGCCCCCTCGAGAGGACATGTAGGTTCCAAGAACATGAGTGTGCTCTCGAAATGGATGAGAGGACTTGGAAGATGAAGGATAAAAATGATAGAGGGAAATTGATAAGGATGATGAAGAAAAGATGCAATGATGAAGGGAATGGATAATGATAGATGAAAAATAGATATGAAAGAAGATGAAGGTGATGAAGCTTCTCGTGCTTTATAAAGTGCTTTATCATTATCGAGCAGTAAAATATGACAAATGGGCAACAAACATCATGGTATGACATTGACCAAGGTGTGCAAGGTCATCCATCTGTAAAATAGACAATCATAGACAAGGAATGTCCTAACTCATACTTAAGGCAAAGTTGCCCCAGTCTTTTTGTCAAGACAAACCGTAGACAACAATAAAATAATAGACGAGTCATGAGACATCATCAGTCCTCTAAATCCTTCGTGGGACATCCTTGAGGTGGCTAGTAAAATGACCGAAGAAAATGAAAAAGATAAGACAAAATAGACCAACAAGATCAATAGTCATTCAAATTATTTGCCAATAAATGTTTGCCAATGTGTTAAGGCAAAAAGTGAGTGATAGGTTGATTGTTTTGACAAGGCCTAGTTTTCGGAGAAGAAACATGTCGTATAAGACGTCAAGTCTGGTTTCGATCATGCAACTACCTGTATAAGGTGAATAACAAAGAGGATAAAGATAAGGTCTAGTTTCAGGAAGGACACATCCTATCTAAGACCATAGGTTTTTATTGATTTGACTGGTTTGATTGATTTGACAAATGATTGATTTGATGCGAAGACTTGTTGGCTTGCTTGTCTTGTTGATTTAAGATTTTTGTTTAATGTTCAGATGATTGTGTTGCGTATGAGTTGACAGTGTCCGATTTATTTTGACTGACCCGATGAACCCTAAAAGACTGACCTAGGGGGCCTCGGGGGCACATTGACAAATGGCCTTGCCTATGTAGCAAAGCACAAAGACCTCGTAGTTTGACATGACCCTTGACTTTGTTTATATGACAAAGGATCAAATCCTGATTTTATTGTTTGTTTGACAAACCTAAAGGACTAACCTAATGCCTCGGGGCCACACTGATAGATGGCCTTGCCTACATCCAGTTGCAGAGGCAACGTAGTTCGACAATGACAAAGACTGACATGGTTGAATGTGAATCTTTTTTGGGATTTTTGAAAGTTTTTTGAATGTTTTTGGGTTTTTAACATGTTTTGTTTTTTTGATTTTGAAGTTTTATGATTTTTTTGGAATTTTTTTCAAGACATTTTGTGATTTTGATGGATTTTCTTAAGACATTTTATGATTTTTAGGGATTTGTTTTTTTTCAGGACATTTTATGATTTTTATGGATATATTTTTTTCAGAACATTTTATGATTGTTATGGATTTTTTCAGGACATTTTATGATTTTTATGGATTTTTTCAGGATATTTTATGATTTTTATGGATTTTTTCAGGACATTTTATGATTTTTATGGAATTTTTCAAGACGTTTTATGGAATTTTTTTTCAAGACATTTTATGATTTTTATGGCTTTTTTCAAGACATTTTATGATTTTTATAGATTTTTTCAGGACATTTTATGGTTTTTATGGACTTTTTCAGGACATTTTATGATTTTTATGGATTTTTTTTAGAATATTTTATGATTTTATGGCTTTTTTCAAGACATTTTATGATTTTTTTTATCTTTTGAATATAGTGACTTCCAATGATTAGTGCAGAATCTAGTGTAGGTCAAGGATATTGCCCCAGTTGGGTATAAGATGAGCCAATAGGGATGGGATGGGATAAGGTTTATCATGAACGGGTGATGCAGGAGAAAGACACAAGACGTCAACTGTTTGGAAGTCATGATAAAAATGACAAGGCCTGATAATGGATGTTACATGGGAGATGATGGAAAGTAAAGGCCTTAGTATGATTTAGGGAAGAAGACCAGATAGAATGATAGTAGATGAAAAAACTAAAACTAACTACTCATGGCACTTTTTTGCCAGGTTTTCACCATGGTACTTATCCAGGGCGCCTATTTACTAGGTTTTCACCGTTCGACAAAATTTTTCTTTTTTTCTTTTATTTTTTTTGGTGTCACCAAGATGCCTGTTTGCCAGGTTTTCATCAGGGTGACCATTTTTTGAGGACCTTTTCTCATTTTTTTGTATTTTTTGAGGACTTTTTCTCAGCTCCCCGAAGCTAAGTGTAGAACTTGTGCAGATGCAAGCTATTGATGGGCTCGAACAAAGGTTCCCCTTCAGGTGTAGACAACTGATAATCACCAGAACCAAAGGATGTTGTTATGACATATGGACCCAATGATTTGGGCTCAAATTTGTCGAGTTTCTCACGTTCTGCTTGATTTTTTGGATTTTGCATCAACACTAAGTCACCAATGTCTAAATGCCTGACCAAAACCCTTTTGTTGTAACTGCAGAAAAGACAATTTTGGTATGCTTGCAGGTGTGTCAAGGCCTTCTGTCTGTGTTCATCAAGTAGCTCTAATTCATGCAATCGGGATACACAGTACTCCTCATCGTCAATGAGCCCTTTTACGGAGACTTGTAGAGAGGGGACTTTGACCTCTATAGGAAGGATAGCCTCGGTACCAAAGACTAGGGCAAATGGAGTGGCACCGGTGGGTGTATGGATGCTTGTACGATATGCCCATAGGGCAGGGTTAAGCTAAATGTGCCAGCCACAACCAACGTCATTGATAATATTTTTAAGAATTTTGATTATGGTCTTATTATATGCCTCAACTTGGCTATTACCTTGCGGGTAGTATGGTGTGGAAAAATGATGGTAAATTATGTGGAATTTTTCACATAACTCATGGACATCCTGATTTTTGAAGGGATGACCGTTGCCAATAATGATGGATTATGGGACACCATACTGGCATATGATATAATTGAGGATGAACTTGGAGATTTTTTTACCGGTTATGTATGTCAGGGGAATAGCTTCAATCCATTTCATGAAATATTCAGTCGTAGTGATGATAAACTTATGACCATTAGATGAAGTGGGATGAATTTTTCCTATGAGGTTGAGTCCCCTTTGAGCGAAGGGCCATGGCGAAGTGATCGATTGAAACTCCTATGCAGGTGCGTGGATGAGGTCACTATGCATATGGTACTATTAACATTTATTTATAAAGTGATAGGAATCTTGCTTCATTGCAGGCCAATAATATCCCAGTCACATGATCATTTTAGCTAGGTTTGAACTAGTAGAATGGGCTCCACATATACCCTCGTGTAATTTGCATAAGGTAGTTTTTTCTTCGTTAGTGTCAAGACATCTGAGTAGGGTATTGTCTAGGCCACAACTATATAAGGTGTCACCGATGATGGCGTAGCAGGTGACTTTATGAAGGAAGGACTTGAAATGTCTGAGAATGTAGATACTCATAGATAGTCTGATACCATGGAGAATGGGGACCAACAAATTCACACACCATCTCAGATTCAGGAACATCAAAGGCAAGGACCAACAAATGTTCGACTAAGAACTCATACTGTGACATATTGTTGGGAATGTCCAAGAGAGAGCCAATGGTGGCCATGGTGTAAACTATTTTTTTTTGAATCCTTGGGATCTGAGAAAAAGTAATAACTGCCAAATATAGGTTAAAACTGTCAACCATTCTTTTGTATGGAGTCAATTTCTCATCTTTAGTGTCATAGTCATTATTGGCCTATCAGATGACCAATTGTGAATCACCAAAGACTTGTAGGCTTGTAATTTTCCATTTTATAGCCATGTGCAATCCTGTGAGTAAGGCCTCATATTTTGCAATGTTGTTTGTACATGGAAAAGCTATTATGAAGGATTTGGGAATAGTATCACCTTGAGGGGTGATGAATATTATTCCCGTACCTAATCCATGACTAGTGTATGAGCCATCAAAGTATAACATCCATGTTACGCCAGTGTCTAGTGTCAATATTGATTCATTTGGAAAATCATAAATTAGAGGGTGATCAACTTTTGTGGGTGCATCAATAAGTTGGTCTGTGATAACCTATCCTTTTATTGCTTTTCGCTCTACATACTGTATGCCATACTCACTGAGTATCATGACCCACTTAGCCAACCGTCCTATCAATGCTACCTTATTGAGTAGGTATTTGAGAGGATCTATCCTAGCCACTAGTCTTTTATGATGATTTAGCATGTAATGTCTTAGTTTTTGGGCAGCAAAAACCATAGTGAGGCAAGCATGTTCAATAAAGCTATAGTTGAGTTCATACCCAACCAGTGTGCGGATAATGTAATAGATTGCTCGTTCTTTCTCATCATGATCATCTTGTGCAAGCAATGCTCCTAGTGCGGAAGTGGTATCTGATATGTAAAGGATTAAGGGTTTACCATCTATTGGTGGCATCAAGATAGGAGGTGTCAAGAGGTACTCTTTAATCTATTGAAAAGATGCCTCACACTTATTTATCCATATAAAATGAACTCCCTTGCATAACAAATACTGAAAAGGCTGAAATTTATCTATGAGATGTACAATGAAGCGTCTGATGGATTGAAGTTGACCTTGCAATGTCCTGAGTTGAATGATTCTTGTTGGGGGAGGCATGTCTAATATAGATTTGACTTTTACAGGGTCTACTTCGATGCCTTTATGGGAAACTATGTATCCTTAGATCTTTCCTGATGTCACATTGAAGACACATTTTTTTGGATTTAGGTGGAATTTATGTTCTTCAAGCCTTTTGAAAATTTGTCCAAGACTCTTTAATGATCACCACATGTCAATTTTTTACCAAAAGGGTCATCAACATAATCTTCCATCAGTGTGTGCACGAGATCATAAAATATGGTGGTCATTGCTCTTTGACTGGTTGCGCTTGCATTTTTAAGTCTGAAGGGCATGGCATTCCAACAATACGTACCCATGGGTAGGTGAATGCGGTCTTCTGATAATCTTCAGGAGAGATGCAGATCTGATTATACCTTGAGAAGCCATCCATGAGGGATAACATCTTGTAACCTGCCATTAGATCTACTATGATGTTTATGTTGGGAAGTGGGAAGTCATATTTTGGACATGCTTTGTTTAGGTCACAAAAAATCCATGCAGATATGGATTTTTTCATTCAGTTTATTTACTGGTACAAGGTTTGAGATCCATTCTGCATAGTCAATAGGTCTTATGAAATCAACATCCAATAATTTTTTGAGTTCAACTTTGACCAGTAGAGCTATCCGAGGATTCATTTTTCTAAGATTTTGTTTAATAAGATTTTCATTTGGAAGCAATGGTAAATGATGTAGGACTAGTGTGGGGTCCAACCCAGGCATGTCAGCATAAGACCAAGCAAAATCGACTTGACGTTTGGTGAAGAATTCTTCAAATTGTGGTTTTTCTTCTTCTGTCAGGGATGCTGCAAAGAGAACAATCTTAGGATTCTTTGTTGTACCTATATTGACTTCCCTTACTTCTTCAATCAACATCGGGGATCTCTCTTGATTAACAGGAAGAAATTACAACTCTCCATCCTTGGGTGCATCAAAGAGGTTTTCACCCTTGGATACGTCCTTTATTTTTACTTTTTCTTGGTCAGATGGCGTCTTGCCTAAAGACTTTTCATTTTTTACTTTATTTTTTTCATTTTTCATTTTATTTTTATCATTTTTGCGACTAGAGGGTGGAACAATCTCGCCGAAATATTCCATAGCATCAAGATCTATAGTAAAACCAACCTTATGGTCCCCATGTGGTATGCCTTCTTGTAGTCCCATGAATGTAATGATGGCTTCATCATTTTCAAATATGTCCAAAGTGGGTGGATCTTTCAGGTCCCAATCAACTAATTACGGGTAAACAAGGGAAATGCCATCATCGGTATTACTAAAGGATGGGGAAGAAAAAAATAGGGTAAAGATGGATGTATTATCAGGGTCCCAAAAGGATTCTATCCATGCTCTTTCTTTTGTAGTCTTTGGTGGGTCATGTTCGTGAAAGGAATCGATGCGGATATTAATATCCATGAGGTTGGTAAAGGATGGACGAGGTGTATTAGACTCATGCAAGACATAGTCAAGCTCATAGTCACTGGTAGTACAAGAATCCCACTCATATTCATTAGAGTCGGTGTCACTATCATAAAGGTCAGTAGGGTTAACAAACGTCTTGACATCTTTTGAAGCACTCATATCCTTATTTGAAAGCACCTTAGTACTTGAAGCGCCAATCTTAATTGGTACAAATCCTAGCCCCAAGTTCTTTGGTCATTTAAGAGGCATCAAGGGTTCTCTCATTCCATTTTTTATGTATGCTGAGCCCATTGATTCCATCATAACCCTTTTGTCTCATGAGTTGAAAGTCTTTACCATATTGTTCTGTCGGTAGCAGCAACAAATCTTCTTTATCTTTGTAGATCCAATATGAAATATCATCAATGTCCTCTTTGTTTAACTCACCCTAGCTTGTGAGGGTGGTAGTGGGAGGAAATTTAAAGACAACTTTGTGTTCCATCTTGTAGATGGGATTGCCATAAGACTTTGGAGACTTTGGTAGCTTGGTGATGCAAAAGGAAGTGTTTATATGATATTCCCCACACCCCCTGTCCTAGATCTAGATCTTTGGATCATTGGATGGAATGGTGAATATGGAGGACTTAGTCAAAGTCAATGGATCCACATAATTGGATGGGGCAGATGCTTCAACTTCACGTTTTATAGGCACTTGATGTTCAAGGACCTCTCTCAAGTTAGTGCAATATTGAAAGGGCTCAGGATCACCAATGATTGTGATTTCGGTGCCATTGTAAGGAAACTTCAGACATTGATGGTATGTGGAGGGGATAAATTTCATGGCATGAATCCATGGTTGGCCAAGTATTAGATTGTATGGTAGTTCAAGATCCAGGACTTGGAATGTTGTATCTAGTGATGCTGGTCCAATCTTGATAGGAAATATGATAACACCCTTAGAAGAACGTTCTTTGTCATCATAGGATTTGATGACAATGCTATTAGTTCTATCCACACATGTTTTAGATAGGCCCAATGCCTTCACCAGTTTTAGAGAGAAAATTTTCAATCCCGCTCTGCCATCTACTAGGACTCTTCTGACCTTGCATTTATTGATGAAAATCTCAAGATATAATGGGTCATTGTGGTTTGACTTCGATGTAGAGTAATCTTTGTCAGAAAAGGAGACATGGTGGGAGTTAGCCAAGTATCCAACCATGGATTCAAATCGGTTGATGTCTAGGTCAATAGGAACAAAGGTTTCTTTTAGAGCCTTATCAAGGATAGCTTTGTGTTCGGGTGATATGCACAGAAGCTCAAGGATGGAATTATGTGCGGGTGTCTTTCCCAATTGGTCAACAAGGTTGTATTGGGCTATGGATCTTGGTTACCAACATCACATGATAGTCTTCTCGATGGCTTCCCCCTCGATGTTTTTGAACTATTTGAGAATAACTCTCTCTTTATGATATCCACAACATCTTTCACCCCAAACGACCAAACCACTGCAATAAGCCTAGTATACCCCCAACTTATCGATTGGGACCAACATGGACCACCAATTTTAGATATATTCGAAAATGATGAAGCAATATCATAATTCATGTGAATCCATGACAACATACCATGTGGGGATCACAAAGAAGGATTTGATATAGAGCTAGACACACATGCATATTATGGGGAGATGATTGAATCCTTCAATTGCAAAAATGACGACATAAAAATAACATGCAGATCTTTGACTGAAAACCATACTGTGGCACTTTCTAATCCTAAAATAGTAAAAAGAAAGGATGCATACGAGGGTGAAAACCTGTCTAAGGTTCTGAAGAATGAGGTATTCAATCTCCCCCTTAGTAAAATACATCCAGAAAAGTCAGCAATGCTAGCAAAAAAGGCCACCGCAGTAAATGAGGAAACAAAAGAAGTGCCCAAGATAACTTTCTATGCTGAATCCTTGTTGGATGAAGAATAGAAAAACCTAGTAGTGTTCCTGAAAGAGAGAAGAGAAAAATTTGCATTGTCATACAAAAATATGCCAGGGCTCGATCCGGAAGTGGTTGTACGTCACTTAGCAGTCTATCCCGAGGCCAAACTAGTGAAGTAAGAATTAAGAAAGATGCACCCTCAAATAGCACTCTTGGTGAAACTTGAGATACAAAAGCTTCTTGACATTAGATTTATCTAATCGAGCAACTATCTTGAGTGGGTTTCCAACCTTGTACCAGTCTCTAAACCCACTAGGGGCATCATAATATGCACGGATTTTAGAGACTTGAACAAAGCATGTCCGAAGGATGATTTCCCTCTTCCTAACATCGACATCATTATTGATTTAACAACTGGACATGAAATGTTATCACTCATGGATGGTTTTTCATGCTATAATCAAATCATGATTTCCAAGGACGATCAACACAAATTTGGATTCACTTGTCCATGGGGAACATATTGTTGGAACATGATGCCATTTGGGTCAAAGAAAGAAAGAGCGACCTATCGAAGAGCAATGAATCTCATATTTCATGATATGATCTAGAAAATAGTCGAAGACTATGTGGATGATATTTTGGCCAAGTTAAAGAAAAGGAGTGAGCACATAGAGGTATTGGGACCCATCTTCGATAGGCCCAAAGAGTATAAGGTACAATTGAACCCGAAAAGTGTCTTTGGGGTTACATCAGGGAAGCTTCTTGGCTACATCGTGTCACAAAGAGGGATAGAGATTGATCCAACAAAGGTGAAAGAAATATTAGACATGGAACCCCCACAAAAAATGAAACAAATGAGAGGGATACAAGGAAGATTGCAATCCATTAGAAGGTTCATAGTGCAATTATAAGACAAAATCCAACCTTTCTTGCATATTATCCATAAAGGAATAAATTATAAGTGGGATGAGAAGTGTGATAAATCCTTCCAGTAGATCAAGGAATACCTATTGAAACCTCTAATTCTCATGCCGTCAATACTAAATAAATAGTTAATCCTATATATCTTAGCTACATTGGCAACACTAGGTGCTCTTTTAGCCCAACACGATGAAATGGGAAAGGAAAGAGCCATCAATTACATCAGAAAGACCTTGGTAGGATATGAAATGAATTACTCATCCATTGAGAGAAGGCATGCTTAGCAGTGGTCTTTGCATCACAAAATTTTAGTCATTACATGTTGGCACACCAAATCAAGCTTATTGCTAAGATTGACCCATTAATATACTTGTTGTCTAAAGCAACTCTCACTGAGCGAATGGCCAAATAGGTAATGATCTTGACTGAGTTTGACATAGAGTACATGGAGTGCAAGGAAATCGAAGGACAAGTGATCACTGACCAACTGGCATAAGCACCTATCTATGCAGAGAATCCTTTGATATTTGAATTTCTTGATGAATCAATGTTTCTCCTTCATGCAGTGGATCAATAGAAAATATAATTTGATGGATCTTATACCCAACATGGATTAGGAGCAGGTATCCTCTTTATCACCCCTCAAGGTGATTATATTCCAAAGTCATATTGGCTATCATTTCCATGTACTAATAATATTGTTGAGTATGAAACTCTAATAATGGGTTTAAGGATAGTGATTTAATAATAGATACAAGAGTTAAAGGTCTATGGAGACTCACAACTGATTGTCAACCAAGTCAACGATGACTACCAAAATAAGGATTGTAAACTCACTCCTTACAAGAAGATGGTAGAAAGTTTTAAAGAATTTTTCATAGACATAAATTTTGAGCAGATACCTCGTATGAACAATAGAGTAACAAATGTCATGGCAGAAATTGGATCATTGTTAGACATGCCACACAATGTCCTTCAATGTGAATTCTTGGTAGAACAACTTCTCGTATCGTCTTTCAAAATCCTTGAATATGAATTTGCATATGTAATCATTGGTCCTAGTGTCTCGTGGTATCATGATATATTCACCTATCTTAGCAGAGGTACCCTCCCATCCGATATCACCTTCAACCTTAAGAAGACCTTTGTTAAAAAGGCATCCTGATTTATGATCTTGGGCGATACCCTTTATTGCAAAAGCATTGAGGGGACATTACTATGGTGTCTCAACCAAGAGGAAGCCTTGACCACATTAACAAAAGTACATGATAGCATATGCGGTTCGCATTCTTGTGGTATGGCTTTAGCTAAGAAATTGTTAAGGGCAGGGTATTAATAGCCAACCATGGAAAGAGAATCCTATCAATATGTGCAAAAGTGTGTCCAGTGTCAACAAAATGGAGATCTTATTCATGCTCCATCTCAAGAGTTACAACCAATGATCACACCTTGGCTTTTCTCGTAGTGGGGGCTTGATCTCATAGGGAAAATTACTCCCACCTCATTTAATGGCCATAAATTCATCATCACGGCCATTGAGTACTTTACCAAGTGGGTGGAAGCCATTCCTACCTACATAATGGGGAAGCAAATTTCTAAGTTTATCTTGAATTACCTTATCTACTATTATGGTGTTCCACAAGCCCTTATTTTTGATAATGAAAAACCCTTCAAGAATCAGGATGTGAGAGAGCTATGCCGAATATTCAACATCCAACATTGATTCTCTACACCTTATTACCCCTAGGGAAATGGTCAAGCTGGGGCTACAAACAAGACCATTCTAAAAATCCTAAAGAAAATAGTCAATGAAGCTAGTCGTGACTAGCATTTGCAGTTAAATCCCACCCTTATGTCTACCGAACCAACATTCACACACCTATAGGTGCAACCCCTTTCTCCTTGCTCTACAACTCAGAAGCCATCTTACCTATTGAGGTCGAGCTTCCTTCGTTGTGACTATATAATCTAATCATTGATGAAGAGTATAAGGTATCTTGTCTAAATGAGTTAGAATTCCTGAATGAGTGTCGTCTTGATGCCCTTAATCATTTGCAAGCATACCGAAACTAGCTAAAATAGAGTTATAACAAGAAGATCAAGAGTCGATCTTTCCAAGTAGGGGATCTTGTTCTAAAGCAAAATCAGAAGAGCGCTATAGATCAAGACAATAAAGGAAAGTTTGAGCCTAATTGGTTAGGCCCATTTGTTTTCACAACAAGCTATGGATCAAGAGCATACCAATTATCAATGCTTGAAGGAGAACTCTTTTCAAAACCAATCAATAGTCTCCATCTTAAAAAAAATTATGCCTAGGTTTGAAGGGTATAAATATGAAAATACAAAAAAAGAAAAAAATGACAAAAATCCAAAAAAATAAGAAAAATGATTGAAAACAATAAAGAAAAAAATTGTCCTCTAGTGAAAACCACTTCGGTGGCACTTTGGGAAAGTACCTTGGTGAAAACCTAGCAAACAGATGCCTTGCATAATAAAGCACCTCCATCTATCTTTGGCTCTTTATTTTATCATTCTTTGCATCACATTCATCCATCACATCATTCATCCTATTTATCCCATCATCTATCTACGTCGTATCATAGCTTGATATTGTGAAGTATTGTATCCCCTTTAGTACTACTTGACACATTCCTAAGGTTATTTTTTATTGCCTATATCAAGGTAGTCTATTGCATCACACTGGGGGCAATTCAATCTGGATCGAAGTGGGTTCTTGTATATGTTAAGGTTATTCAAATTCCCATCGGAAATCCCAAAAAAACTCATCAAAAAATCCAAAAATAGTTCCAAAATAAAAAAATCCAAAAACTTTCAAAAAGCTGTAAAGTCAAAATCCAAAAAATCTTAAACACATCAAAATCCCTAAACAGGTCAAAACATCAAATTTTTAAAAATAGTACCATGTCGAACTATGAGTCTTTGAGCTTAAACATAGGCAAGGCCATCATTGATGTGCCCCTGAGACACCCTAGGTCAGTCCTTTAGGAGTCCATCTTAATAAACTAGCAATCCATCAACTGTTCATCTCTCATCAATAAATAAGTCAAGTCCATCAAGCTTCATGGTCTCTACATGTATAACGTAGGCAAGGCTCATCTTTGATAAGCCCCTAAGGCCCCTAGGATAGTCTTTTAGGTTAGGTTCATGATCAAATCTCAAAAAACCCCAAAACATTTGCAAAACTTAGAAAAATCCAAAAAAATTTGAAAATTAAAAAAGCCCAAAACATTGGAAAAACTTATAAAAACCTAAACAACCTCAAATAATCGAAAACCAAAACATTCACATAAACATTCAAAAAGACCAAAAATAGCCTCAAAACATTTCAAAATACCCAAAACATTGAAATATTCCAGAAAATCCAAAACCATCCATCCCATTTCGCTTTCACTCGAAATAAACTTCATCCATAATAAATCAATCATCATATTCAACCTTTGGTGAAACAAGTAGAAAAAAAGTATCACAAGACATAAAGTGAGAACCTAAGTGTCAAAATATAAAGTCTAGATCATAGGTAAATGAGTCGGTAATGTTTGTATCAATGGCCTATCACATATTTAGTCTTAGTCAAAACATATGATAAACATGTCCTAGAATGTATCCTTCCTACAATGGGCATCAATGCCAGAAATCACCTTAGATATGTTTCGTTGGAAAGAGATATGGATAACACTAACTATTTTTCTTTGATCTTTTCTTATGATTTATCTCAAGTGACCCATTCCGAGGACCCCTCGATGATATCTCAATGATTTAGAGAGAAAGGAATGGGGCATCGATCAATATCTTTCATTTGTTGTGCTTTAGGCTATTCTTGTAAAATAATCTTGGCGCATACTTGCTTAGTTGTGTGTAGGAAGGTTGTTTGGAGTAGCTTGTTGAATATTGCGTATGCTTTGGTTCGAGATATTCTAAACTTCTAAACTACATTCCAATGAGGTTTCTATATGTCAATGTGTGAACAAGAGCTATCCTATCTATTTGCAGAGTCAAAGTCCATCACACTAGATACAACATCGTCCCGATTATCAATACCATGATGCATCATGTCTATGTGTTATATCAAATAATAAGAAATGATGAAAATTCCCAATCCCAGGTATGAGAAAATCATCCATTTCACCACCATAATCTAATAAGGTCTCGTTGGATCATAGGCTTGTTGGACTTTGAAATTAGTTTCAATATCAATGGTCAATAGATTCATCTTATTCTTCTATCTTCTTTCTGTGCTAACATGGTATCTCGACAGTCAACAAAAGGAATATCATCATGCATCCATCTTGCATCCACAAAATTATTAGCATGCATAATAAGAAACATAATCCACTGCATCAACATTATCATTTAAGTTATATACGATAATATAGATTTGTTATTGTAAGCATCTTAATCCATTACATAGTCATCCATAACATCTATATCATAAGTATTATCATATGCATAATCCATATACACACATCCTGCATAAACATACCATATCATCCATATCATAATCATCATAAACATAAATAACAAGTATATACATCCATAACACATCATATGCATCCATACATCCATAAAGCATGAAATAAAAAACACATCATAAATCTGTACCATCATATATATATCAAAATAATAATGATTGTCATGGTACAATATCTGAATTAGTGCATATGAATATCATCAAATGTACAATATACAAGAGGCTATAAAAAATGAGCCTATGAATGTGTATCTGTATAAATAACTTGGGCTATACATCACAAATGTGTCTACAAAATGAGCAAAGGATATCCACTACTTTGTCGACCATCGTGTCTCTAGCTCGGCTCCCCGAGCTATCTAACTGAGGGATGTCCATCTAAAGCCCTAGGAGTTGCCTCACTCCTCTGAGAGTAATCCGATTGTCTCATCTCTATAGGAAAATCCTTATGATAATGAATCTTATAGTACACATCCTCTATGATTGCCTCCCTGCACAAGTGAGCTGAAACAACTTGTCCCTATGAGGCAACTGTAACAGCCTCAAGCTGTTGGCGTCACCCAATCTCCCGAGATAGCTATAGATGTAGTTGCTTTTGTAAATAGACCTCTCTATCTCACTCTGCTATCATGGCCTATAGCTACTTCCACAACTGGTCTCTCTCTGTAGTAAGGGCTAATATCTATGCATCCCTCAGATTTGGCCCTAGTGGCCCTTGTGGTTGCTGAGGTTGTTGTGGCTACTATACCTGCTGATTTCCTAGGTCCTAATGATCCCAAATCTTTCCCTACCTGCACTACCTGCCTTGGGATCTGTATCCTCTGCTAGTTTAGCTGCTACTTAGGCTACTGTCGGCCTCCATCCTTGCCTTTTCCCCTACCTCTGCCGTGACCCCTGCCTCTCCCACCAGGGTATCCCCCCATTGGGTCTGTCAAATGAGTGGGTGGTCTCCACCATGCATCATATGCTAGGGTGGTCTTCGCATCTAGAAATACCTAATCATAAGCCTAGGGCTGAGCAACCAGTTGTTGGAACTCATTGATCACCACTATAGGATCAATTTGGTGCCCCCACTTGACCTCTCTCTAAGATATGACAAATATTGCTATATAATCCTATGGAGGGACATCCTAAACCTCCCCAAACTAACATGCCATGTGATGAGCCCAGTTTTTGGCATATTTAGACTATGTTTTTAAAACACTTTTCTACTTTTTATTATGTTGAGACAAACATTTAGTGGTAATTATGGGAACAAGACATATACTTTCATGCTTAAATACAATAAGTTTATTATGATAAGTCTTTCCATGATTATTGCTTGAATATTTTATTAGTTTGATAGAATATGTATGCCTTGTGACTTTTTGTGATGACATGCCTTTCTTGCATCCACTACTGTTAACCTCCCTGCAACCATATTCGAAATATTGTTTGTTCCAAACTAATACCTAATGAATGAATGAATGGAATGATGGATCATCTTAATGAGTTAAATGTGTTGAGGTGATCCTTTTCCGTAGGTATAGCTGTTAGTTATTTGCAGGTACCAAGTCTCCAGGAGAAGATTTAGCTTCAACTAGATTTCTGAAAGACTAATTCAAAGAGGACTGATTCAGCAACAAAAGAATAGGGGAAACAACTCCAAGTCATCCGCCATGCAAGGGAAGTGTTCCAGGAATCCACCAGGGCATCTTGATGGCACATAAATCTAGGATGGTGGTGCTTTACATCTTCAAATTGATTCGACTCAGTCCTTCCTATTTCTATCTACTTCTTTATTAGGTTGATCATGATGTAATAAAGACTTCCCATTTTATGAGGGAAGGGTTAGTTAGTCGTTGGGATCACTTTTTGAATAAATAGTAGATTCTCCTTCAGACAAAGGGCTGAAAGATTGTTATTGTAATAAGCTTTAGTTTTTCTCAGAAATTCAGATGCAAGATTGTGAGCCATGTACTTGTTTGTTTCAACTCAATAAAAGCGTTCATGGAATTTACAGTCTAATCTGTTGTGTATCTTTGACACTACCTAAGGGGGCCCACTTGGGGAGCTATCTATCTTTCCATTTCTGCAATTAGAATAGTTGCACTTCCTTTCATAGAACTACAGTGTGACTGTTCCTCCAGCTGATAGAATTACAAATCTGTCAACTGTTCCTACAACGACTAGGGACAGTTTAGTTCCTATCTTTAGAACTGAATTTAGTTTTCATTCTAAACAAATTTAGTTAGTTAGAATTTGTTTCCAGTAATTCCAATTCCAGCATCATGTTTTCAATAGATAACACATGTCTAAAATAGGTGATTAGTGCATATACTGTGCAGACCCATTTCAAGTCTTACATCCCTGGGTTGACAATCAAATGATATCCTTTAGTAGATTATGACTGCCAGCTGTGATGTCCAATCCCTGAGTAGAGGAATTTATGTTCCTAGTTATTAACCCTATTAAAGGATACTACATGCGGTCTGGGAGATACCACTCAACCATCATGTGCTCCCACCCCTGGATGTTTTGGGTCTATTAGGAAAAGTAAAGCTACAGTTGGTTGTCATACCATGCAGGAACTTGTAGCCATGGACTTCATCTAAAAATGGTCATATCATCTATGACTTGATGCCAATATGGAATACCTATAGGCCCACTATGCTGTAGTGTCATGGGCATTCTGTATCTGAAAAACAATGGGATCATCCTAATGCACGTCTCCAAAACAACCAAAGGTCTTAGTATCACAATGTGCTCATAATCCCAGATGTGTAAAAGTGTAACCCCAACTTTGATGCTCCTCCCCTGGTAGTAGACTTCCTAATGCATATCATGATATAATGAGGCTAGCAGAACCGCCCCCAGGCATACATAATCCCCCTGTGAATCATTTCGTGCCATGCCACCCCTAACCTAGATTGAAACGTCTACCCCATTGGTATGGGGCAACCACACTATTAATAAGCACACCCAAAAACAATCTAAAGGTGGGTACTCATCTGTGGTACAAATCCAAGTCTATCTGCAAAATCACTAGAATGATCTGATCAATACGTAAAAGTGAACAACATGGATCCCTCTCGACATCTGTGTCATAAATAGCACGCCCCCCATGAATGGGAAGTTGAAGAATTTTCCACACGTCCTTGGGTGTGATTGTGGCCTCGCCGATGGGAAAATGGAAAGAGGATGTATCACTATGCCATCTCTCAATAAGTGTTGTCATCATAGCTAGATGGGTGTGGACCTTCGGGATGAAAGGAATGAACCCTAGACCAAGGGCTCCCAGGCACTCTATCTCTAAATCATCAAAGTATCATGCCACTACTAAAATATTTGATCAATGTTCTCGATAAATTAGGGGATGAATATCCTCTTGCATGCATCACACACACAATGCCAATTTTCCTAAAAATTGGAAACAAGTTAAAAATATGAGTATCTGCATCCTAGAACATTAATTGCGTCACTGAAATCAATAGCGCTGCCATTTCTAGGGTGCATCACTGTATACTTTTTTGGGGTGCATCGTCATTTTGGTGATCCACATCACAATACTCAAATATGTATCAGCATTTGGATGCGTTGCTATACATAAAAATGTGAAGGCGTCGCTATTTACTAAGTGCGTCGCCTGCCATTGAAGCATGTAAAGAGCGGAACTCTTTAAATCAAACATCAACAAATACTTTAAATAAAATCATTTATATTCAAAATAAAGTCGACAACTCATTCATTAGACATCATTAAAATTCGGTCGATTCCAAAACAATGACATAAGGTCGATAAGATAGATTCATATACAATTCCAGTCTAAAACATACATGTGTCATATTACACAATTTTGATTATAAATACAATAGATGATAATAATATCAGTTACAATTCGAGACTTAGGCATTCAGTCGCCTTAAGCTCTTCATTACATATCTCAAGAATAAATAAAACATAAAAGAAGATGACATCCTTTGATCTTCAATCCAATAGCAAATCTTCAATAAAGAAGATGAGAAAAAGAATCAGGCGCTTTTTCCACCCAACCTCGAAGCTTACGCTTCCCTAGAATTCCTTAGTCATTCAAGAAATACCCGACCCTGCATGAATCGCTTAGCAAAAAACAATCTACGAGCAAGATGGAATCTAGTGCGTGCCTAGTATAACTAGTAATACCACAAGCATTTTCATTTTTCTAAATCATTTAAGAAACAAGCAAGTTCGATACTAGGATATGGTAGAGAGTTCAATAATTCCATCTATTTCAATGGTCCTTAAGTTACTTGGCCAAGTAAAATGTCATGCACGACAAATAAAGCAGTTTTGGAAAAGCAAAACCATACTCTCTAATAACCCATATTTGGCACCTATCCCGGAAGGTAACTTTCCCAAAAACATAACATGCACAGTCATTTATCAAGCATGCACGGTTCCAAGCAGTTAAATACAATCTTTCACAATTAATTTATCGAAAGTCATGATTCAATCAAAAATAGTTTAAAATATTGTTCTTTCATCATTTTTGACCATAGATATTAAATTCACATTTAAAAATCAAATAATTAATTAATAAAAAATAAGGTGGTGTATCTCTACTATGCAAATTAAATACATATAAAAACAGTCATAAAAGAGCACACGTTCTTTTGTTCTTGTACTCATCTATTTAATACTGTTCAAGTTTGTTTTTGATTCTACGTAAATCGTATTTTGATTTAAATGGTTTATTTTCTATTTTACACACTTTCAAAAAATAAATAATAACTTTTTCAAACATAATTAAAATAACTCATTTTGTCTCTGTTTTGACAGTTTTGTTTGCAATTTTTGCTAAGTTTAATCTCTATCTTGAAATTTCGTTTAAAATTTAAAGGAGATTTTTATCAAAAATATTTTGTTTGGAACATTTTTAAAGTGCTTTTAAATCGAAATAAAACAATCGTGTTCTATTTAAAATCTGTTAAAATCTAAATGTAAATGATGTTTTCTGGTTTTGCATCTCTTCCTAAATTTAATTAGTTGTTTCTCAGTGTTTTCAAATCAAACTCTTTCTAAAATTTTCTGTTTTGGAACTTGTTTAATGGAGTTTGTTTTCCCAATAATTCATAGTTTACTGTTCAAGAATTTACACAGAAATCTGAAGTAACATAATTACCTTTAAATAGTTTTAAAAATCTACGCTCAATCAAATTCTTCCTAAAAATCTTTTGTTTCTAAATTCAATAATATTCTGAAAATTGAAGAATAATCACAGTTTGATATTTATAGGTTCATACAAAATTCTAAATAATAGAAATAGTAATTTTTAAAATCAACATAATAACATAACTATTTCATTTATTTTATTCTATTCATGTTTTTGTTTTGAAAATTTTCAAGATCCTACCTCTTTAAATTCTGGAAATATAATTGTGAAATTCCTCTGTGTTTTGTTGCTTGTGTGAAGATAGAGGCCGATTTTTGTTTCCTATCTCCTGTTGCCTATTCTCCTTCTCTGTCTTGGATTACCTGCTGCTACCCCTGTTAGATCTTCCTTCCATCCTGTTGGCGCACTTCCTTTCTATTTATACTGCCCCTCACTAGTCCACCTTTTACTTGCGTGGAAATTGAGGAGGCCTCGAGTGGCTGCATGTGGTAGAGAGTGGGGTGATCTCTCCCTGCACGTCCCCTGGTAACTCCTTAGTTGGCTACATAGGGAGTTTAAGACTTCCCCCCCCCTGTGCATGCTTCTTTACTGGCTGTGCTTTCTATGTTTGCCCACTGCGTGGGGTGTGAGGAACTTAGAGGCTGAGCGTGCCTTCCTTGGCCGCCTCCCTGCCTTCTCAATACGTGGGCCTTCTTCCTGTAGCTATGTAGGATGTGAGGAATGTAGGGAATGTCTAGTAAAAATGGTTACCAGTCTCTGAATTAAACTACTCAAATAATTTTTGGTTAAATGACATGCACTCTCTCACTCTCCTGGCTGTGTCTGGGTAAGGTGAGATCCAGAATAAATAGACAAACAAACATGAATCCCCCTTGCATCAATAATACTCTGTCTTTTTTATTTTTATACTCAAGAACCAAAAACAGATTTTTGTGTCTCTTTTCAATTTTGAAATTCTCTAGGCTGATTCTTCTTTCATGCATTGATTTTAACAAGAAAAATTAGATCCACAAAATATGATTGATCTCCAGATCAATTCTTTAACTCCCAGTTTCAAATTTTTGATTGCTTCTCATCTTGATTGAATATATTTCTTCAATTTGTTAACTAAAGTTTCATTTGAATGCCAAGTTCAATTTGCACGTGAATTTGTTTTTCAATAACTCTATTTAAGATTTTTGTTCAATTTCTAATTTAAATATTTTCTTCTTTCATATTTTCAATTAAAAACATTTAAATTTATAATACACTTGATTCATTTAAATTTTATTAAATTCCGAAATAAAATCCAATTCCATTTGAATTTCGAAATACATGCATCTTATTCTCAAATAATAATAAAATATATAAACAAGAGATCCAATCATTTAATTTAAATCAATTTCCTCAAATTTAACCAATTCGTCATTTTAAATGAACATGTATATTTTTTTTCACAAATTTTGAGAAATTACATTAAAACTAGATATAAAATTTGCAAACACAATAAACACAAAATCCATTAAAATATTATCTAAGTGAGTGTGTGAGATTCTGTCTTACTTATAAACATCTAACAGCTAAACGACTCTACCTGATCGTTGTTCTCGCCTTTAATCATGTTCATCTGTTCCTGTGTTCACTTGCACTCGATTTTTCATTAGTAATTACAAACCCCAAATTAAATATAAATGCATTTCAAATCATGGTAATTGTAATTCAATTTCAATTTTATTTCAATTTAAATTTAAATTTAACTTTCATTAAAATAATCATTTAACTTCAATTTAAATAGCAACATCATGATTACTAATTACATTTCATTAATCAATAAAATCTATACGTGACATCCTTCCCCTCTTGGAAGAGACATCGTCTCGATGTCTTATTAGTCATTCAATAAGCATAACATCACCATCAATAAAACATACTATCTCAATCACTAAAACATAATATCTCAATAGGTAAAACATAGTATCTCGATCATAATGAAATAGTAACTAACAACATAGTTCTCAAAAACATAAGAATAAACAAATAATAGTAGCATCCACGCTATCAAAGTTCACAACATGTCAATCAAAAACCAGAGTATCAAGTATCTCCGCATAAAGAAAATACTAATCTATGAAAGAAAATGAGGAAAATGATGGTCTATTGTCTAAGAATCCTCCCATGTAGCACTATCCTCAGTATACTGGTCCCACTGGACCTTGTATTGAGTACTATCTCTGTTACATAGCTTAATGCTACACCTGTCTAGGATTCAGATGGGCTCCACTAGCACCACCCCTGGATCCTGTACCTATAATGAACGCCAATCAAGAATATGAGATGCATCACGATGATATGGTTTCAACAAAGAAACATGGAAAACATTACGGAGTCGAGCTAGAGCAGGTGGTAATGCTAGTCTATATGCAATTGGATTAATAACTTCCAGTACATCAAATGGTCCCACAAATCTCGGTGCCAACTTTGATGATTTCCCAAATGAGATAGAGCTCTTATAAGGCTTAACCCTCAAGAAGACTTTATCTCCTGCAGCAAACTATCTGAAAGTCCTGTTCCTATCATCATAACTCTTTTGTCTATCAGCTCCTTCCTTCAACCTACCCTTGATCAACTTCATTTGCTCATCCATTTCCTTGAGCATATCTGGACCAATGATGATCCTGTCTTCCGTCCTGTCCCAATTGATGGGTGTGCAAAATTTCTGTCCATAAAGTGCCTCAAAAGGTGCCATACCCAAAGATGCACGATATGAGCTATTGTAGGCAAACTCAACTAATGGAAAATATTCCTCCCACTTGTACTGCTGATCCATGCAGTACATCCTCAGCAAATCCTCAACAACCTGATTGACCCTTTTAGTTTGGCCATCAGTTTGTGGGTGATATGCATAACTAAAATTCAATTTAGTTTCCAAACCTACATTCAGTGTAGTCCAGAACCTAGATGTCATCCTGGTATCTCTATTAGAAATAGTGGTCTCTGGTACACCATACAATCTGAATATCTCTTGCACAAATTTCCTCACAAGAGTTAATATCCATCCTTCAAATTTCAAGGTATGAAATGTGAAACCTTCATCAGCTTATCAACAACTACTAAGATGGTATCATGCCTATTCCTGCTCAAAGGTAATCCTTGGATGAAATCCATACTGATTACTTGTCACTTATACTCAGGTATATCGTGGGGATACAAAAGTCCTACTGGATGCACATGCTCAACCTTGAATCACTGGCATTCCAAACATCTAGCCATGTAATCCATGACATCTTTCTTCAACTTAGGCCAAAAATACAAAGCCTTCAACTCTGCTACCATCTTCGTAGCTCCTAGATGCCTTGAATAAGGTGCATCGTGTACTTCCTCAAGAATCAACTTCGTCAAATCTCCACCCTCAGGGATATACATCCTTCCTTGATATCTAACAATACCATCATACTCCATCACATATCCATCAAATCTATGATCTGAAGGATTCGCCTCTAAGGGTTGCCTAACCCTGTCGTAATGCTCATCTCCTGGAAGATACTGCAACACTTGCTGTCTCAAATTTGACCTTGTAGTCAACATAGCATATAGATGTCTTCTCTTGCTAAGAGCATCAACAACCCTATTTTCCTTACCATTGATATACTCAATACCAAAATCATACTCACTCAGGAACTCAAGCCACCTCCTCTATCTCGCATTGAGGTTTGGCTATGTGAAGATGTACTTAAGTCCTAAATGATCTATCTTAAGCTCAAATGGCTTCCCTAGGAGATAGTGTCTCCACATCTGCAATGCATGAACAATAGCTGTAAGTTCAAGATCATGTGGCGCATAATTCAACTCATACTGTTTCAATTTCTTGGACTCATATGCAACCACTTTCCCTTCTTGAATTAGCACAACTCCTACACCTTCACTTGATGCATCAGTAATCACTATGAAATGCCCATTAGGATCTGGTATAGTCAACACTAGTGCCGATGTCAACTTCTGTTTAAGAATCTAAAATGCTTCCTCGCACTTCTCTGTCCACTCATATTTCTTTCCCTTCTTCTGAAGAGAAGTAATAGGTGCTGCAATCCTAGAAAACCCTTCCACATATTTCCTATAGTATCTTGCAAGTCCCATGAAACTACAAACTTCAGTAACACTTTGTGGTGTTGGCCAATCTACAATTGCCTCTATCTTCGCAGGATCAACTGAGATTCCCTCAGTAGATATGACATGCCCCAAATAGTGAACCTTCTTTTGAAATGAAGTACACTTTGAAAACTTACCAAAAAGCTTCCGATCTCTTAGTCATTGCAAGACTATTCTCAAGTGCTTCTCACATTCCTCTTCTGTTTTAGAGTAAATCAGAATGTCATCAATGAATATAAGCATGAAATCATCTAAACAATCTCTAAAGATACTGTTCATAAGGTTCATGAATGCTGATGGAGCATTCGTTAAGCCAAAAGGTACCACGGTGAACTCGTAGTGTCCATACCGAGTTCTAAAAGCTATCTTTGGAATATCCTCATCCTTAATCCTCAACTAGTGGTAACCTGATCTAAGATCAATCTTAGAAAACACTATGGCCCCCTTCATCTGATCAAACAACTCATCTATCCTGGGTAAAGGATACCTATTCTTAATGGTAACCTTGTTCAACATCCTGTAATCAATACACAGTCGCAAGGTTCCATCCTTCTTCTTAACGAAGATTACCAGTGCACCCCATGGAGATACACTTGGTCTAATAAATCCCTATTTTAGAAACTCCTGCAATTGAACCTTTAGTTTATACAACTCAGTAGTAGTCATTCTATAAGGAGCTTTGGATTGAGGCTTCGTTCTAGGTATCAGTTCAATCGAGAAATCAAATTCTCTCTTCAGTGGTAATTCAGTAAGTTCTTCAGGAAAGATATCTAAGAACTCTCTGAGAACTGGATAGCCCTTTGTACTATGCTGGGCATTATCCATGTCACTCACCAATATAACAATTATGGAACATCCTTTCCGATGTGCTTTCTTTAGCTGCATAGCTGAGATATGTCTCAACTCTAGAGGCTCTCGAGATCCTAAAATCTCTACTGAATGTCCAAAATCATCCAAACAACTCACAACCTTATCCTCATAGTTCAATATGGCTTTATGCTCAGTTAACCAATTGATCCCTAAGATCACATCATAATAACCCAACGGTGCTACATAAAGGTTAACTTGGGTTTGGAAATTAGGTAGCTCTAAATCGCTACATGATAAACATGTATCTAACCTCTTCTCTGCTCGATTTACATACTGAACCATCCATGAATGTGACATAAAACTAGGTCTAATAGGTAATTTAGCAACTACTTTAGGATCAATAAAGCATTAAGTAGCTCCTGTATCTATCAAAATAGAAATAGATTGACCAAAAAGCTTACCTGACATCTGGATAGGTGAAGCCTGAAAGTCTGCTTGATGGTTGTCAACCGCTGCATGTATCTGGTGTTGCAGTGCTCGCCGATCATTACCACCTCACTGACCTCCTATACGCTGAGTGCAATTGGAGGCATAGTGATCTCCTCCACAATTATAGCATCCACCTTGTGGCCCTAGGTGACCACCTGTCCTATTCCTGATATTGGAGAAGTTGGTGTTATTATTGTTCAATTTCTTGTTTCCACCAAAGCTACCTTCTCCTTTATCCTGAATGTTTGTCCCTCTCTTCAAATTCGTGATCTGTTGATTGTTATTATTACCCTTCTGGATATTGTTCTAGAACTTCCTATTTCCAAAACCAGATTTAGCATTCACACTCTTCCTGTAGTTTGCCACCTGTTGCAACTTCTGTTCCTGTTTTACGGCCTTCTCAAAGAACTCATCCATCGTCAATGGATTATGAATATCCACATCAGCTTCAATCTATGGCCTCAATCCTAGGATGAATTTCTAAATACAGAACTGTTCATCCATCTGATATTATGGTACGTACTTCAGGAGATTAGTGAACCTCTCCCAGTACTGAGTAAAAGTCAGACCACCCTGTGTCAGATTCTGGAACTCTATCATCTTCCTATCAAAGAAAAGTTGTGGAAGCCACCTCTTCTTGAAAAGTTGCAAGAACACTTCCCATGTAGTCCCACCTAGTAGTAACTTCTTCTTAGTAAGCTGGTATGCAGCCCAAACTGCCTTGGTCTTATTGGACATATTCCCGAGCTCAGAGTATTTTACCATATCAATAACCCAGGTTTCAGCTCAAAATTTCTTAGTCATTCAAGAAATACCCAACCCTGCACGAATTGCTTAGCAAAAAGCAGTCTACGAGCAAGATGGAATCTAGTGTGTGCCTAGTATAACTAGTAATACCACAAGCATTTTCATTTTTCTAAATCATTTAAGAAACAAGCAAGTTTGATACTAGGATATGGTAGAGAGTTCAATAATTCCATCTATTTCAATGGCCCTTAAGTTACTTGGCCAAGTAAAATGTTGTGCACGACAAATAAAGCAATTTTGGAAAAGCAAAACCACACTCTCTAATAACCCATATTTGGCACTCGTCCTAGAAGGTAACTTTCCCAAAAACATAACATGCACAGTCATTTATCAAGCATGCATGGTTCCAAACAGTCAAATACAATCTTTCACAAACAATTTATCGAAAGTCATGGTTCAATCAAAAACAGTTTAAAATATTGTTCTTTCATCATTTTTGACCATAGATATTAAATTCACATTTAAAAATCGAATAATTAATTAATAAAAAATAAGAAGGTGTATCTCTAGTATGCAAATTAAATACATATAAAAACAGTCATATAAGAGCACACATTCTTTTGTTCTTGTACTCATCTATTTAATACTGTTCAAGTTCGTTTTTGATTCTATGTAAATCGTATTTTAATTTAAATGGTTTATTTTCTGTTTTACACACTTTCAGAAAATAAATAATAACTTTTTCAAACAGAATTAAAATAACTCATTTTGTCTCTGTTTTGACAGTTTTGTTTGCAATTTTTGCTAAGTTTAGTCTCTATCTTGAAATTTTTTTTAAAATTTAAAGGAGATTTTTATCAAAAATATTTTGTTTGGAACATTTTTAAAGTGCTTTTAAATCGAAATAAAACAACCGTGTTCTATTTAAGATCTTTTAAAATCTAAATGTAAATGATGTTTTCTAGTTTTGCATCTCTTCCTAAATTTAATTAGTTGTTTCTCAGTGTTTTCAAATCAAACTCTTTCTAAAATTTTCTGTTTTGGAACTTGTTTAATGGAGTTTGTTTTCCCAATAATTCATAGTTTACTATTCAAGAATTTACACAGAAATCTGAAGTAACATAATTACCTTTAAATAGTTTTAAAATCTACGCTCAATCAAATTCTTCCTAAAAATCTTTTGTTTCTAAATTCAATAATTTATTCTGGAAATTGAAGAATAATCACAGTTTGATATTTATAGGTTCATACATAATTCTAAATAATAGAAATAGTAATTTTTAAAATCAACATAATAACATAACTATTTCATTTATTTTATTCTATTCATGTTTTTGTTTTAAATTTTTTCAAGATCCTACCTCTTTAAATTCTGGAAATATAATTGTGAAATTCCTCTGTGTTTTGTTGCTTGTGTGAAGATAGAGGCTGATTTTTGTTTCCTATCTCCTGTTGCCTATTCTCCTTCTTTGTCTTGGATTACCTGCTGCTACCCCTATCAGATCTTCCTTCCACCCTGTTGGTGCACTTCCTTTCTATTTATATTGCCCCTCACCAGTCCACCTTTTACTTGCATGGAAATTGTGGAGGCCTTGGGTGGCTGCATGTGGTAGAGAGTAGGGTGATCTCTCCCTGCGTGTCCCCTGGTAACTCCTTAGTTGGTTGCATAGGGAGTTTAAGACTTTCCCCCCTGTGCATGCTTCTTTACTGGCCGCGCTTTTTGTGTTTGCCCACTGCATGGGGTGTGAGGAACTTAGAGGCTGAGCGTGCCTTCCTTGGCCGCCTCCCTGCCTTCTCAATACTTGGGTCTTCTCCCTGTAGTTGCGTAGGATGTGATGAATGTAGGGAATGTATGGTAAAAATGGTTACTAGTCTTTGAATTAAACTACTTAAATAATTTTTGGTTAAATGACATGCACTCTCTCACTCTCCTGGTTGCGTCTGGGTAAGGTGAGATCCAGAATAAATAGACAAACAAACATGAACTCCCCCTACATCAATAATACTCTTTTAACCAATTCGTCATTTTAAATGAACATGTATATTTTTTTTTCACAAATTTTGAGAAATTACATTAAAACTAGATTAAAAATTTGCAAACATGATAAACACAACATGCATTAAAATATTATCTAAGTGAGTGTGTGAGATTCCATCTTACTTATAAACGTCTAACGGCTAAACGACTCTACCTAATCATTGTTCTTGCCTTCAATCACGTTCACCTGTTCTTGCGTTCACTTGCACTCGATTTTTCATCAGTAATGACAAACCCCAAATTAAATATAAATGCATTTCAAATCATGGTAATTGCATTTCAATTTCAATTTTATTTCAATTTGAATTTGAATTTAACTTTCATTAAAATAATCATTTAACTTCAATTTAAATAGCGACATCATGATTACTAATTGCATTTCATTAATCAATAAAATCCATACGTGACAAAGCATGTCGCTAAACCATAAAATCCTATGCATTACAATTCTCTAACCACGACGCCTTGAAAATTGCGTTGCTAAACTAAAAATCCCTTGTACACCACTAAAAGTAAGTGTGTCACTATAAAATCAATAGTGATGCCTACGAGCCCTTTTATGCATTGCTATATATGACACCCTAGAAAACCTAGTTTTGACACGCTAATAAATGCTCTAAAATGTGAAAATTGTGAAATTTTTTGAGTCACATACCCATGGTCCTATGTCTGCTTGACACTAGTACTCTCAAACTCGCTTAGAAAGGTGAACTGAGAGCACACATTGTGTGATTTTGTCAAGAGGTTATAGCTCCAAAAGCAACAATTCTCTAAAGTGAGAATGCACAAATGAATTGAAAGTGACCCTTCATCACATATTTATGCCTAAAAATTAGGGTTTTTGCCCTAATTTGAGAGTGCAACTAGGGTTTTTTACCTATTTCACTAGTTCCTACCCAATGAAGCTTATTCTACACCATTTTTTGCATTTTTTAGCATGCTTTCGCATCTCAGAGCCTTTTTCAGACCCTTGAATCAATATTTTACCTTTGTCAAGAGATCAACCCAAAATTCAAAATTTCCGCTCGATCTCTTAAGGGGGTAGGGAACTAGCTTATTCCTTCCGCTGGGGCAATAGTGGGGCATCCAAAACAATCAATTTTTTTTTGATTCGAGCAATAGTTTTAATCCAAAAAGTGTTAGTATTTGAACCAACGTAACAAGTACCTCACTTCAAAGAGGGGAAAAATGTAGACACTTAAAAATATCCTGAATGATAGTACACACTCGAATTCGATATACTAACACCATTTCATCCTAAAACCCATCATCTTTTTGCTTGCTTGATTAAATCATCCTAGCTATTTAATTAAATGCCTCATTTTCATCTATTAATCTAATTGACCTAATTGGGCTAATTCACCCCCTCCGGCACTAACATTTCATCTTGTTTAGTTAAATAATACAAACTATTTAATTTAAGCCCTAAATCCTCTTATTTAATTAAATAACTTTAAACTATTTAATTAAATATCACTTTGCATTCCCTTTTTCATTAAAATCAATAAATTAATGAATATCACTTTATTCTCCATCTTGCACATTCAAATTTAGTTTTAATTAACTAAATTTCTAATTTCCCTCCATCCACTTGCATATGGAATTTTCTCCTATTTAGCTCCAAAATTGGAATGATTTCTTTCAAACAAACTTTGTAAAAAACTTTTAAAGTTGTTACAAAGTGTGTTTGTTTGAATCATCCTCAACCCTTGATCTTTTCTTGATCCATGTGAACATTGATTCTGATCCATTGATGAGAATTGTTGGTCTATGTTTCACCCTCCCTTTTCATCTTGACCATTGATTGACCAAATTGATCTGAGCCCTTTGTTTTTCATTTTATTTCCTATAAATAGTTCAGTATTTGGAGAGAAATGGATCCATATTTTGATAGAAAACTTATGCTGTTAAAACTCACACTCATTTGCATCTGTATTTCATGTTTAATAATATTTTAGATTAATTTTTATGCATAGTTAGCTTAAGCATCCATTAATGAATTCTATGGTAACTTAGTTTGCATCCATTTAGCATAATTTGGAATCTAGGGCTTGCATCTTTGAAACTTATACACATTTAGCATAGGTTTACATACACTTACATCAAACATCTTAACATTTATCATGTTAAACTAGCTTTTATCATGTTTTTTTCATTTCTCATCGGTTTCATCAATTTTCTTCAATAAATTTGATTAAAACAAGCTCATACTATCCAAGGGATTGGGAAAGGGTTCCATTCCACATCAATGCGACACCACTCCCCCAATAGGATAATATTCAAGGTCATAGAATAAATGTTTTTCAATATTTCATGTTTTTAGCATGTTAGTTTGATGGCTTCTTCATTTTGTTGATATTGAATATGTTATTGGGATTAATGCTTAGGGGATAAAATAGGGTTTAAATATGTATGAATCTGGTCTATTTAGTTTACACTATGACATTGGTCATAGTTTCTTTTTTTTGTTTATTTTTGGGGGTTTGATGTTAGGCTTTTGAGGAAGGGTATACCTTCCTTGTCGAGCTCCACCCCTGAACTTTCCCATTTGCCTATCGGTAGTCGTTGGTTTCATTTTTTCAGACTTCGTGGGTCAGAGTTTCACTTTATTAGGTACTTCACCTTACCTAGTATGATGGTTATGCCTTATTTAGCATGCATGTCACATCATGTCTTATTAAGAGGGAAAATGAAAATTTGAATTTAGTGTTGCACTGCCAAAATTTAATTCCACCAACCCACGTACAACTGTACCATTAATGTGAGAAATTGAATGGGTATAGGCTAAAATTTCACTGATTTTCTAATTACCTAGTCAAACATATTTCCTTTTTCAAGAGGTTTGAAACTTTCCTAGTCGTCGAAATCACCATTACTCTCAATTGATTGACCTGTGTTTCCACATGTGTTGGGGAGTAGTGGTTTTCATTGCTGGTTTTCTTTTGTGGTGTGTCCTCTTGGTTCGTTCATGCTTCTCATTCGCTCGTGATTTCTCGTGCTTTTCTCACTTGGTTCATGGTGTGCTCATGTTGCCTTGAAATTTCTTTGGTCTTCATCTTCTTCCCCCCATTCTTTCGCATTTTTCTAGGTTGGTGGCTTTGACACAAATTTGGTCTTTAAATTTCTTTAATTTACTTGCTTTTGTAGTGGAAGATTTATTTTTCTGGGTTTGGGGCTTCTGTTTATTTCATTTTCATCCTTTATTTCCTATTGGTTTCAGTTTCATTTTTATTGCTTTATCCTTGGTTTGGTTTTGGCATTCTACTGTCCATGTTTCTGCTTTTTCATTTTTTTAGTTTTTCTTTCACTCTCGCCAAATTTTTGGCTCTTTTGTCCTGCCAGATTGAGTGTCCTATTGGCGCATCGATTGATGATGTTTATGACATCATCATCGAGTGTTAGAACTTAGGGTTTCCTGGGGTCTCTTTATATTGTTGATGAATGAAGTTATATTAACAACCATCACATCACAGTTTCCTCTCATCTCTTACTTGAAAACGTTGAAAAAAGGTAAGGGGAAACTTCGATCACCAACTATCGATCATGCCTTAGAGAAAATCGATCAACACTTTCAGACCTTGAACTTCAGGGATGCCTCTTACCACATTTCTTATAGAGGTGGAAGTGGTAGGGAGTACTTTTGATCCTCGATATCTGATAAAACATTAAATATTTGACTAAGGCCTATAGATTCCCAAAATTTCCTTTTCATATGTAAACATCCATTTTCCTTAGGTTTCGGCTAGAGTATCTGCCTTAACACTTCTAGGATTCAAAACAAGCTTCAGGTTTTAGGCTTCCTAAGTTTCTTTTATCACATACTCGAAAACATTTGCAAAAGGGAAAAGGAAACTCCGATCCCTGACTTGTGACTTTGCCTTTGACTTAGTCAATTTGATAAGTGAATTTTGAGCTTCAGGTATTGGAAATACCTCTTACCTATTGCTTATAAAGGTGCAAGAAGTAAAGGTTATCCTTGATCCTCGATCCCTAACTATACATAATGAAACACTTAGCTAAGTCAATGTACCTTAAAACACATTCAGACTTCAAATGTCGGGAATGTTGTTTACATGCTTGCTTATAAAGCTAGGAAGTATCATGGAACCTCAATCTCCGACATCTACCAACATAAGAAATTAATTTTTTCCAAATGGTGAGAATGACAAGTGTTCCTTCATTAAATCTCTTTTCAAAAGGATCAAGTTAGAAGAACAAAATATAAATTGGACTTTGGGCATCAAGATTCTTCTTTAGCTGATGCGAGAACTTAATGGGAAGAAGAAAGGTGAAAATTTGCACCCTAATCCTTGAAATCCTTTTGGACTTCATGAGTCAGGAATATTGTTTACAATATGCCAATAGTAACAAAGAAAGGAGTAAAGGGGATCTCTGATCCTCGATACTCAATCAATCCTAAAAGGGAATTCACCCTTTGAGTAACAAGTAAAGGGGATCCCCGATCCCTGATGTCTAATCAAATCTTGTCTTGCCATAAGAACCTTGATTGAAATAAGGGGTATGAGGGAAATCCGATCCCCGACTGCTAAGGCATCATGTATAAAGAAAGTTGAACTTGAAAATGCATATCTTGATGGTATAATGTAAGGGGTAAGCCCAAAGGCCAATCCTTGACATCTTATGAATTTATTTATAACAAGGTATTATTTTGAAATGCAAGGTTTATGGTATCTAACTTTGATTGTTTTTCAAGGTTTATTCCCTTAAATATGCAAATGGTAATATGTGGTGCTTGTGTTTGTAGAAAGGATTCCACCCAAGGATTTAGATGGAATGAAGTTTCAATTCAAAGGTTATCATCCACCCTCTAAGATGTTCTCCCTGTACAATGAGATTGGAGACACTGACCTTGGAATGCCAACTTGGATGAGCTTAAGCGAAGGGTCAATAGTGACGGTGTTAGGACTCCCATGACTAGGGCTCTTTCTAAGTTAGGTTTGGTGGAGGATGTTGCTTTGCAAGTTTCTGTTCAATCTCCAAAACTAGTGTTGACATGTGCCCAACACTACAAACACAAGACCCAAAAGATCAAGGGGTGCAATGGAGAAATTATACTTGATTTAACTCATGAAATGATAGAGAAGGTTTTCAGAATCCCCTCTCATCCTGAGTATGAAGTAGTAGATATGCAAAGGGAACTCAAGTAATTTGAGGATGCCCCAATTGATAATTTGGTTTACATAAATGATCACTTGTTAGAGAAACCTAGGAAGGTGGCTTCTAAATTGACAAGAATATAATGAGTGAATACAAAGAAGATGTCAAGGACCTAATTGTGTTACTGAGCTAGGTGTTTGGGCAACCTAATGCAAAGGATTTCTATCCTTGGATGTTGAGATTTATCAAGATAATCAATTCTTCTCACAAGAAGAAAATTGATTGGGCTCGCCTTATTAGTGACACCATTCATGAGAAAATTTACAATGTTCTTTCATCCACCAGGTTTCTCATGAATTCATACCTTGTATAACTACTGGTCTTATAGGCCTCATTCCCAGAACTCACCAAGGTGGGATCTTATGAGCTGGGAGAGGTAACCATTTATCAACATTATCCCTAGTTGGAGTTGGAGGCAAGTTTCCACCATTTTGGAATTGTAAATGATAATTTCATTTATATGATAATTCAGGGCTTGGAGGGAGACTTTTCTAGGAGGATCTCCCTTGAAGCTATGAAAGTGATCAGAGAGATTGGATTTTGGTTTATCCAGTACAAGACAATTACCTACATCAGAGTGGCAGGTTTCCACAAAATTCCATATAAGCTTCCCAAGTATGCATCAGATACGTTACTTTTGTTAGAAGTTTGTAGATAAATTATTGAAGTACAACATCTAACTGTTGGAAAACATATGCATGAATATGGTTTTCTGATCTAGATAGGAGTGTGTTCTTGTGATAATACACAAAATGCTAAAGTTATAGGGCTTGAGATGTCTAGGTATAGTTTTGATGTGTAAAAATATGCTCAGGGGAGATTTGATCCCATTGGAAATATCAAAAAAGTGATGGGGGCATACTTCATCTATGAACCCAAAATTGAACATCATTGGGAAAAATACGAAGAAGAGTTTGAGGTGAGATTGAAAGATTATTATCATTGACAATATTTTTGATGGGACATTGTCTGAAGGTTAGGATTCCCAAAGAACAAGTAGAAGATGGAAGGGTTTTGAATCCGGCCTATGCTACCCAAAAGATTTTTGATATTCCATTTTCAATGTAGATTATTCAATAAAGGAGAATGATAATATTAAAGATAGAACTCAACAAGTGGTCTCACGCTCTCAATGCTGGTTGAGTACACCTTTTTCCATGGAGAAACCACTAAAGAAGCCAAAAGAGGTTGAGAAGAAGGAAGGAAGAACTTCAACTAAAGTAACTGTGAAGAAAGAGCATGAGAAACCTTCCTCTAGTTCCCTACAACCAAGAAGAAAGACAAGGGTGAACTTGCTAATTAAATAGGGAAGAAAAAAGGAATGGGGCCAATAAACATTGCTTTTGAAGAAGAAGAATATCTAGAAGGGGAAGGGTTATATCAAAAAAGGAGAATGCAGAAAACAACCAAAGAAAATGTGGCTCAACAAGAAACTAAATAAGCATACTCCTCAACTCCTCCTCATGGGTCACCATTTCCAACTCCCCTTCCATCACCTCTAAAGGAAAAGGCACTTGTTCAACCATCTTAGCCTCCACCACCAACTGCTCCCCTCTCGATAGTTCAACTTCCTCTAGGAGAAGTTGTTGCTGAAGAAGTATTTTTAGAAGAAAAAGAAATTGAAAAGGAGCCTCCTAGGGAAGAGGAAGTGCAAAAATAAATCGGTGATGTGTTTAAAGATGTTCTATTAAATGTGAATGTAGAAGAAGAAGTGTTTCAAGAAGAAGTGAATAAAGAAGGACCTCACATTGATGAGCATGTTGCTTAGGATGAGGCATTGAAACAAAAATCTAGGTTGAGAAAGAAGCCAAACAAGAAGAGAAAGCTACTGAGGAGAGGACTCAAAGTGAAGAATTACACCAAGAAAGGGATCAAGAGGAAGAAAAGAAGACTCAAGATGAGCTAGAGGTGAACATTGGTACTTCTCAAGACACAAGAACGGTATCTACTCCAAGAGAAAACTCTATTGAAATACCTATGTGGTTAAACCAAACTATCATGAAACAACAAAGGACATACATAGAAACTCCAGAGCCAAGCGTAAAAACACTATCAAAGGCCTTCCAATCTCTTGAAAGAAGAAGGAAGAAGGCTAAAAGGATTTCTAACATCTCAATAGATGAACAAGGAAACATAATAGATGAGATAGTAGTCCCTCTGGTAGATAAAATGGAATCCGAGATGACACCTAATGATTACCAAATCTATTAGGTGGATTTGGGGGTGCAAACAAGATATAGAGAGAAATAGTCATTGTAGATGTTAGTATCTACCGTTTTGATAAGAATGAAAAAGGATTCAAGAACACAAAAGATGAGCTTAAAGCTCAAGTTAAAAAATTGACTACCTACATCAATAATCTCATCGGGCCTTTAGATGATAAGGATCCTGAGTCTGCACTTCAAGTTGCCTTGAAAGGAGAAATTAGGCCCTTTGACCTTGAAGGATGGATCCCAGCTATGTAGCAGTGAAAGGAAAATTTCTTAGAGTTGGTGAAAACTATTTTGAAACAATTAGTCAAAACCTACCATAAAATTAACGATGAAGATAACCATTCCCAATAGATTGCTTTAAGCATTGATGAGGAATCGCTGGTGTGGGAGGAGTATATCCCAATCCTCTAGCAAATGAATGAAACTAAAGAAGTAGAATTACTTAAATCGATAGTGATTAAAGAAGGGGAACAAGAATTAATTCTTGTTTGGATAAGGGCAAAAAAATTTTGACCTAAGATTTTGAATAAATGTAAAGGTAAATTAAAAAACGACAGGAATCAAGAAGTGGAAGTAATGAACAACATCCAAAAAGTAATAGAGGACTTGGGGAGCATGTTTTGGGACAGTCCTGTGTTAGTGAGAGAACCAAAAAAGATGATTAAAGAATTACAAAATTTGATGCAAGGGGAGGTTACCCATGAAGGCATAAACAACATGGTCAATTGATAAGAAAGTGAAAGTCCAATCTCTTCAAGAAGAGTTGGAATCCTTCACCGAGGTATAACAACAAATAGAAAAAAACTACCTTCGATCAAAAGACCTGAATTCAGTTTCACCAGGGGCCATCAATGGAGAAGATGAACAAAGTAGTGCATACGTGGACTGAAAACTTTGCTAAATAACTGAAGATAGGGTGGTGGTCACTGCTGATGTTTGACTAGATGTTTTGGAAATATTTTACCAATGTTGAGGATGACATGTCTCACCTAGTTCAACACTAGATCAAAGGATGTCAAGGAGGTGCGTGGTGATTATGATGAATGTTGAAGCATATGCCATGTGCCAAAATGCAAGGGGTGTGGGAGTTTTGAAGCTGCCCATTTTTTCCAATTTTCATTTTTATTCTAAGTTTTTTTTTATGCTTTCCTTAAGTTAGCAAATTACTTGACTGCAACTGGGTTGCCCAATTCAGTTTTATTTTTTAATTTTAGTTCTATTTCAGTTAAAGACTCAAGTGTCAAAGTTAGTTCTAATTTATTTTTATTTCAAATCCATAATTATGGGAACTTTATTTTCTATATAGGTTAAATTTTGGATCATTCTAAAGGTCTAGATTCTTATGTAATTTCCGCAACTACAAACAATACAATCTTAGTGTGGAGTTTTTGCCTGCTGAATTTGGTGCAAATTTTTGATTTATTTATCTAAGGATTATGCTTGTGTTGCATGCATTTGGATTCAATGCCATGGTGATGGTATGATCATTCTATTTTAATCACAATTGCTAAATTAATGAGATCTGAGTTTAATCTATGGAATTAAGTTGGATTTTGTCCCAAATCTGTGCATGATCGACAATGTTTTGGTTGAATGAAATTCAAAAATCTAATGTGTTTTGTGTTTCCTTTGAAGACTGCACTCCATTAATAGTAAATGTGTGAATGTTGTTTCTATTAATGGTGGTTTCATAAGATCTTGTTTAAATGTGCAAACACGATTGATTAAATGCTTTATGTCATTGTCTGACTAGAATAGATTTACTTTATTCCATGTTACCCTACTTTTTTTTCACTTTATTTTATAAATGGTTGATACATTGAATTGAAAGAGAAATAAACTGATTTCCAATCTACTATATTTTGAAATGCAATCTATTGTTTGAATTATTAAGATTATCTTTTGTGATTACATATAATTTTCTAATTATCGAGATTCTAGATCCCTTCGTGAAACTACATTGATCTTACAATTGTGCTACCCACATAGTCATGACCTGATAAAAAGGAACATTGGAGTAGTTCTCACTACTTTTCAAGAGAGGCAATAAACCCTTATTTCTTGACACATTGTGTGTGACCAAAATCACCCTCAACACCACCAAAATCTAACTTCCGCCAAATCCTAACCTAAACCATCCCCCCAAAACCAATTTTTTAAGAATTCATAATCATGCCCTCATTTCATTTGTAATTTTTCCACACCCTGGTGTTCTTGCACCACCCTCTTGGGAAATTACACCATTTTGAATGCATGTGCTGATCTAAACACTTGTGTCACTAGTAGATACATTTATGCCATAAAAACTCTCAATTGTGCCATTGGTAGGTGCACATGTGCCACAAAACCTCCTACCTATGCCATTATTTCACATGCACTACACCTTGCACCACCTACTCTATAAATGTGCTTGCACCAAACTTGTAGATGTCTTATGTAGGCTTGCACAAGTGACATTTACATTATTTATACATTGTTTCCAATTTTATTGTTATATATTTTCATCCCATAATCCTTGTTTCTCCTATTGAGAGTCCATCCAATCCCTATAACCTTGCATCCCCCTCAAGGGGGAATCTCTACTTGATGCCTAGGGCATCCCTTTCAAAAAATTTTCTACTTTATTTTTCTTTGAGATGATGTTACATAATGCCATCTTGAAGGGGGAAAAATGTAAACAACTAAAATGCATTTCCACATTCCTTTCATCACACACTAGGAATATCCCATAGATACACTTCCAACATTAATTAATCATATACTATTTATTTAACTTATTTATTTGATCATTTTTCTAATATCAATTGAGTAAATGCTAATTATTTTGAATTAATAATTCTAACCATTTAAATGAATTACCCTTGTTTATTTAATTAATTTAACCAATTCAACCTTTCTTCTAAATTGTCCTCATTAATGGAATAAATCACCTATATTTAATTAAATCAATCATTTCACAAACATTCTCCTATAAATAAAATAAATAATATTTATTTAATTCCTCTAAAATATATGGAGTGAAGGATAACCTAGGATAATTCTTTAGGTAGGGTAAATATGTTGGGTTTCAACAATTTTTTTAGAGAAAATAAATTCTTTAAAAGTTGATGATACCACTCATCTCTACATACGTGATTTAGATCTAATAACACAATGAAACACTATAAACAATTACATCTAAAGGGAAAAGACTAAAAAGTTGGCAAGGGATAAAAATGCATAGCTATTTTTGAGTGATGTGTAGAGGTGATCTTTTGTTGTTGATATGCATATTTGTAACAATAGGTAACTCAAAATAATAAAATATAATGTAGGCCAAATATCGAAAGGTGGTGAAAGAACTCTACCAATGGTTGCATATTATGGATGGGGCCACATTGTATGCCTTAGTCTCAAACTAAACCATGTTGTGCAAACATGTCCTTCTATCATAGCATATTCTTATGTAAACTTTAATGATTGATGTGCATGTCTATTTTGATATTTAGCTGAAAAGATGTGGTGTTTAAAAGCACAATGGAACTCACTTTGAGGTGAGAGGTGAAGACCTTGGCTTGTCATGAAGTTGCAAGTCAAGCCCCTAACATGCCATATACACAATGCAAGATGAAAATGATCTTATGGAATTAGTATATATGATGCATAGATAAAGCTTTGAAATTAAATTTCTCTTTAGAGTGATTCTCACTATTGCTTCTTATTTTATCCTTGCTAATGCCCTATGATGAACCATAAGACATGTCCTTAATCGCTCAATCTGAAAATTTTAATATATAACATGATGGTTAACAATTATATTTTGAATAAATTGACACCAAGATAAAAAAATTTAAAATTCAAAAACTAAAAATACATACCCCACTGTCCTCCCTCCACCCATCCCCACCACAAACTCTATCAAACTATACAATCTAATCCTAATTAATTCAAACTATTTATTACAATTAAATTTATATATTAAATAAGTAATGTTAAATGCTATAAAAATAAATTCAGACATATGTTCAAAATGATGTAAAACAAAATTAGGTAGAAGTAGACGGTCTGCACTGCCTTACAATTCCCTATCTAGGGATATATTAATACCTTGTGTACTCCAAAAGGCAGCTACATCCAAAATAAATATATTACAATAAAACCACGTTCCAAGATGTCTGTGGGCTTGCCTTACCTAATGACGTGTCTACGATGGTTGCAAATAACTGTCCATTAACAGGTTTTCATGGTTTACATACAAAACCCAGATCTGGGTCATTCATCTGCTTCAATGGTGAATCATCTACTCTAAGGAGATAACCAAAAGATCTCTGTGAAAAAAACTTGAAATAGGAAGAAACATTGATCTTGGAGGATAAGACTCACCTTAGAATGCATGTTCTGGTACCAGTTCAGTAAACTAATTCAATCTGTAATCTGCCATTTTCGATCTGAACAAGTTTAGTGAGTAAATCGAATCGCTTTGGATCAACTTCTAGCTAGATAAGATTTACTTCTTAGACTCTGTCAAGGTTTCTATCATCTCCTCAAGCCAAATGTATGGTTATGAAAGAGACCATTGAAGCCCTTGACAGAGAGTGAGAGGTAAATATCTCAAGCTCTATCCTTTGCATCTCTGGTTTGAATGTTGATTCTTTATCATCACACCTTTTTCTTATAAAAGAAAGGCATTTGGAGAAATCACCTGGTTTGAGCGTCGGAGATCTCAAACAAAAAACAATGTAACATGAGAATAATGTGTGTTGGAGAATCCACCATCAAATGGGCCGAAGAGACGTGAGCTCTACGTTTGTTTAGTAATTGCCAAAGGGCGGAGTTGCTGCGTGGATTCATTTGTTTGATTAAAAAAAGAATCATAGCTTTTTCCAATTTCCAAAGTTCAAACCATAATTTCTATGATGTTTCCTTCTGTCGTTTTTTGTTTTGGATTTGAGCCCGATGTTCTCCGCCCATGTATGTTTGGTGCTATATGGATTGTCGACTTAGTTTTAAATAAGTTTAGTTGAAATTTGGACCACCATGTTTACTTTTCGAGCTCAAGACTGAGAAAAATGAAGGAATATTTATTGGTTTTTTGTTCAGACTGACTACTATTAAATGTAAACAATTTTTCAACTTTGTCTATTCATGTGTTTTTTTCTTCAACTTTGTCTATTCCTGTGTTTGTATGTTTGATTTTTTTAATACTTTGATAGTAATAAATTCTTTTTTTGAAGTTACTCAAACTAAAACCTAATTTGGTATTTTGGCATTTGGCATGGTAGCTCATAAGTGGCAGTCATGTTAGATGGTTTTTGAAACTAGTCATTTTGGTTGTTTGTTTATTGATCTTAATTCTAGATGAATTAAAAAGAGAGCAAATGAATTTCATATTGTTAAATTAGGGTGTTTTCTTATCATTTATGTTTGAGATTTTCTTTCTCATTTTTCATGATTTTTTATTATTAGTTGGTGAAGTGTTGTTGAATTTGCAAGTCATAAGAAATTGCTTTATTTTTTTTTGTAATTTGTTACTTTCCGAAAAAAATCTCCAATGTAAAATCTTCATTTCTTTTTCCTTCTTTGATAATTTTCGTTTGAATTAGAATTCAGCTACACCATGTAATTTAGGGATTTTGAGTCTAGAATTGTAAATGACACCTTTAGTAAATTTTTGGAGATTGGTCCATTGTATTCATCTTCTACAATTGTTGTCTTTTTCACTCATGAGCTTGACACCATTGAAAACCACAACACAAAAAAAGGAATTAAGAGAATGAAAAAGATATTGTGAAGTAATATTAATAGTGCTATATCAACAATAGAGGCTTATTATTTATCAAGTACTAGATACAATTATAAATGACAATTCCTAGAGAAGATTGGGATTGGACATTTCAAGTGTCATCTTTCTTTTCTATAGTCTATTTATACAAATTTTATTTTTATTTGATACACAATTCATGGAACCTTTTTTGATGAAGTAGCTCAATGAATTTTGTTCACACCTTGGAGCTCAATTAATATTAAGGATATCTTTCGTGTAATTGACAAGCGATATCCTTACCTATAATTTTTATTTCTGATTATTTATTTATTTTTTGATTACCTTGTTTAATTTAGCTTTTCCTCTTCTTTACCTGAATTTGTTGTATTTTATTCTTCTATCTATATTATTTTCTTAGTGAAGATACACATGCTATTAGGATTGGGATATTGTCCAAGGCATCTACCATGGATTCTCTTGAGAATATGCTACAATTATCTTATAATTCAAATCTAGAGGAAGTTAATAGATGAATTATATACTAAACATTTATCACTTATAAATAATAAGAAAATATTTCTTGGTTGCTCAATTCAAACAATAATGTGAGTAACCATGAAATAATTTGATCAAAAGAAAGGTTTATTTATATTATGAAAACAACCAATGTAGGAAAAGGAATATTGTGTAAGTATTAAAGTATATTTTAGCTTTTTCCATTAAAATTCTTTATTTGAGATATTTATTATACCTCACAAGGGAATTAAGTGTATTAATTCATTATATTTATCTTTTCAAATATTGAAAATTTACCATTATTGTTTAGATAAAAATATACATGAAGGTCTTTTTTCCTTGGTTTATTTTATATTTTTTGAAGTGTACAAGAATTCTATTAATGTTTATATCAAAGTGAATATAGAAATATCAATTACATAATAAAATTTAACACATATATCTCTTATATTTAATGTGCATTTTATAACAATTACATCCCTTGATAGGATTTTCTTGTGCATTTCATATAAAATATTTTCACACTTAAAATAAAAATAAAATTTGAAGGATTATATAATTGTACTCATTAGGAGTGTGTAATATATGTTTTGTGGAAATTTTAGGTTAAATCTATGGTTTCCCATGAAATTAAACTATATTGCAAGCATAATATCTAGGATCACCAAATTGGTTTCTAATAATGACAATATCTATATCTTATTAAAAATATCCACTAGTTTTAGATAGGAGGCCATGACCACATATCAAACTCAATAAGACCATCAATGTTTCAAAGTAGCTATTATGCTAAAATGAACAAAAAAAATAGCAAAGAAGAGTTGTGTGGATTTATGTAAACACTCAAAAAAATGTATTTACTCTATCACATAAAGTGGGTACACCCTCAAACGGTTTGCAAATTATCAACAAAGTGGTTGAAAAATAATGGATATAATGGATTCAATTTATCAAATTCCATCTAAATTTAGAAGCCAAAAAAAAGATAAACACAAATGTAAGATTTTTGACATTTGGTACAAGAGTAAGATGATAAACTAAACCATCTCCACATGATCCTATCCATAAAATTATATTTACTGTACTAAATTTGTGATTGTTTCAACACTAAAGTAATCACATAGAACCTTCACATACACCCTAGAATAAAGTAGTGGGTCATCACTTTATGCCATGAAAGCTTGCATTTCATGCCATCACATTCATAGATCTTCATCCTTGTAAAAAGTCTCACTAGCAATTTACATGAAAGGGCACTTGGATTGATTAGTTCCCTTTATATAGTAACCTTAGATCACACAGATTGATTAGTTCCCTTTATATAGTAACCTTAGATCACACATGTGTCGTGTAGTGTAGCTAGTTATATTGTAAATAGTTAAAATTATAAATAATTTTCTTTATTAAGAAAGAGTGTTAGTATGTACAAATGGCTTGAAAAATCAAAATCTATTTAACTAATAATGTAAAAATTAAATATATAATACCCGACCAATAAATAATGTCTAAAAATAGATTAGTGAGAATAAAAATTATTTTTACTATTAAGATATTTGACTAGAATTATAAATGACCTATTACACCAATCAATATTTGTGTAATACCCCTCCGTTTTGCTTCTCATTTCATGTTGTTTTATGCTTTGATTGGATTGCAGCTACTGTGATACTGGACACGTTTTTATTATGATGTTTTGATCGCTACTCTTGAGCGACAACTATTACTATGTGATGTGATTATCTGATTTGATTTTACATGCTTTGATGAATGAATGTTGACAGTAGAATTATCATGTGAGTATTTATGAAACTATTGATATGACGTTAGTGTCAGTCTTTGATGAGTGTATTGGTGAAGGAGACGGGTTCGCATCACTCGCTTGCGAGCGCCCTGCGAATTCGAGATTTCTTCTTCACGGTGTGAATTATATACTGCATATATCATGTTGTTTATTTGATTACAGGTTGCAGGTACATGACATCGACTCCACCTGGTTCCACAGGTTTGAGCTTGTCGATCCAACGGTTAAGTTGAATGGGAGATAGTAGCTTGGTAACATGTGTCAGGTCTAGACCCTAGCCTTAGTGTGTCGTCTGTTCTGATGATTGAGTCATGTTGTATCTTATTGGATGTTATGTTATGTTTTGAAATGTGTTGAACCTTTAAATAGTTCTTTTGAAAATTGCATTGGCTGGAAGAAATGTTTATTTTATATTATTTTAATGTTATGCTCATTGGTTATATTTATAATGATTATTGAAATTAAACTTAAATTATTTATTTAATTAAATTTAAATCTCAAGGGATTAAATTTAATTATTAAATAATTGTAAGTAGGTTTATTAAAGTTGAATTATTTAATTTATTAAATTTAAATCTCAAGAGAGTGAATTTAATTATTAAATAATTGAAAGTATGTTAGTTTAGTTAAAGTATTTATTTAATTAAATTTAAATCCCAAGGGATTAAATTTAATTAATAAATAATTGTGAGTAAGTTAATTAAAGTTAAATTGTTTATTTAATTAAATTTAAATCTCAAGTGATTGAATTTAGTTATTAGATAATTTAATAATAATTAAGTTAGTGTGTTTGATTGTTAAATTAAATTAAATCAAAAAGGGAATTGGAGAAATTGAAATTTTACTTTAAAGTCAAAGTTAGGGCCTTTGAAAATGGGGAAATGAAGTTAACATGTAAATTCAACTTTTGCATTTGAAAGTGAATTAGGGTTACATTAGGTTATTTTGGAATTGTTGTTTTATAAGTTTAGGGCAGAAAAATTTGGGGATTCTTCTTGCTTCATTTTTTTTGACAGGCAGGAAATTTGTTGGAGAAATTTTGATGAAAGTTTAGGAAATTATTTTCTGGTTGAGGAATTAAATTGAAAAGGGAGAGAAATTCTATGAAGAAGGTGGAGCTAGTAGATTGAAGCTTGCTGGAAATTTCTTGGCATTGTGGGAAAAGAATTGTGAAGAGCTCAAAGGAAAGTCTGCATCAATAAACTTGGTGACTGCAAATAACCAGGTTTTCTTTTATTTTCTTGTTTTATTGCTCTTAGTTTAACCTATTTTGTTTAAATGAGAAGAAATTTGTAAATGGGGAATTTTCTGGAAACCCTAGGTTAAACTCCAATAGTTGATATTCAGATTTATTTGTTTTTAAAATGCAAACCCTTTTAGAAAATGGGGGAAGAGAAAACCAGGTCATTGTTTCAATCTTCTTGTGTTTAGAATTTTTGAAAACACAAAGGAAAGGGAATGGTTTCATTTGTTATTCTGAATTTAATCTTTGTTTGGAAAGATTCCAATGGTTGCAAAAAAAATTATTTTCTAGTTGTTTATATATTATTTCTTCGATTTCTCTAGCAAAGAAAATTCTGGAAAAAAAAATTACATATATAATAATATACATTGCATATACTATTTTCTGGAAATAATATATGCAATCTATATTATTAGATATATAAAATTTTATATTTTTTTAAAACTAAGTTATGTTGTGTTCGGCCGCTGTACGGACCTACGTCCATCCGTACCGGCGAATGTTGTTTTTTGGAAATTTTTGTTTTATAAAAAAAAATTCGAAGTTGTGGGGGGGTTCGGCCCCCCATCGGTTGTATTGACTGTGCAGTGGGTACGCAGTACCCACTGGACAGTGCGCCACCCGTAAGGGGACGCACTGTCCAATGAGGACTGCGGCCCCCGTCACTGTACCCGCCACATATGGTAGCCGGCCGCTGTACGAAGCGTACAGTCGGTGTAGGCGGACGTAATGGTCTGCGGACGGTGACAGTACCTATCACGTCCGCATAAACCTTTATTTTAATTTTTGTTTTTTTTAATTTTGTTTATTGAATTTTTTGTTATTTAAAAATTTCCTTTTTTTATGAAATTTTCCATTATGTTATTTTTAATTTAATTTCGTTTTTTAATTTTATTGAATTTAATTTTCAATGTCAATTTTAATTCGGTTTAATTTATTTTTTTATGTATGATATTTAATTAATTTTGTATAATTATATATGTATTATTTGTATATTATATATTTAATTATATATAATATTTAATAGTTATATATATATATTTTATGAATTTAATTAATATTATATATAAAATTAGTTAACCTTATTAGAATGAACTTTTTATATGGTTGATTTACTGAATCATGAAGAGGGGAGATAATGCTTTTATCGAGTAGTAGGATTATGCATGATGCTTCATTGTGGAGTTCATAATTAAATGTCTTGTAGAACATGGAAACATATCCGGTTAAACAAATAAATTATAGTGAAATTATTACTCTCACGATTTGATCCAGTTGGGAAGTTTAAGCTTTTGATGAAGAATTTTATTGTTCAATGTATAGTATAGAAAAGAATAATTCGTCTATTGTGTGAAACATCAGATTTGGAATATGGTTTTAGAATAACCAAATGTAGTATTTTCTTTTCCAATGCATGAGTTCATTGATGTATCTTTAAATGAATATTTTGTGATTGATTATTGTGTAGTTGGGTTGTAAAGTCTTCCAGTTACACGTGGGTCATTCCCTTGTTATAATATTGTTTTGATTTCCCTTGGGTAGTGTTACATTTATCTTGTCCTCCTAGTATTGGAGTGGAATTCTTTGTGTTGCCTCCTAGGATTGGAGAGAGTTTATTGTTTCAAATTCCGTAGCACTTGAGTAACCCTTGGAGTTAGTTTTGTAGTGTGTTATCCAATTAGAAGAGTGGCTTTTGTTAGGGGCCGGAGCCCAAAGAGGTAAACCGGGAAACCTTCAAAAGTGATTGTAACAACTGAAAACTAAAGTAAATATACTTAGCATATTAGGATGTAGTTCACATTAACCAAGATAAGTTAACCTCACTCACAGGCACAAGGGTTTGTTTAGACTTGGGGTGGGTGAGAAGGCCTGGAATGGCAAGATCACTATCTCGTCCCTATGAGAGGTAGATGATTCCGCTTGAGTTAGTATGAGTGCCGGGATTCGGTTGAGGCCACCAGGATTTCCGGAGCCTATGAAGAATGCCCAGAGGATATCTCATGACAAACCTTGCGATGACACTCTGTCTAGGATAACACCGTGTTTATGTTGTGCGTATATTTTCTTTAGCACACTTGATTATATTATGTCTGGAAGCAATGTAACCATGATTAGAGTTTTGACTTTATTGTTCATATGTGTGGTTGAGTCAATTTGTATCAGTATGAGTCTGCCTTTGGTTTGAGGTGGTAGGTTTCTCATCCATGTTACTTGGTTACTATCTCCTAGCATGGGGGGTGGTCCTTTGGGTACCACATGGTTGGGTGGAACATGCACCATAACCGTTGGGTCCCCTGGATCTTCAGTACTTGGTGGCGAGACTTCTTGATGGACATCTCACTTGTCTTACTTTTGGATTCTTGTATTTTGTATCTCATAATTTAATGATATTGTTTTACCCCTCTTGTGTATGAGGTGGACCTTGTAATAATCACACTTATGTATTTGTACTCATTCCGGGAATGAGGATTGTAATAGATCCTTTGTAATTGATTTATGTAAATGAATGCTTTATCATATCTCGTTTCTTTCTATGATGAAGAATGTTATTACTTGTGTTATTTACTTTCTATGTATTTTAAATGATGTATGTTAATGGGGTTTAAGTAATCTCAATTATGTAACCCTAGGGGAGGTTGTCAGTTTAGTTGAACATGTGGGTTAATTCACTTCCTTTAAAATAAAAATAAAAATTAGTACGCTTGTTTAGTGAAGTGAAACTTCCTCTAGGGTTGCATGGCGAGGCATTACAATTTGCTAGTCCTTTAACATGTTATTATCAAATATAATTTAAACTATATCGCACGCCCTTTAACAATAAGATTGATTCTCAAGGATAATGCTAGATATTTTGTAGGCTTCAAATTTGGAAGGTATTGATGTAGTGTTTTTATAGTGGTCAATTTTTTTCCATATCTATCAAAATTGTTAATTTATTCATAAGTATCAATGGTCATACATGTTCAAAGTATATGCAAGATTTATTATGTTTTTAGAAGGTCATTTGAAAAAAATAATTATGAACTTGTAAATCATAAATGTTCTAGGTGTGAAGGATTTTGTTCATGAGTTAAATGTGAAATACATTTTGTTTGTGTATGTAAAAATGGCAATTGTGTAGTCATATTTGTTTATTATATATAGATTAATTGTATTTTTCTTAGCCCCATTTACAAGAGGGAATCACATTTAGGTTGACAGTTTCAATATTGAAATATATTTATTCCTTTCTTTCCTGTATTGAATATATCTAATTCCACAAAGTATGTGAATTCATTATTTTGGGTATGAGGTTTTGAACATTTTCTTTCCTTTGGGTATACAAGGTTTTTGATGTATTCCTTATTTTGGGTAGAAGGTTTTTAACTAGATGCAAATTTTTCATATATATAGTGAAAATTATACAATCTTTTCCCCTATGATATTCATCTACATCAACTTTATCCCAAAATATTTATCATTGAAAGTAGAAATAATTCATGTCAGTTAAAGTAAAACCTAAGTAAACTAATAATTATCCCCTTTTATACTCTAATTTGATTCACATAGATGTACCATAAAATCATTTCCATAATCTAAAATGATTAAAACTAAAAGTATTGAAGCAATGATACCAAGACTAGAAATAAAGGCTTCAAACATTATTTATTTATACAAGGAAGTATTCTTTGTAATCATTATTCATGGTTCTTCCTCATAAGCCCCATAGTGTGACCATAAAATTTGAATTCTCTAGATCTCTTCTAGAATTTGATAATCCAACAAACAACATACTCTTTTTTTTTAATATAAAAATATTAATATTATCAAAAATTCATCCTAATAAACTCTCTTAGAAACCCTTTTAGATTTTTTTTTGCCTTTTATATGTCTATTTATGCATTTATATTTGAAATAAAAGTAAGGAGAATAAATTTACTCTAATCCTAGCCAAAGTGCTTCCATACATTAAATTGGGTATGGATGTTAGTTATTTATTTATTTTTGATTAGAGGAAAAAAAGGTTTTGAAGGGTCCTTGAAACCCTTTACAAACAAGTTTTGAAGGGACCCAAAACCATATCTTAACAAAGAATGATACTCAAAGATATACCAAAGCCAACCAACAACCAAGTCAAAACATTCACAAAAGCTAAACAAGAAAAAAATTGCTCTGAAATAAAGGCGACAACCCCAAATCAAACCATCTCAGGAGAAAAAATAGTCCCGAGCTAAGAAAAAGAACCCGCGAGAGCCTTTAGCCTAATAAAACATATGTGTTCACTACCTTTTGATGTGGATCCAAGATCCCATCACCATTCTCAATATCCACCTCAATACCATATAGGCATTTACAATCTAAAATCCTAAATAAAAATATTAATTTCTTTTTTGAGAGAAAAATATCCAAGGACACCTTTATTTAGTAACAACTCCAATATCCCGTATGTGTCATCATCCATTGTAGACCATAACAAAAAAGTCACACATTATATATGTGTGTGGATGATAGTGTTGTAATGTAAGTGTAACTTTAATTTCTACTAATATTTCTTGGCATATTATGACTACTTAATTTCAATTATTTGAAGCACCTAAAAAATACATTAGGGAATCCCCCCCCACCCCCCCGAATTTTTTTTTGAGATACATATATGTGGTATCCCACCTATGTGAAAAATATGACATGTGGAAGATGAGGGAGAACTTATCTTGTCAATCTACTCCAACCAATCTATTACAAAAACATTAGTCGTTTCTTTAAAGAAGGCAATTTATCATCATATCCTTTATAAGAGGTTAGTGGAATTACTTAAATTAATCATTATCATTTTACTTGTTACATACCATCTTGTTTGTATAAACTATTTCCTTATAATGCCTATTATTGTTAATAATTAGATCAATGAATTAACAACAACCATGTAAGTTTATTCATTAGAAAAGTTAATTTTTTTTTACTACACTATCAAATATTTATTCTATCAAATTTTTACTCTCCACATGGCATTATATTTGTAATAGCTAAATTAATATATCAATGCCAAATTCAATTTATTTTTGGGTGTTTTTATGAAAATGTCTTAATGTAATCATATATTGATAAATGCTATATATTTATGCTATGTTTTGGCCTATTCATTGATATTTATTTATTTAAATTCATTTATATTAGGTTTTATGTATTACTATTTACATTTCATTTATTGCACCCTATTTGTACATACTTCCATAAAATTATTCCTTGTCTTGAGATTACTAATATCTCCACCCACTTTTAATCTCACACCACTCAAAATGGATCCTTATGTACTTATGATTGAACCTAGAGTTTAAATCTTTAGATTTAAATCCTCACTCCTCCTTACTAATCATTGCGAGCCAATGTGGTATACATTTATGTTGATAAGTAATATGCTCTAGTATTTAAAGATATTCATTTGTGTAATTAGTTTATATCATTGATAAAAAAATGAGTCATCAGATAATACTTTGATTTACTTAAGAAAATAATAATTTCATCTACATATAGGCCACTTGCATGTTAGTGAATATTTTCATTGAGTCTTCACTCCAAGCTATAAATCGTATACAACAAGGAGTATTATAAAGGATAAATTGACACTAGCAACTTAATGAATTCCCTAAAGGTGTTTATAGATATAACCATCCTTACAAGAATTTCAAATATTAGGGATCAAGTCAAATAGATTCCAAAAATCTATATTTTTCTAGTTCATATCTACAACTTAGATAAAAATTTTGTGGCATTTGGGATTAAAAATATAGTGCATATGATTGGATTATATGGTTTTTAGTTTATTTTCTAATTTTTGAGATATTTAGCATATTGTAGCTATACCAAATATAATTGTTTGGAGCTAGTGAATCAATTCATAGAATGTTCAATAGCCATTAATTGTTGATTTTAGAGTGAATACCCTTTATCTTCTCATATAATTTTTGAAAACATATTACAAGTTTACTAACTAACAATCACTAGTGTAGTTGTGTCTCTTAGACATGATTGTTCACACAATATTATGATCCCACAAAATTCAAATTTATTTTATGCTTAGTATGACCTGACCTTATTCAAAAGAATACTTTTTGCATGTTGAATGAAATAGAATTTGGATCTAATTTTTTGTATTTAAAGATATGCCCTAGTTCACTTGTCTCAAATCAAGAATTTAAAGTTTTTTAGATGCCATGGATATGATCATGGAAAAAAGATGAGGTAGCAACCAAAGGTGATGATCATAGTTATAATTTTTCCCAAAATCTAGAGCAATATAATTAATCTATCATAGTCACCTCTATGTCTCTCCAACCTATGATTCATTATATTTTAAGTGTCAATTTCATGTTTAACAATTGTGTCATAGACTAGTTCTAGATAGATAGAGATTATTATAAAGGAACATTACACCTATCAGGGCTAGTGTTACTTTGAAAAAATAAATTACACTTACTATATAATTCTATATAATTTTGTAATCCAATTATCCTTTTCTCTAAACATAGTTTCAAATAATAAATATCACTTGAAGCTAGACACAATCTATCTTGTGTTGATCTCTTTGACATTGATAGTTATTATTTATTCATATTCATTAATTAAAAACTTAAAAATCACAATGATCAGGGAGACACACAAGTAGTTATGAACCTTAATTTAAGGTGTGTAGTGACATGTAGGATCCCCTTTTTTTTTTAAATTTATGTAAAATATTATTTGAAACTTATTAACATATTGAAAAAACACCTAGCAATCAAATGTTGCATGCGACAATAGACAACATGCTAATATTTCTATCTACATGTGTTAAAAAGGAGGTCTCCATTTATTGTGTTTAAAAAATGTCAATAGTGGTCATCGTAGGGGTGATGTTTTATATATGTATGTATATTCTTGAATCAACATCCTATAAAAAAATTGTATTGTGCATCTTAATTACATACTATTTGTGTTATAAATTTTCATATTTGCATCAAAATCTTCAAGAGCAACATGTCATTTATTTTACATAGTAGAAGTTATTCTGCATATATATTAAACCTATGGTAATCAAATGCACATATATTTCCATCATGCATGCATCCATACCATGTATGGATTGTGAAAAAGAGTTAAAATATCATTTATTTTTAAACAAATATAAACTAGTTCATTGGATAGCATCGCTATATATACAATAAATACACCAAATACATTTAATTTTATAGATTTATTATATAACTTTACAATGAATGAATGATGAGACCTTAATATTTTAAGATGCTCAAAATGGTGTAAAAGTATATGGCATGCACTACTATCCCTTAGAATTCCCTATCTAGAGATATATTCATAGCACATACCACAAAACACTAATCCCATATAAAAAATGAGTGATAAGACTACTTTCCAAGATGTATCTAGGGTTGCCTTATCTAATGGCTTGACTACATTTCTTAAATAAACTTCTACTCCATCAGTATTATAGGATTTGTAGCGGGTCTCAAATCTACATGTTTGTCATTTCACATATTGGTTTCATTTTAACTATGTAGTTTCTATCAACAATGGAACATTTTGATTAATGGATTTTCATATTCTAGATGCAAACTAAAGATATAAGTCATTTACTTCTAATGATTACCTCTACATCTTTGGTTCCAATTTTTAACTATGTTATTTTATCAAGATATGTGAAAATAAAAATAAATAAGAACACTATATAGCCTCTAAATTTCCAAATTCATTGAGGATAATGATAAGATAAAATATCAAATAATAAGAGAATGTCATATATTTATTATACTATTCTACGAAAGTAATAGAAAGGAAATTACTCAAGTAAAGTTAATATAATAGATGTAATATATATTACACCAACACCCTCCTAAATACAATGGAAATTAAAAAAATAGATTAAAACAAAACAAATCATATAAAATACCCACCTACAATTTTAAAAGAACTCCTCAATACAAAAGAGACTATCCTTATAAGAAAGGGAAGAGGAAGAAAGAGGGACTGCATAACCCTTAGAAGTGATAGTGTCTTACACTCCCACAAGAACTAAAAACTGAACATATATATTCTCTATGAAGAGTGGTGAATCTATCAGTAATCTACTTTGATATGAAATAGTATGAAAAATATATAATCTACTTATTTATAAGATATCTAATATAGTACACATCAATTTCAATATGCTTAATTTAATAACAATGAACCAGATTCCTGATAATATGATAGATAATGAATGGTATCCGATCATATATGCCTTTACAATGATGAGACCTTATGATTGTAAGATGCTCCAAATTGTCCAAAAGTAGACAGCATGCAATACTATCCCTTACGATTCCTTAGCTAGAATATATTCATACCACATACTCCAAAACATAGCTACATCTCAAATAAAAGAAAAGAGTGATAAGACTACTTTCCAGGATGTATCTGTGCTTGCCTTATCTAATGATGTCTACGTTTTTTGAATAAACACCTTCTCCATCACTACCACAGCATCCTCTGTGAGTCTCGAATCTACATGTTCTCTATAATTTTACATATTGGTTTCAAGTTTTAACTCTCTTATTCTGTCAACAATGAAAAAATTGTGGATTAACAAGTTCTCATAGTTTACATGCAAAACCCAGATCTGGGTCATTCACCTGCTTCTAATGGTGTATGATGTATGTAATACCCCTCCATTTTGTTTCTTGTTCAAGTTGGTTTATGCTATGTTAGGTTGCAATTACTTTGATACTGGATATATTTTGTTATGATGTTTTGATCGTTACTATTGAGTGACAACTATTATTGTGGGATGTAGTTATCTGATTATTGTTTCACATGCATTATGGATTAATGATGTTGTAGAGTTAACATTAGATATTATTACGAGATTATTGGAATTATGATGGAAGTGTCAGTTTTGATGAGTGTATGGGTGAAGAGGACGAGTTCGCATCACTCGCTTGCGAGCGCCCTGCGAATCCGTAATTCCTTCTTCACGATGTGTATTATATGCTGGATATATTGTATGATGTTGTTTACTTGGTTGCAGAATTGCAAGTACATGACATCGACTCCACCTGGTTTCACAGGTTTGAGCGTGTCGATCCAACGGTTAAGTTGAATGGGAGATAGTAGCTAGGTAACATGTGTCAAGTCTACGCCCTAGTTTTAGTGTGTCGTCAGTTGTGTTTGTCGAGTCATTGTCTGTCTTGCTTTGATGTTATTTAATTCTAAAGAATTCTTGATTTGGAGATAGATATTTAGAATAATTGCATTTAAATCATGTTGATGGTTATTTAATTTAAATAATGCAATGTGGATAAAAGTTTATATTTAAATTAATTAATTATATTTAATCCAAGGGGGTTGAATTTAGTTATTAAATAATTAAATTAATTAATTAAAAGTGATGCAAGAGAATGAAAGAAACTAAAAGAATTAGAATTAATTTTGGAATTTAATTCCAATGTGTGAGAATTAAATTGGAAATTGTAATTAAATGTTTATTTGGGAAATTAGTTGCAACTGTGGAAATTAATTTATTATTTGAAATTGCATTTTAAATTGAAAGTGGGTTTTCAAAAAGTGAAATTGAAATTGAAATTGAAATATCTAATTTGCATGTAATGTGAATTAGGGTTGTAAATATTGAAATTGAAATTGAAATTGAAATGTCTAATTTGCATGTAATGTGAATTAGGGTTGAATTAGGTATTTTTGATTTTTAAAGAATACATGTTTTAATTTTATGGCAGAAAAAGTATTTAGAAAAATTCATTTTTACAGCAGGGAATAAATTTTGGAAAATTTGCATAAGGGTTTGAACAAAGTTTGATTGTAGAATTGATTGAAGGGAAGATTGTTTGCATTTGTTGGATTTTGGATTGGATTCTTTGGAGGATTGAAAAAAATTCAGGAAATCTTTGGAAGAGGCTTGCATCAGAAATTCATCTCTTCCTGTAGCTTCTTGTACCAGGTTTTCCTCTTTGTGTTTTATTATTCTTGATTGTTTTTTTTGAAATAGTAGTGATTAAAGATTTGTTTGTTAAATCTGTTTTAGAAAACAAATTTGATATTAGAAGAAAAGAATTAAATAAAGTTACAGCCTTTGCTTGTGAAAATTCTTGAGTGAAAATTGTGAAAACCTTAGTTGAATTTAAATTATTTGGAGAAATCGATTTTGTTATTGGAAATCAAACATAGAGATTGAACAATGCATTTAGAATGTTTTTAGAAAATAAAACCCTCTATTATTATTAGAAAACGGATTTTAAAATCTACAGTATAGTTATTTTTTTCATGGTAAAATGGTCTGATTGCATTGCCTATAACTTCACTTTCACAAACTAGGTTTTCTGGAAATTTAAAGGGTTTTTGCATTTTGAAATTTTCTTATACTTGTCAAAAAATTGTAAACACCCAGATCGTAATTTTTGAGTTATGCTTGAAATATGAGACTGCTGTTAAGTTATTTTTCCCATGGCTGTTCTGAAAATAAAATAATAATAAATTGATATTTATAAATATTAATATTTTATGTATTGTTATTATAATATTAAAATATTATTTAATAATATTTTATATTATAATTTATAATACTAAAGTATTATATTTATTTATATTATTTTAAATAAAATTTGTATATTAAATTAGTGAAATTAAAATTATAAACATATGGGAAATTATTGTTATTTTAAAATGGCTTGTTAAAGTTTAATTGAAAGAGTTAAATATTTGATTTAAAGAATGCAATATATTATTGAATAGAGATTTAAAATTGGATTGATTAGTGTATATGGAAAATGGATAGAGAAACAATATGTTATTATATTAAAGTGATTGAATGTGTTAAATAGAAAATTGAATGAGATGTAAGATTTGGTTAGGAAATGGAAAGAGTTTACTTGTATGGATTTGTGTCGATTTAAAAGTAAATTAAGAAGTTGTTTTATTGATGAGACAATCAATTATGTTATTTATTAATTTCTATTTAGATTAATTGAATCATTGTGATTGGATTATGAAAGAGATATGGATTTAGTATATCCAAAAGTAGTATCTTCCTCATGCTTATCTTAAAGGATTTAATTCTTTGTATTCAGTAAAGGGAAGTAAGTTTAATTGTTTTAGATTTCCAATAATGAAAAGGGAAATAGGGGTTATGATTATTTTAGATGATCTACTTATCATGTCTTTGACTTTGTCAACACTACCTATTGAATGAGTATGGATTTAAGAAATCCAAATATTAGATTTGATTGATGACTTGAATACTTTTGTTGCTATGTCGTTAAGTTGCATTGTTGGTTTTGGGATTTAGTGTTAGTCCTAAATTATAAGTCTTCCAGAAGATCTTAGAGGATAAGGGTTGTTGAATCTTTATGCCATCCAGTTGTTTCCCCTTGGGTAGTGCATGGCGTCTTCTCAGTTTTACCCGGTTTTCATGAACAAGGATGTTTGCACCTCCTTGGTTTAGGAGCGGATTATGGGATCCGTGTCTCTTTGCATAGAGTGACCTTGTTATGTGGTTTCATCTTGTTGCCTCCAGTGAAAGGAGTGGACTATGTGATTGTTGCCTCTAAGATGTTTGGAGTGAGTTTCTATTATTTGTATCCTCCTTGTGTTGGAGTGGATTATGATGCCTAGTTGGTATGCACTTGTGGTTCCCTTGGTGGATTGTTTGGATGTGTGTTGTCGAATAGAAGAGTGGCTTCTATTAGGCGCCAGAGCCCAAAGAGGTAAACTGGATAACCTTTAGGAGTGATCTAAACAAGTGATAATTAAAATAATGTACTTAGAAGATTAGGATTAACTTCACATTAATCAAGATAATTTAATCCTCACTCATAGACATAAGGGCTTGTTTAGACTTGGGATGAGTGAGAAGGCCTGGAATGGCAAGATCAACTATCTTGTTCTTGCGAGAGGTAGTTGATTCCGCATGAGTGAGTATGAGTACCGGGATTCAGTTGAGGCCACTAGGATTACTTGTGCCGGAGCCTATGAAGAATGCCCAGAGGAGATCTCATGACAAACCTTGCGATGACACTCTATCTATGACAACTGTTGTTAATTATTTTATGTGTATGGTTATTTGAACATACTTGATCTACTTTATGTCTGGAAGCAATGTGACCTATGTCAGTGATGTTGGAGTTGTACTTGTATTGTACTTGATTTGTACATGTATTGTATTTGATTTGTACTTGTATTATACTTGAGTTGTACTTGATTCGTACTTGTTAATTCATTTGGTTGGTTATAACAGTATGAGTCAGTTTGAGTCTGCCTTTGGTTAGAGGTAGTAGATCTTTGTCCATGTTACTTTGTTACTATCTCCTAGCATGGGGGGTGGGCCTTCGGGTACCACATTGGTTGGGTGGAACATGCACCAAAACCGTTGGGTCCCCATTGATCTTCAGTACTTGGTGGCGAGACATCCAGATGGACAGCTCGCGGTTCTTGTTGTATTGTCTTGCATTGTAATATTTTAACTTGTATAAGTTATTTTATCCCTCTTATGTTTATGAGGTGGAATTTTGTAATTATAATCTTTTGTACTATTGCCTCATTCTAGGAATGAGTGATGTATCTATTGGATTAAGATAATGTTTATGAGATTGTATCTTGGTTGATTATCTTATTATGTTATGTGGTATTCTTATGATGTATAATGTTTATATCATAAGGTTCATAATGCTATGGTTATATGTAATATGTATGTGTGGGTTTAAGTAATCCTAACCTTGTAGCCTTAGAGGTTGTTGTTAACTAGTAAGTGAATGTGTATGTTAAATGCACTTTATAAAAAAAAATTGGTTTGCTTATGATGTTAATTGCAACTTCCTTTTAAGGTTACTTGGCGAGGCATTACAATGTACCGTAAGAAGATAATCAAAAGATTTCTGTGAAAAAAAACTCTTTAAATAGGAAGAAACAATGATCTAGAATTTTTCCTTTTGAAGGATGAGACTTACCTTAGAATGCATTATATAATAACGGTCAAGATGTTGAAGCAGCTCCATCTTATAATCTGTCAAGTCTTCTACCATCTTCTCAAGCCAAATCTGAAAGAAAGTTTAGAAGTCCTTGGCAGAGAGTAAGAGGCAACCGTCTCAAGCTTTACTTCTTCATCTCTGCCTTCAATGTTGAATTCTTATCATCATAAGGATTATGAATCAACTAATAACATTGTAACATCAAAATTTTCTTTGGAATACCCACCATATAATAGGCCAGGTTGTGTAACGGAAAAGCGTGAGCTTTACGCTTGTTTGCTAATTGCCAAAGAATGGAGTTGCTACGCAGATTCATTTTTTTACTATAAAGTATAAAAATGACATATTTATCATTTAAATTTCAAGAACCAAATTATTTTTCAATAAAAATATCCTTCAATCGAGAAGTCAAAGCTTTTTACAATTGGGAAAGTTCAAGGAACTTGGAAAAAGAGTTAAATTTGAAAACTCCCAATTCTTATGATGTGGTTTTTTTCATGGGTTTTCGGTGTCACATAATAATTAAAAAGGGAAAATAAGATATTTTAATATTAGTTTTCATAAATAAATATAGGGTTTAGATGGAGTGGAATATAATCATATTATCAAATAGATTTTCAGATATCATAAATATGACAATGGAGAAAAGATGAGATAGTGATCAAATGTAATGATCATAGTCATAATTTTGCTCAAAAATTTAGAGCAATATAATTAATCTATCATAGTTACCTCCATATCTCTCCAACATATGATTCATTATATTTTAAGTGTTAATTTCATGTTTAAGAGTTGTAGTCATAAACTAGTTATAGATAGATAGAGATTATTATAAAGGAACATTAAACCTACTAGGACTAGAGTTACCTTATAAAATAAATCACACTTACTATATAATTCTACATAATTTATGCAATCCAAGTAGATCCTTTACTCCAAACATAGTTTCGAATAGTAAAATAAATCATTGACAAAAGCTAGACATAGTCTATCTCTTGTTGATTTATTTGGTATTGATAGTTATTATTTGTTTATATATTTTAATATACAACTTATATATGGCTCTATCATTTTGATTGATAAAAAAATTAAAAAATTAAAAATTTAAAATGATCTTTAAGGGAGACACACAAGTAGTTATGCACCTTAATTCAAGGTGTGTAGTGACATGTATGATCCTTTTCTTCTACTTCATGAAAAATATTATTTGAAGTATTAACATGTTGAAAAAAAAACCTAGTAATCAAATGTTGCATGTGACTATAAACAAAATGACAACATTTCTATTTGCATGTTTTTGATTAGATAAGCAGCATAGCATTTACAGGGTGCTGTATCCTTAACACAAAAAGCCCAAGGGCCATAAATTTCTATCTACATGTTAAAAAGGAAGTTTCTAATTATTGTGTTTTGAAAATGTCAATAGTGGTCACAAAAGGGGCAATGTTTTATATATGTACATGTATATGTTAGAATCAAACTCCTATAAAAATAATTGTATTGTGCATCTTAATTACATGTACTATTTGTGTTATAAATGTTGTCTATCTTTTCATCAAAATTTGAGCACCATGTCATTTCTCTTACATAGTAGAAGTTACTCTTTATAGAGAATGTACCTATATTTCCATCATGCATGCATCCACACCATGTATGGTTAGTGAAAAAGAGTCAAAATATCACTTATTTTAAATAAATATAAACCAGTTCATTGGATAGTGTTACTATGTTTACAATTATTACACCAAATACATTTAATTTTATAGCTTTATTATCTACCTTTACAATGAATAATGAGACCTTATAATTTTAAGATTCTCAAAATGTTGTAAAAGTAGATGCCATGCACTACTATCCTTACAACTCCCTATCTAGGGATATATTCATATTAGATACTAAAAAACAATGATCCCAAATAAAAAAATGAGTGATAAGACTACTTTCCAAGATGTATATAGGCTTGCCTTCTCTAATAATTTTTCTACATTTTTAAAATAAAATTCTACTCCATTAGTACTATAGGATCTATAGTGAGTCTCAAATCTACGCGTTGTTTGTCATTTTACATATTGGTTCCATTTTAATTATGTTTTCTATTAATGATGAAAAAATTATTGATTAAAAGATTTTCATAACTTCTAAATGCAAAATAAAGATATAGGTAATTTAATTCTATTGGTTAGCTTTGCATCTTTGGTTTGAAGTTCTAACTATGTTATTTTATCAAAATATGTGTAAATAAAAAGAAATAAGAACACTATGTAGCCTCTAAATTTCCAAATTCAATGAGGATAAGGACAAGATAGAATCTCAAATAATAAGGGAATGCCATATATTTATTATCCTATCCTACCTAAGTAATTGAAAGGAGATGACCTAGGTTAATATAGTAGGTGTAAAATAAATACTACACCAACACCCTCCTAAGTGTAATAGAGATTAAAAATGGATGGATCAGAGCAAGACAAGAGATGTAGCATCGTGTACAATTTAAAAAGAACCCGAAGATTCAAGAGAAACTATCCCTATAAAAAATGGAAGAGGAAAAAAAAGGGACTACATAACCCTAAAAGTGATAGTAACTTACATTCCCACAAAAACTTAAAAATAAACATATATATTCTCTATAACATATATATTCTCTATAAAGAATGATGAATATATCACTAATCTACTTTAATGTGAAATAGTGCTAAAAATTTATAATCTACTTATAAATCTCTAATACAATGCACATGAATTTCATTATGCTCAATTGAATAATAATGAGCCAGATTCCTGATATCATATTACTTATCACAATAAATAACGAATGGTATCTGATCATATATGCCTTTACAATGATGAGACCCATGATTGTAAGATGCTTAAAATGATCTAAAAGTAGACAGCATGCAATACCATCCCTCACGATTCGGTGTCTAGAATATATTCATACCACATGCTCCAAAACACAGCTGCACCCCAATAAAAAAGAGAGAGTGATAAGACTACTTTCCAGGATGTATCCGGGCTTGCCTTATCTAACGATGTCTACGTTTCTTGAATAAACACCTACTCCATCACTACCAAGGATCCTCTGTGAGTCTTGAATCTACATGTTCTCTGTAATTTTACATATTGGTTTCAAGTTTTAACTATGTTATTCTGTCAACAATGGAGAAACTGTCGATTAACAGTTTCTCATAGTTTACGTGCAAAACCCAGAACTGGGTCATTCACCTGCTTCTAATGGTGAATGTACCGTAAGAAGATAATCAAAAGATTTCTGTGAAAAAAAACTCTTTATATAGGAAGAAACAATGATCTAGAATTTTTCCTTTTGGAGGATGAGTCTTACCTTAGAATGCATTAAATATTAATGGTGAAGATGTTGAAGCAGCTCCATCTTACAATCTGTCAAGTCTTCTACCATCTCATCAAGCCAAATCTGAAAGAGAGTTTAGAAGTCCTTGGCAGAGAGTAAGAGGCAACCGTCTCAAGCTTTACTTCTGCATCTCTGCCTTCAATGTTGAATTCTTATCATCATAAGGATTATAAATCAACTAATAACATTGTAACATCAAAATTTTCTTTGGAAAACCCACCATATAATAGGGCAGGTTGTGTAACGGAAAAGCGTGAGCTTTACTCTTGTTTGCTAATTGCCAAAGAATGGAGTTGCTACGCAGATTCATTTTTTTACTATGAAGTATAGAAATGACATATTTATCATTTAAATTTCAAGAACCAAATTATTTTTCAATAAAAATATCCTTCAATCGAGAAGTCAAAGCTTTTTTCAATTGGGAAAGTTTAAAATACATGGAAAGAGTTAAATTTGAATAAGTAAAATCAATTGTTCCGATGTTTCATTTTGTTTTGGATTGGGTTTTGAAGGGTCTTTGAAACCCTTTACAAGCAAGTTTTGAAGGGACCCAAAACCCTATCTTAACAAAGAATATTGCTAAAAGATATACCAAATCCAACCAACAGCCAATCCACAACATTCACAAAAGCTAAACAAGAAAAAACAAACTGCTCTGAAATAGAGGTGACAACCCCAAATCATACCATCTCAGGAGAAAAATAGTCCCAACCTAAGAAAAAGAACCCGTGAGAGCCTTTAGCTTGATAAAACATACATTCACTACCTTTTGATGCGGATCTAGGATCCCATCACCATTCTCAATCTCCACCTCAATATCATATAGGCATTTGCAATCTAAAATCCTAAATAAAAATATTAATTTCTATTTCAAGAGAAAAATCTCCAAGGACTCCTTTATTTAGTAACAACTCTAATATCCCCTATGTGTCATCATCCAATATAGACCATAATGACAAAGTCACACATTATACATATGTGTGGATGATAGTGTTATAATGTAAGTGTAACTTTAATTTCTACTAATTTTTCTTGGCATATTATGAATACTCATTTCAATTATTTGAAGTGCCTACCCCCCACCCCAACCCCCACCCTCACCCAAAAATAAAATACAATTGAGATACATATAGTGGTATCTTACCTATGTGAAAAATATGACATGTGGAAGGTGAGGGAGAACTTATCTTGCCAATCTACTCCAATCGATCTATTACAAAAACATTACTTGTTTCTTTAAAGAAGGCAATTTCTCATCATATCCTTTATAAGAGGTTAGTGGAATTACTTAAATTAACCATTATCATTTTACTTGTTACACACCATCTTGTTTGTATAAACTCTTTCCTTATAATGCCTATTCTTGTTAATAATTATATCAATGAATTAACAACAACCGTGCAAGTTTATTCATTAGAAAAGTTATTTTTTTTTTACTACACTCTCAAATATTTATTCTATCTTAAATTTTTACTCTCCACATGGCATTATATTTGCAATAGTTAAATTAACATATCAATGCCAAATTCAATTTATTTTTGGGTGTATTTATGAAAACGTCTTAATGTAATCATATATTGATAAATGACAAATATTTGTGCTATGTTTTGACCTATTCATTGATATTTATTTATTTAAATTCATTTATATTGGGTTTTATGTATTACTATTTACATTTCATTTATTGTACCCTATTTGCACATACTTCCATAAAATTATTCCTTGCCTTGAGATTACCAATATCTCCAGCCACTTTTAATCTTGCACCACTCAAAATGGATCCTAATGTACTTATGATTGAACCTAGAGTTTAAATCTTCAGATTTAAATCCTCACTCCTTATTAATCATTGTGAGCCAATGTGGTATAGATTTATGTTGCTAAGTACTATGCTCTAGTATTTAAAGATATTTATTTGTGTAATTAATTTATATTATTGATAAAAAAATGAATCATTAGATGATACTTTGATTTACTTAAGAAAATAATAATTTCATCTACATATAGGCCACTTGCATGTTAGTGAATATTTTCATTGAATCTTCACTCCAAACTATAAATCGTATCCAACAAGAGGTCTTATAAAGGATAAATTGACATTAGCAACTTAATAAATTTCCTAAAGGTGTTTATAGATATGAAAATCCTTACAATAAATTCAAATATTAGGGATCAAGTCAAATAGATTCCAAAAATCTATATTTTTCTAGTTCATGTCTACAACTTAGATTTAAATTTTGTGGAATTTGGGATTAAAAATATAGTGCTTATGATTGGAGTATATGGTTTTTAGTTTATTTTCTAATCTTTGAGATATTTAGCATATTGTAGCTATACCAAATATAGTTTTTTGGAGGTAGTGAATCAATTCATAGAATGATCAATAGCCATTCATTATTGATTTTAGAGTGAATACCCTTTATCTTTTGATATAATTTTTGAAAATGTATTACAAGCTTATTAACTGACAATCACTAGTGTAGTTGTGTCTCTTAGACATGATTGTTCACACAATATTATCCCACAAAATTCAAATTTATTTTGTGCTTAGTATGAGCTTCAACCTTATTCAAAAGAATAATTTTTGCATGTTGAATGAAATAGAATTTGGATCTAAATTTTTGTATTTAAATATATGCCTAGTTCACTTGTTTCAAATCAAGAATTTATAGGTTTTTAGATGCCATGGATATGATTATGGAAAAAGATGAGATAACAACCAAAGGTAATGATCATAGTTATAATTTTTCCCAAAAATCTAGAGCAATAGAATTAATCTAGATCATAGCCGCCTCTATATCTCTCCAACCTATGATTCATTAAATTTTAAGTGTTAATTTCATGTTTAACAATTGTGTCATAGACTAATTCTAGATAGATAAATATTATTATTAAGGAATATTACACCTATCGGGGCTAGTGTTACTTTGAAACAATAAATCACACTTACTATATAATTCTATATAATTTTGTAATCCAATTATCCTTTTCTCTAAACATAATTTCAAATAATAAATATCAATTGAAGCTGGACACAATCTATCTTGTATTGATCTCTTTGAAATTGATAGTTATTATTTATTCATATTCATTAATTAAAAACATAAAAAATAGAATGATCTTTAAGGGAGGCACACAAGTAGTTATGCATCTTAATTTAAGGTGAGTAGTGACATGTAGGATTTTTTTAAAAACTTTATGTAAAATATTATTTGAAATATTAACATATTGAAAAAAAACCTAGCAATCACATGTTGCATGTGACAATAGACAAAATGCTAATATTTCTATCTACATGTGTTAGAAAGGAGGTTTCCAATTATTGTGTTTAAAAAACTGTCAATAGTGGTCATAGTAGGGGTGATGCTTTATATATGTATGTATATTCTAGAATCAAAACCCTATAAAAAAATTGTGTTGTGCATCTTAATTACATACTATTTGTGTTATAAATTTTTTATATTTCCATCAAAATTTGAGCAACATGTCATTTATTTTACATAGTAGAAGTTATTCAAGTCATAGATAATAAACCTATGGTAATCAAATTCACATATATGTCCATCATGCATGCATCCATACCATGTATGGATTGTGAAAAAGAGACAAATTATCATTTATTTTTAAACAAATATAAACCAGTTCATTGGATAGCATCACTATATATACAATAAATACACCGAATACATTTAATTTTATAGATTTATTATCTAAATTTACAATGAATGATGCGACCTTAATATTTTAAGATGCTTAAAATGGTGTAAAAGTATATGGCATGCACTACCATCCCTTAGAATTCCCTATCTAGTGATATATTCATAGCACATACCACAAAACACTAATCCCATATAAAAATGAGCGATAAAACTACTTTCCAAGATGTATCTAGGTTTGCCTTATCTAATGGCTTGTCTAAATTTCTTAAATAAACTTCTACTCCATCAGTACTATAGGATTGTAGCGAGTCTCAAATCTACATGTTGTTTGTCATTTCACATATTGGTTTCATTTTAACTATGTAATTCTATGAACAATGGAACATTTTGATTAATGGATTTTCATAGTCTAGATGCAAAATAAAGATATGTCATTTACTTCTAATGATTACCTCCACATCTCTGGTTCCAATTTTTAATTATGTTATTTTATCAAGATATGTGAAAATAAAAATAAATAAGAACAATATATAGCTTCTAAATTTCCAATTTCATTGAGGATAATGATAAGATAGAATCTCAAATAATAAGGGAATGCCATATATTTATTATACTATTCTACGAAAGTAATAGAAAGGAAATTACCCAAGTAAAGTTAATATAATAGATGTAATATATATTACACCAACACCCTCCTAAATGCAATGGAAATTAAAAAAATAGATTCAAACAAAACAAACCATATAAGATACCCACGCACAATTTAAAAAGAACCCCTCAATACAAGAGAGACTATCCCTATAAAAAAGGGAAGAGGAAGAAAGAGGGACTACATAACTCTCTAGAAGTGTGTCTTACACTCCCATGAGAACTAAAAACTGAGCATATATATTCTCTATGAAGAGTGGTGAATATATTAATAATCTACTTTGATGTGAAATAGCACTATAAATATATAATCTACCTACTTATTTATAAGATCTCTAATATATTAGACATGAATTTCTATATGCTTTTAATTTAATAACAATGAACCAGATTCCTGATATCATATTATTTATCACAATAGATAATGAATGGTATCTGATCATATATGCCTTTACAATGATGAGACCTTATGATTGTAAGATGCTCCAAATTGTCCAAAAGTAGACATCATGCAATACTACCCCTTACGATTCCTTAGCTAGAATATATTCATACCACATATTCCAAAACACAACTACATCTCAAATAAAAAAAGAGTGATAAGACTACTTTCCAGGATGTATCTGGGCTTGCCTTATCTAATGATGTCTACGTTTTTTTGAATTAAGACCACCTCCATCACTACCAAGGATCCTCTGTGAGTCTCGAATCTACATGTTCTCTGTAATTTTACATATTGGTTCCAAGTTTTAACTATGTTATTCTGTTAACAATGGAAAACTGTCGATTAACAAGTTCTCATAGTTTACATGCAAAATCCAGATCTGGGTCAGTCGCTTCTAATGGTGAATGATGTACTGTAAGGAAATAATCAAAAGATTTCTGTGAAAAATACTCTTTATATAGGAAGAAACAATGATCTAGAATTTTTCCTTTTGGAGGATGACTTACCTTAGAATGCATTAAATATTAATGGTGAAGATGTTGAAGCAGCTCCATCTTACAATCTGTCAAGTCTTCTACCATCTCATCAAGCCAAATCTGAAAGAGAGTTTAGAAGTCCTTGGCAGAGAGTAAGAGGCAACCGTCTCAAGCTTTACTTCTGCGTCTCCGTCTTCAATGCTGAATTCTTATCATCAGAAGGATTATAAATCAACTAATAACATTGTAACATCAAAATTTTCTTTGGAAAACCCACCATAAAATAGGCCAGGTTGTGTAACGGAAAAGAGTGAGCTTTACGCTTGTTTGCTAATTGCCAAAGATTGGAGTTGCTACGCAGATTCATTTTTTAACTATAAAGTATAAAAATGACGTATTTATCATTTAAATTTCAAGAGCCAAATTATTTTATCAATAAAAATATCCTTCAATCGAGAAGTCAAAGCTTTTTCCAATTGGGAAAGTTCAAAAAACATGGAAAGAGTTAAATTTGAATAAGCAAAATCAATTGCTACGATGTTTTATTTTGTTTTGGATTGGGTTTCTCTTATGGGTTTTTGGTGCCACATTATAATTGAAAAGAGAAAATGAGGTTTAAAAAAAAATTCTCTAAATAAATATGAGATTTAGATGGAATGAAATACAATTTTTTGATCAGATAAAATTAAATAGTAGGTATGATCTTTTCTTAAATTGTAATAAAAAAGGAGAGAGTATATTTAATTTTATAATTAAAAATTAAGTGTTGATTGATGAAGAATGTGAAGTTGATGTGTTTCAAAATTTGGAAATATATTAAATAGTCTTATTTATGAATGTGAATCATAGTATTCCTTTTTGATATGTGTTGAGTTGAGCTTGTTGTTCCAGATTAGGTTTGCTACTATGACCTCACTTTGTAGTTATAAAATTAATCTCTATCGACTTTAGATTTTATCTTGTGATTTCTCTCAAAAGTAGATTGTTAAATGATATTTTTCTTTCACACTTTCAAGGTCTTTCTATCAAGTTGACAATATTTAAATATATTTGTAGTCAACAAGCTTTAAACATGCACATGGATTTTATAATGATTGCTAGGTTATTCACATGAGCTAGGATGAATGTGATCAAATATGTAGATTGCTTGGTTATAAAATTTGAATGCAAATGGGAGTGATTATTCTTGTGATAACTAGTGATTCTCTTTTGATATTGATTGATGGATTTAATTTTTTTTTGAGATGATTAAACTAAATGCAATGAATGTCTTTTTATACATAAACATAAAACCAAATCATAAATTCTTGAGCAAAGTTGACCTAGAATCAAAGTGTAAGATAGGACCAATGTGCTAAGTGTTTGATTTTTATCTATACAATTAAGTGGATAAATATTGTGACATGAGGATGAACTCACACTGACATACATGACATAAGTTAGACAACTAGGTTGGATCTATGTTTAATGAGATTATATTTAACTGGGTTTGGTTAAAGATGTAGCCACCCTAGATCTAGAAGCTTCAAAGAGATCAAATATGAGAGAATAATGTTATTCTATCAAAGGATGCAAATGATACAATGCTAATCAATTGAAAATGCAAAAGGAATCCCTTGGTTATAAAGTTCAAGGTGAGATATAAGATTGAATAAGATTGTGACATGTGTCTTAATATTATGGCTTGAGACATAAAGTGATGGGTAAAAACACAAAGCTGTGTCACACTTTATAAAGGAAACGACTAATGCTGATCCAACTTTTAAACTTGAATCACTAAAAAGTAGCATATATGTTTTGAATTTTTAAATTATGTAAACTAGTAAAATATGTATTTTTTAGTATATTTTATGTTTGTATTTTTTATAAGAAATTAAAAGATTATTTTAAACTAGTTTTTTTATAAATTAACACTATAATTTAGTTGCTGATAAAATGCTGAAAAATGAAGTTGCATGGGATGTCAAACTTTTTATAGTAAATTTATTTATTTTTCTTTCAAATTTTTTGTGTGTATTTATAACTTGAAACTTTAGTGCATGGATATATTTTTTTCCAATTTTGATAAATATATATTTGTATATAAGTATTAAAATGTGCGTAAATAAAAAACAACTGTTTCCATTGAACGTCAATATTCTTATTAAATATTTATCTAAAATGGAAAAAAAATTATACCATCTTGAAATAGATTGTTTTATCTAGTGCATCATATTTTTTTCAATTTTTTTAAATAAGTTTTAGTATTTTTCCTTGGCATGGTAATCAACCTAATATTTTTTTGCTGATAACATACTTTTAGTATAAATATAAATAAAAATAATAATAATAATTAAACTATTAAAATAAACATATTTTTGAAAACTACACTTATGGATCTACAAAAGGGTATTTTTACATTTAAAAAAAAAAGTTATTTACATGAGGAGGAGTTATTAAAATTTCAAGTTTTTTCAAATAATTTTTTTTTTTTTGGTAAATTGGACTCAAAGTGGTGCTCTATATATTTTTATCCAACAATTTTAGTTGAATAAATTGTGGAAGTATCTAACTTAGCTAAAATGAATCTTACCGGGTCATATGTTTGACCAAAATTGATTTTTAGTTAGAAATACTTAAATTCAGTTGTGCTGATATGTTGGCTGAAAGTGTGACATAGCTTTGTGCTTTTACCCTGATAAGTATCTTATGTGTACCCTAAGTAAAATTAAGTAAATAGTGTGAATAGTCCTAGGTGATGAGTCGGTTAGGTAAAATCACCCTATTCACACCAACAACCCCATTAAGTGTAACTTAGGGAGAATGTACAAGATTCAAGAATGGGTCTCGGCTAGTAGGCCATGTTAGGTACCCATGTACAAATATAATCTATCACAAACAAAGAAAAATAGAAAACCAAGTGGGATAAGAATCCTCCAAAAAAGAGAGAAAATATAAAATTCTCTCAAAAGATGAAAGGGACAAAACCCCATGTGAGGAAAAAGTCCCACCCATAAGAGAGAAGAAGAAAAGAGACTATATAGCCCTATTGGCATATGGCTTATGGTGTTGTCATTGATGACAACCTAAGTCATTGATTCGGTCCGTACTTCAGTATTTATCCATACCGGGAGACAAAGTGAAGAACACGATATCCAACTAAAGTTGAGTTTGTCAATCCATTTGCATTACCAGTTTATCAGTTCAGGTTGTGGATCTTAGGGAAGGTCGTTGGGTATCTAGAATATCTTATTCTCAATTTTTGTGTCGTCACATCAATTGGTGTACGAGTTAGGAGATCCAGTTGATTGATTTTCTGTTTAACAATGCTAGAAGGCGGACTAAGTGAATGTGGCGTGTTGCAGATGTTCGAGGTGAAATTGTTTGAAGTATTTTCGGGTTTGAGGATTTTTTTTTTCTCACTATGCTGTGGAAAACTTTGGATGTTACGCATTGAAAATCATTTGTGGATTGAGCCGACGGTTGGAAAATATTTTATATTTTATTGAATCCGACATATGGTTGATTAAATCTTTTGTTTTTGAAAAGGTAAGCAACATTTACAGGGTGCTGGACCCTTCACAAAGGGCCCAAAGGGCCAAAGGACAACATAGTTCAAAACATAATTGAACTAAAGAAACAAACATAAACAACTGACTGACAATTGTAGAGACAAAGAGATAGAAAAGAAAAGACTAAGAACAAGAGGGGACCAAGCCCACAACCTGAACTTGAGGCCCTAGAGAAGCCATAGGTTTGGGGAGTCCCTTCTTCTTTCTCAACACAATAGACCAAGAAGGTTCGGGAACAACCACCGAGCAAGGCGAGGGGAGAGGATCGCCAATAGCCACCACGAGCAATGAGGCACCATGCAATGTGGGCACTGACAACGAAGGAAAGGAGACCAGAGAGATCAATGAACCAACCGATTTGATAAGAGAGGGATGAGCAGGAAATGACTGCACAACAACAATAGACCGGGGCAGCATAGGACCAGTAGTAGCGATAGCCAAAATAGGAGCCTGGGGAGGCTCAGACACCAGAGGAGGGACACAAAGATCACCATCATCAGGGGAATCATTAGAAGAGTCTGAGGAGTCTGAAGAGAGAGAATCAACATTGAGGTGATCCGATAGAGCATTTTTCCACCAAGTAGCAGCACCCTTGCGGCGGGCAAGAGGACAACTCGAGGCCAAATGACCAGTAGAAAAACACCTCCTACAACGAAAGGGGAGGCCCTCATAGTCCAACAGTTACGACCAAGGTCTTTCCAACACCATTAGATATATATAAGCAATCATTTATATCATTTTGGTATGCGAATTAAGTGTGCAAAGTATGATGCAAAATTCAAAAGGATAGTAGAGAGATTATGCATAGTTTCACTTGTGCATAAAAGGATTTGTGATGCGAATGAAAGAAGATAGAGTAGAAGAGCAGAATCAGACAAGCAGGTCAAAGAATACAACTGATGAGCTTAACCAAAATAGTAATCAGGCATTAGCAGATGCTATTCTCTTAGTTCAAATCTTCTGTTCGAGGGTGCTACCATAATAGTGGTTTACAATTTCTGAGAGGAACTGATTTTTGCTGAAATCACATATTTTTAGAAAATATAATGATTTAAGCCTTTAAAACTTCCATTTTAAGGATTCCAATTGAAGAGTCTTTAATCAAACCACCTTAGATCAAACCCCCTTGGATAGAACCTCGCTAGTTTTAAACCATACCTATAAATGAGTCTCCTTTACACCTATCAAAATGCTGATAAAAAATCACTTTTGATTTACCTTTTGGGGGATCAAATGAATTCATTTAAAATTTATTTCAAATTATTATGGTAGTCCTCAGAATGAGCTATCCAACGAATATAATTTTAATATGTTTTGGTTTTATTATGTATTTTTTTTTCTAGTTTTATTAAACATAGGTTTTTCATCAAAAATGAAGGTCTTTGTTCTGCACGTGTGGAAAAATAGCAGATTATCATATTTTTTTTTTGAAAAATATGAGTGCACCAAATATTGAAGTCCTTGATCCAACAAAAAAAATAAAATTGAATTTTGATATATATAAAAAAAGTTACGCGTTATACAGTCACACTATGTCTGAATTGTAATTGGTTTGACTTCAAAATTTGATTAAAGAAAAAATATTCAATAAAAAACTATCTAACTAAGTAGAAGCACTAGATATCGGAGTCACAAATCTAAATTCAAAAGAATTAAAATATTATCCTTCATGAAAAAAAAAATTATGCTTTATACAGTGTGCGCCACTTTTTAAAAATGTTGTTTTCTAATAAAAACCAGTTTTCATGGGAGATGGAAAAAGAAGTGTAATCTGATTCCAAAATTTTTGAAAAAAATATTTTTAGAATCTACAGACAAAATGTGACGAGACTCTAGTTTGCATCATCTTCAAATTCCTCATGGTTTAGCCACTATATGTGCCTGAATGTGAATATTTAGTTTAAAATAATAATTTCAGTGTCCAATTTGACCAAAAATTGTAAACCACTATTGTGGGATCACCTTGGATGTAATCCAAATATTTTGTAAGACAATGAGTCTTCATTTTTATCTGAGCAGTGAGCTCTAGGCAGTGTGCCTAAATCCATGTGCATTCCCCATTTGTAACTTATATTTGAGTACTCAAATTATGGATTGACCTCCACTATGGTTTTTCCCCTAATAGGGTTTCCACGTTAAAATACTTGTGTTATGGTGTTGTGGATGGTTGCTTTATGTGCTTGCATCTTTCTTTCAATTCAATGCTATAAGTGGTTTAAAGATTAAATTAATAATGTTAAATTTTGCAGAACATTGATTCACCCCCCCTTCTCAGTGTTCCCTGATTCCAACAATTGGTATCAAAGCCAGGTTCCTCAATTTTTTTTTAATAGATTGAGGTGGATCTTGGAATGTAATGGACTCTGGTAGTCTTCAACAACAACTTTTGGTGGCACTTGATGATCTTGATCAGTCCAAAGTAGAAGTCCAAGAATTGAAAGCAAGTCTTAAGGATGCTGAGAAATTCATTCAGATGTTGAGGGATCAGATTATTAAGTCCAGGGAGAAGAGAAAGGATCTCTGTGATCAGATGAAGTAAAAAGAGAGAAAAAGCATGGATGATGTTCACCTAAATCAAACCTTGAAGGAAATAATTGAAGAATGTGAAAAGCTTGCCAGAGACAATGCTACCCTAAGGCATGAGATGGAATCTATGGTGATGAAGTTGACTAAGGATATTGAAGAGAGAAAGAAGAATGAGGAGAATCTTGCTCAATCCTTAAAAGAAAGATCCGATGAATGCAATAGAATCAATAGAGGATTCATTTAGTTGGAGATTAAACTGCAACAATCCAGAAATAATGAAGAAGAGCTTGAAAGACAGATTGTTATTCTCGGGGATGAACTTGCTACTACAAATGAATACAAGGAGAAGTTCAAGATTAGCTCAGTTAAGCTTGATGAGCTGACTCAAGTTTAGAAGAATGGAAATGACAAGCAAGGTCTTGGATATGAGAAAGGAGAAAGTTCCAGATTTGGACAAAAGAATTTCAAGCAAGGAAATCAGATGAACAAAGCAAAAGGCATCCGGTAAGACAACCTAAAGCTCAAAAGTTTAATGGATACTGTTTTGCTTGCAATAAATTTGGTCATATGGCTACTCAATGTAGAAGTAAAATGAAATCTAGTGATCCATCATTCACCGGTCAATGTTTCAATTGCAATAAGTTGGGTCATAAGTCAATTAAGTGCAAAAATATGTCAAACAACTTTGTTAGTAGAAGGAATGTTAAATGTTATACCTGTGGAAGATTTGGGCATATTGCTAACCAGTGCAGATCAAGAAGAAATCAATGGAATGAATGGTTTGGACAAGGAAATGTTGTGTGTTACAATTGCAACAAATACAGTCACATTGCAAGATTTTGCAAAAAAAAGAAAAAATGGATAGAACGGGTCCAACATACAAAGGAAAAAATACATAGGAAGCTGATAAAGGAAAAGGGAAAGTGATTGTGGATGTAATAAGAGATCAGATGAAGAAGACATGGGTGAAGAAGAGTCCCTCTGTTGCAGGAAATGAGCCAGCACCAGAACCTACTTCTGGTAATTCCTCTAAGAATTGATTTCAGGCCATTGGCCTAGGGGGAGTTTTTCAAGACAATCCTTTTTCCCCCTGTTCGTAGTTGTTTCCGGAATGTGGAAGATTGTCAACAGTTGTATTAATGATTTACAGATGCATTGGAAAAAACTCATAAAAAAATTCAAGCAATTGAAGGCCCGTCGAAGAATTTTTCTCTCGTTGACTGAGAGAACAGGGTATCCATAACACCTAGGGAAAAATAATTTAATACAAGAAAAGGTTAGGTGTGCGAGTTATAAAAAGCAAGTTGGAACCCTCATTTTCCACTTTATTTCAGAGAAAAGAAGAAGGAGAGCACTCTGCAACAAAATTTTGAAAGCGTGAAGATAATTCGGCGGTGAAACCCTAATCCATCAGGTACTTCAGTTGTATTTAGAAATTTCCATTTAATTTGGTGTGCAGTTGAAGAACTTCTTTGATAGAAACAAGACATGAGTACAAAAGGTAAAATGGAACAAATCAAAGGAATGATAAACCTAGATGAGTATAGCTATGAGAAGGTTAGAGCTGTAAGAAACATGTTGTCACTCGATGAATTGAAATGGCTGAAAGAAGCAAAACACAAAAGTTTGGATATTTGGAGTGAATTCCCCTATTTCGAGAATGTAGAAATCGTTAAGTTTATTTTGGACAGATCGAATGATGATATTCTAACTCTGGATAAACCCTACTATTGATGTGTTTTTTTTGCACTTCTCAACACAGGTAATGCATAGGTGCATCACCTCTCTTGAAAGACAATCTTCCACAATCAAATTGTAGAACACTATCACAAGGTCTCTAATGTCAGGTCTTGAGAGTGCTTGGAATATCTTAGTTGTTATATGTGATTTGCTGGAATCACACGAAAAACTTACAGATGAGTCACAAAGTGGGGAAGTTGGATTTGCAAATGGAACTCTTAGGATGGGAGAGTTGCTATGCGTTTGCTGTAGGTTCAAACAACAATATTGAATTGTATTTTATCGTTGGATTTAGATTTATAATGTGCAATGAACCTTGCCTAAGGTTACTTATTAGAAAAAAGGAAAAAGAGCAGGGAAGAGAGTAAGTTCTTGGACTTGAAACTACAAATGAACAATGATCATGGAGGCTGCTACAGTAGACAAACTCCCTAAACTGAGTTTTGCTTGGCCAAGAGGATCCTTCAGTTACACAAAACCAGTGCAATCTTCTAAGGACTGCAAATTTTCAAATTACACACACACATCATGCACATGCAATCGAACTAAGTTGCAACAATAAAGTAAAAAAGCTTAGACTAGCTTTATAAAGTGATTCATCATCAACAAACCACAAAAAGCATGAGCTGGAAATTCATCAAATACTGTAACAACAAACACCATCATCACTTCCCTTCAAGAAACTAACAACTAAACTAATAAGGGAAGTAGAACCATGCACACATAATGAGCAATCTCAAAAGGAAACACCCATAAATCATGCAATGTTGTTTTCTATTGCTGCATAATGCTTTTACACCAGCTCTCCAACCCTTTACAAATGAGGGGAAGACCCCTATTTATAGTTTTCCAAAGCCCAAATGAATGGCTAGGATTGAATTACATTGTGTGGCCCAGATTTGATTGCACTAGGGCTTCACCTACCCCACAATATTCAGTAATTTAAAATACAATTTTGCCTTTTTCTCTATTTTGTCTTTTAGTGCCCAGGTACTATAGCAGTTTTGTCCTCTTGTTGATTTCCCTTTTACTGTAGCTGAAACTGCCTGAAAGTTGACCTTTGCTTGATGGACTTGCAACATTATTCATTGGATCAAATGGGTATGTCGACGACTGGCATCAATGGATTGGTTTCCCCTGATTTGGGCGGACAACCCCTTAAAGATCATCATCATCTGGTGAAAAGTAGGAAAAAATCCCCTATGCTTTCTTCAAGGCCACCCCCTTGCATTTTGTCATTGACTTCCTTGGCACAGGCCCTCTTCTAATGCCAACTTTGTTGATGGGTGCTACGAAGAGAGGTGAGCATAAAATGAATGATGACATGAGCTACGTGCTTTTCCTTGTTCAACTTTCTTAATGGGTCTCCCTAATGGACCCACGGTAGGCTTCTCGAATCCTGCATATATGAAGTTTTGTAAGTGCTTTCATACACAAATCAACGAAAATGTTAATCAAATCTTGCAAAATCCTTGTTAGATTCATCCATGCATCATCAAAATATCATAATATTCAGTGTAAATTTCCATTAGTAGTTTACTGGAGGGAGTTTGGACGGTCTAGGCCTGAGAGGCCGGACTTCCCTGGCAAGAATGCTGTTTTGAAAGGGCGAATAGGGCAGGGCAACCCAGATGATTTTTTCCTGGCTTCAAATTTGGAATTTGAAAAGTTCATGCAAGAGAGGGTCCAATTTGAGCATGTGGGTCAAAGTCCGTTTCCAAATTGGGAGGGCGTTTGGATGTTTTGGGCCCGAGAGGCCAGACTTCCCTGGCAAGAATGCTATTTTGAAAGGGCAAACAGGGTAGGGCGACCTAGATGCTTTCTCCCGACTTCAAGTTTGGAATTTGAAAAGTTCATGCAGGAGAGGGTCTAATTTGAGCATGTGGGTCAAAGTTTCTTTTGCAAATTGGGAGGGCGTTTGGACGTTCTGGGCCCCGGAGGCTGAAATTCCCTGGCAAGAATGCTATTTTGAAAGGGCGAACAGGGTGGGGTGACCCAGATGGTTTCTTCTGGCTTCAAATTTAGAATTTAAAAAGTTCATGCAGGAGAGGGTCCAGTTTGAGCATGTGGGTCAAAGTCCGTTTCCAAATTGGGAGAGCGTTTGGATGTTCCAGGCCTCGGAGGCTGAAATGCTGTTTTGAAAGGGCGATGGACAGTCCAAGCCCCAGAGGCCAGAATGTATTTTTGAAAGGGCGATGGACAGTCTGAGCCTCGGTGGCTAAAATGCTGTTTTGAAAGGACGATGGATAGTCTGGGCCCTAGAAGCCAAAATGCTATTTTGAAAGGGCGAACAGGGTAGGGCGACCCAGATGGTTTCTCTTGGCTTCAAATTTGGAATTTGAAAAGTTCATGCAGAATAGGGTCCAATTTGAGCATGTGGGTCGAAGTTCATTTCCAAATTAGAAGGGCGTTTGGATGTTCTGGGCCCCGATTTTTGGAATGCTGTTTTGAAAGGGCGATGGACAGTCTGGGCCTCAGAGCGACGAAGTTCCAAAATGAAATTTTCACAACTTCCCGAAACTTAATGAAACCTTGGTAGTTCACTTAGGCACCACAAAAACATCCCAAATCCATCGGAAACCTATCCCGAAAGTCAAGAATGAGGGAAAAATCAAATCGAGCGACTAGGGATGAGGCCTAGAGGACGTCGGGGCAATGAGTGAAAGGGAAACCCGCAGGGGCACTTCCGTGAAAGCAAAAGACTTAGCGAAACTCAAGTAAGTGAATTTGGTTAGGGGAATTTGATCGTTTGATGACACATGACCAATTTAGGCTTGAGGAAAGGGACACACAAAATGAGACAGGAGCAAAGCAGCCCCTCGGGAGCAAAAAGAGGGTGTCCCTGCCCACGATAGGGTGTGTGTGCAAAACATGCACACCACCTACCATATCTCAAAAGAAGTGATTGGAACTGTAACTGGGTTATGCAAAGTTGGGGATGTACCGAGAAAGAAGTCAATCCAAAATAAAGAAGTCGAAACCCTAACTAGAGTAACTAGAGATCAAAGGGCATTAATAGTCTCAACAATTAGAGATTCAGTGACAAGGTACATTGTGATTCATGGAGTATCTTACAAAATATTTTTCAGAAACAGAGAAGGTGCAACTTCAACAGGTGCTGTTTATATTTCACACAAGATGATAATGGAAGATCAAGATTTTGACCTTTGTGGATTAGTGAAAGATCAACTGATGGAGAATGTACAATTGACAAAGATGACAGATTACCCTTTTAGGTTTGGTACTTCGGTTATATGTCTTGTAATGTATTTTATAAATTTCTTACCGTTGAACAACAACGTAATATGGGAAGAGAGTGAGCCAGTTTGCAAGCAAATTTACATACACTCTAACAATTTGGCAAACTGTGATCAAGTATATGAAATTTTCTTTAAAGGTTTTCTAGGAAATTTTGGCTCAATTGGTATTCCCCTCCTGGTAAGGGCACTTGAAGTTGGTTCCTCCTCCAGTGAGATGGAGAGAAAGAAGAAAAGAGCATAAGAAATTGTTGTCTGTACTCCTCTAGCATGCAAGACTCCAAGAGTTGAAGGGAAAAGAAAAGAACAGGTGATTGTAGATATACTAGATGAGGAATCTGATAAGGAAACTGAGGACACCCAAAGAAAATAACTAGAATCAGTTGAATCAAAACAAGAAAAGGAAATGATAGAAGAAAATGAAGAAGAAGGTGATTTAACCAAAGAAGAGCTATTGCAGCTTATTCATGAGGAAGATGGAATGCAAAAAATTGTAAACATATGGTCTATCAGACCTTCATATGAGCACGACATAATTTTAAAAATACTAAGTGCTCATCTTGTGCATAACCATATTAAATTAGAGAGTTTATAGAATACCTTGCTAGAAGAGATGATTGAATGCATCAAGGAAATCATGAACTCTGAGTCTCAAAACAAGGAAGAAGAAGAAGTAATTTTACACCTGAAGAAGCAATACAAATTATCACTCACAAGCTAAAAAGGAACATGAATCAGCTAAGGCAATGCATAAACACCACAAACAACATCTGCTGTCTTTGATGGCTTCATGCAATCGACAAGTACAAAGAAAAGTTGGAACAAATTGAAACAAAGCTGAACAGTATTGGACAAGACTTTAACATGTTTCAGGATCAAGATGGTGCAATTAAGAAAAGGATTCAAGAATTAAAGACAGAGCATACAAATGTTCAAAACACCAGAAACAGGATTGTTGACACCTTTTGGAAAGTGAAGGACATAACCGAATGCAAAATAGAATAGTTGATTGAGATACTGAGGAAAGGAGAGATATTAGAAGAAGCCATCACCATTCCAAAATCCCTCATCAAGATTATCAATCGGACATATGAAAACAACAATGTGATTATAATCAGTGGGATTGCAATAGAAGCATGGAAGAAGTTTCTTCTCGAGATGAAGGAAAAATATAAAATAATCTTCTAACACAAGTAGGAGCTGTATTTCTTCAAAATTTTGTACCAGTTTTTGAATAAGTAAGTTTTTGGTTACACTTCAAAAGGGAATAATGTAGGAAAATATTTTTTTGGTTTGTTATTGATGTCAATGGGGGAGAGAGATCAGTGAAAAATGCCTTATCAAATTCAGGGGGAGTTGTGTCAGCTATGAATTTTTGAAGTCTTGAAGGATTGCAGTATGTTGGTTCCAACACTTAGTCATTTGTCACTAAGTGTTGCCATAAATACCAAAGGGGGAGATTGTTGGCATATGGCTTCTGGTGTTGTCATTAATGGTAACCTAAGTCATTGATCCAATTTGCACTTTAGTATTTGTCCATACAGGGAGATAGAGTGAAGAACAGGGTATCCGACTGAAGTTGAGTTTGTCAATCCATTTGCATTACCAGTTTATCAGTTCAGGTTGTGGATCTCAGGGAAGGTCGTTGGGTATTTGGAATATCTTATTCTAGAGTTTTGTGTCATCGCATCAATTGGTGTATGAGTTGGGAGATCCGGTTGATTGATTTTCTGTTTAACAGTGCTAGAAGGCCAACTAAGTGAATGTGGCGTGTTGCGAATGTTTGAGGCAAAATTGTTTGAATTATTTTTAGGTTTGAGGATTTTGTTTTGGGTCCTCACTATGCTATGGCCAACTTTGGATGATGCGCATTGAAAATCATTTGTGGATTGAGCCGATGGTTGGAAAATATTTTATGTTTTATTGAAGCCGACATATGGTTGATTAAATATTTTGTTGCAAATATACATAAGCAATCATTTATATCATTTTGGTATGCGAATTAAGTGTGCAAAGTATGATGCAAAATTCAGAAGGATAGTAGAGTGATTATGCACAATTTCACTTGTGCATAAAAGGATTTATGATGCAAATGAAAGAAAACAAAGTAAAAGAGAAAAATCAGACAAGCAGGTCAAAGAATGCGACTGATGAGCTTAAGTTCTAGAACTATAATAAGGCATTAGTAGATGCTATTCTCTCAGTTCAAATCTTCTGGATGTAATCCAAATCTTTTGTAAGGCAATGAGTCTTCTTTTGTATCTGAGTAGTGAGCTCTAGTCAGTGCGCTTGAATGCATGTGCATTCCCCATTTGTAAAACACTTATATTTGAGTACTCAAATTGTGGATTGACCTCCACTGTGGTTTTTCCCCTAACAGGGTTTCCATGTAAAAATCCTTGTGTTATGGTGTTGTGGATGATTGCCTTATGTGCTTGCATCTTTCTTTCGATTCAATGCTGTAAGTGGTTTAAAGATCAGATTAATAAAGTTAAATTTTGCAGAACACTAATTCACCCCCCTTTTAGTGTTCCATGATTCCAACAAGCCCTCCTTCAAGGTATAATCTCTTACAATGATGGTTGATGCTTGAGAATGAATGCTGAAGATGATGGATAACCTCATTGAACAACATTCCTCCCCTTAGGAAGAAACAAAACTAAGAATGCATGCAGAAAATTACCCTAGGCTCACTAGCCACCAGTGCTTGTGGTTTAGAATACTTGATGAGACCTATTTGAATTAACTTCACTTTCTATTGGATTAGAATATCTAAAATGAAATAAAAATTAGGATCAAAATATGTAGCTCCCACATTAATCCAATGGGTTGAAAACTAGAAACAAACACTGAATACTCAAGACCAATCTTAGATAGCACATTTAGAATCAATTGCGAATACTCCTTAACAATATTGCAATCCTTTAGTTGTGTTCTTAGTTTCTTAATATTGGAGATGTAGTCTTGGATGTGGTAAAAAAATGCAGGATATAGATTCATCAAATCATTATCAATATGATATCCTCTAATCTTGTTAGTTTTACCATACATTTTTTCAAAAGTATCCCAAGCCTCCTTAGGTGTTTTGCATGATTCAATATGAATTTGTAAATCAAAAGAAACTAATGAAAAAATACATCTAAGTGTTTTCTCACGATTGATCTCCCACATTGCCTCTACACTAGCATCAATAGGTTTAGGAATATATTATCCTAGATATCCTAGATAATCTTTTCCCATTAGATAGTTCCATACTGATTTTCTCCATAGATAATTATATGGAGTTAGGAGTTTAATTTGAGTTTTTCCCATTGCAAGAAAACACAACAATAAAAAGAAAGTAATCAACCACCACATGATAAATCCACAAGTTAAATAAATCAAGGATCCCCATAGAAATGTATGATCTTGACACTTTCCATAAACAATTAAGTGAAATTGATCTTAGTGCATGAAAATGCTAAATTTGGCCACATAATTAAAGTATAATTTTCTGATAGAATTAGACCAATTTGATCAAACCACTACAAAGTACATAAGAAATTGCACACTTTTAGAAATATTGAACCAAAAAGTGTTATTGTAGGATCCTGAACAAAGCCCTAGAAGGTCCTAAAATGAGAATTGCTCAACAAAACCTTTGAGAATCTAAAATTTCTAGAAAAAATAGACACCAAACTATGAAGCTTGTAAAGTTCTACCTCAAATAAAAAATTAATTACAAAAAAGGAGCCCAAATGAATGAGATACAAGACATTGAAGTTGAATTTCTAATATCAAAATTCCAATAGAGAGGGGCAGGCTGGTTGGGGGTCAGCTTGTCAATGTCATGTTAATGTTAGTAGGGTTGGACAATGGAATATGGTCTGCTTGGTTGGAATATTTTGATGACCCTGAAATCACTACCTAAAATCTTGAAACCATGTTTGTATGCTTTAAAATGTTGATATTTACTGTGAAACTACCTTAAATTGCGAGTAGAAAACCACTTTATGAATACTTGTGTGGTTTGAAGATGATTGAATGTTTAAAAATGAATATTATTGGAATATTTTGCCAATTTCTTGCCATTTTTTGGTTGTCGATTGCTTGCGTTGGTGGGGTTGCGACTATGGCCGTTGGTGGAGCCACTTTGGTGGTAGGGCTAAACTATTACCATGTGATAGCCTATGGTTGGTAGTATACATTGTTGTCTATGTAGGGACTGCACAAGTAATATCCTACATACCACATTACTTTTTTATTTAAAAAATTATAAAAAATTAATAACAAATATAATTTGTTATTTGAACTATACCACAATTGTGATATTCATTGATGCTTGTTTAGTACTATATAATATTTTGCCTATGTAGGGAATATTTCCTATGTTCTGTATGACCAAGGAGGGGAAATTTTTCTGTGATGGCCTCGAGAAAAAAGTGTTTAATTTTGATGAATTGATAATCAATCCTTAGACTCCTGGACCTCTTAGATGTGATAATAGGGTTAAATTTGATTTAAAATGCTTCTACATTATGGATCTAGCCTCACATATCCAATTTCTATAAATAAAAAGGATAAATTGACTTTTACGAACACCTTTCATATTTAATGGAAAGCTTAAATGTATAACAACATGATCTTAAATGGACCTACAATGTAAAGCCACAAAGAGGAACCCCCCCAATTTGATATTTCTATTAATTTTTTTTAATTATCTAGGTCATCATATGCTACAATAGAAGATCTTACCCAAAATTTCAAGATCCACCAAGATTTACAACCAATATCTCTTAATAAAGATTATTATGAGAAGTAATTCCACAAGCTCTGATACCATATAAGAGTTAGCATAGATTTTTTTATATCATGCAATATTTGGCTAAAGATGTACCCATCCATGATCTAAGAGTTTCAATGAAAGCCCAAAAGTGATCAAATATAAGAGAATAACACCATTCTATCAAAGGATGCAAATGATACAACAATGATCAATTGATAATTCAAAGGGAATCCCTTGGTTAAATAGACCAAGGTGAGACATAGGTTTGCATAGGATTATGAAACATGTCTTAATATTATGACATGAGACATAAAGCAATAAGTATCCTACATGTGTACCTTAAGAAAAATTAAGTAACTATTGTGAATAGGACCTAGGTGATGAACTAGTTACGTAAGACACCCTATTCACACCAATAGGAAGATTGATATTATCATGAGAATGCACTCTAGGGATGATTAGAAAGAAATTGATAAATTCATGTTTTAAAAAATGGAATGAACTTGATCAATTAAAGTTTTCATAAATTAAAGAATTAAGAAAATATCATTATATATATGCTCAATGTATGAAGAAATGAAATATCTAACATGTAAGGAAGCATTTTAATATTCGTTAAATGTAGGTATCTGAGGTTCTCTAAAATTTTTCTCTTAAAGAGTAAGAATGGATTTGTCAATAGATAATTTAATGCATTGAGATTAGACATGGAAATATCAATGATTGTAGAAGAAACACTATCATGAGTTGTATGAAGCATATCATTAGTGTGAGACACAACCACATCACAGTTAATCAAAAGAGGTAGAGCATTAGTGCATGGCCCATTATTCAGAATCTAATTATTACATATATCAATGCAACAAAGGGGTGTACTTAGAGTGAAGTTACTATCATATGCCATGAAAGAGGTGTTATCATGGAAAATGTAGTGTGTTTATATATAATGATTTATACCGTAGTTAAATGTTCCAAGGAAAATAACAATAAAATGAGCTTAAAATTAGAAGATCTAGTAGCGAAAGAATGACTAAAATATTTGGAGTGAAGGATAACCCATGACAAATCTCTAGGTAGGGTAAACATGTTCGTGTTCACCAATTTTTGTAGAGAAAATAAATGATTTTAAACTTGACGATACCACTTATCTCCACACACATGATTTACATGTAAGCACACAATGAAGCACTATAAACAGTTACAACTAAAGGGCTAAGTCTAAAAATTTGGTGAGGGATAAAAGTGTATAGAATAGAATAGAATAGAAGACTTTTAACGTCCACGAGACCAAAATCAATCTGTAATCTGCCATTTTTGATCTGAACAAGTTTAGTGAGTAAATCGGATCACTTTGGATCAACTTCTAGCTAGATAAGATTTACTTCTTAGACTCTGTCAAGGTTTCTATCATCTCCTCAAGCCAAATCTTTGGTTATGAAAGAGACCATTGAAGCCCTTGACAGAGAGTGAGAGGTAAATATCTCAAGCTCTATCCTTTCCATCTCTGGCTTGAATGTTGAATCTTTATCATCACACCTCTTTCTTATATAAGAATTAGATTGGAGAAATCACCTGGTTTGAGCGTCGGAGATCTCAACCAAAAAACACTGTAACATGAGAATAATGTGTGTTGGAGAATCCACCATCAAATGGGCTGAAGAGACGTCAGCTCTACGTTTGTTTCGTAATTGCCAAATGGCGGAGTTGCTGCGTGGATTCATCTGTTTGATTAAAAAAAAATTCAATGGAGAATCAAAGCTTTTTCCAATTTGGAAAGTTCATAACCATAATTTCTATGATGTTTCCTTCTGTCGTTTTTTGTTTTGGATTTGAGCTTGAGGTTCTCCGCCCGTGCATTTTTGGTGCTACATGGGTGATCGAATCAGTTTTAAATAAGTTCTAATTCAAATTTGGACCACTATGTTTACTTTTGGAGGTTCAGACAGACTACTATTAAATGTAAACAATTTTTCAACTTTGTCTATTCATGTGTTTGTTTCATTTTTTAATACTTGTATAGTATTAAATTTTTGAAGAGGTTACTCAGACTAAAATCTAATTTGGTATTTTGGCATTTGGCATGGTAGCTCATAAGTGGCAGTCATGTTAGAATAGTCATTTTGGTTGTTTGTTTATTGATTTAAATTTTAGATGAATTAAAAGGAGAGAAAATGAATTTTATATCATTTTGTGTTGTTGAATAAGAGATGTTTTCTTATTATTTATGTTTAAAGTTTTTTTTCCTTTATTTTTTTTTGCATAAAATAAGCTATTTATTTCATCATTCTTGATTTTTAGTTGGTGAAGTGTTGTTGAATTTGCAATCATAAGCAATTGTTTGATTTTTTTAAACTTGTTACCTTCTGAAAAAAATCTCCAATATAAAATCTTCAGTTCTTTTTCCTTTTGTGATAATTTGTGTTTGAATTAGAATTCAACTACACAATGTAATGTAGGGATTTTGAGTCTATAATAGTAAATAATACATTTAGTAAATTGTTGGAGATTGGTCCACTGTATTAATCTTCTACAATTTTTGGACATCTTCACTCATGAGCTTGATGCCATTGTAAACCATTGATACAAAAGTAAGATAATAAACTAAACCATCTCGACATGATCCTATCCTTAAAGTTATTTAATTTACTAAATTTATGGCTGTTTCAACACTAAATTCACCGCATAGAACCTTCACATGCACCCTCATAAAGTAGTGGGCCACCACCTTATATAATGAAAGCTTGCATTACATGCCATCACATTCGTAGATCTTCATCCTCGTAAAAAATCCCGTTAGCACTTTACATGAAAGGACACTTGCACTAATTGGTTCCCTTTATATAGCAACCTTAGATCACACATATGCCATGTAGTGTTGTGGAGTGTAGCTACTTAGATGATAAATAGTTAAAATTATAAATAATTTTATTTATCAAGAAAGAGTATTAGTATGTATAAATGGCTTGAAAATATCTAAAACTCTATTTAATCAATAATGTAAAAACTAAATATCTAATAGGTTCAACAAATAATGTCAAAAAATAGATTAGTGAGAATAAAAAATATGTTTAACTATATGACATTTGACTAGAATTATAAATGGTCTATTACACCAATCAATATTTGTTAGTGCTTTAACTTGCTATTATAAATTATATTTTCAACTATATTACATGCCCCTTTAACAATAAGATTGAAATTAAATTATTTTTTTATAAAATAATTTAAAAAATTTATGGTTGAATAATATTTAGTAATTATCTCTTTTATGCTTTAACCTTAAACCTAGTCATTCTTTCCTTTCTCACTTTCATTTTCACCCTCTTGTGACTACCATTTCCTTTCTCAAGTTGCATGTCAACATTTTACAAGATTTAATAACAATGGTGTTTTCCTTCCTCAAGCCTAATGCTAGATATTTTGTAGGCTTCAAATTTGGAAGGTATTGATGTAATGTTTTCATAGTGGTCAAAATTTTGTCCATATCTATCAAAATTATTAATTTATTTATAAGTTACAATAGTCATACAAGTTCAAATTATTTGCAAGAGCTCTTATATTTTTTCAAGGCCGTTTGAAAGAAATAATTATGAAATAATCATAAATGTCCTAGGTGTGAAGGATTTTTCTCATGAGTTGAATGTGAAATATATTTTGTTTGTATATGTAGCATTAGTAGTTGTGTAGTCATATTTTTTCATTATATCTAGGATTAATTATATTTTCTCAACCCCATTTACAAGAGGGAATCATGCATTTAGGTTGACTATTTCAATATTGAAATATGTATTTCCTATATTGAATATGTCTAATTCTACAAAGTGTGTGAATGCATTCTTTTGGGTATGAGGTTTTGAATATTTTATTTCCTTTGGGTATACAAGGTTTTTGATGTATTCCTTATTTTGGGTAGAAGGTTTTCAACTACATGTAAAATTTTCATATATGTAGTGGAAATTATACAATCTTTGCAGCTATGATATTCATCTACATCAACTTTATCCCCAAGTACTTATCATGGAAAGTAGAAATAACTCATGTTAGTTTAAATACAACCTAAGTAAACTAATAATTATCCCCTTTATACTCTAATTTGATTCATATGGTTGTACCATAAATATTTTTTATAATTTAAAATTATTAAAACTAAAAGTATCAAACCTTTGAAGCAATGATATTAAGACTAGAAATAGGGGCTTGAAACATTATTTATACAAGGTGTAATCATTATTCATGGTTATTACTAATAAGTCCCATAATGTGACCATAAAATCTAAATATTCTAAATTTCTTATAGAATGTAGCACCCCTCCATTTTGCTCTTTTGATCGAACAATGTTCTTCTTTCTTATGTTGTGTTTTCTGTTAGTACTTTGACTATGATACTCAGTTACTATTTGATCACTAAGTGTAAAGCGATGTGGATGTTACATTTTGATGTGACGGCACTTTATTCTGATGTTATCATTATGGCATGCTTTAGATTAGCATAGTGGATATTTGAATTAATGTTGTTTTATGCTTTTGATTAAATTATTGATGTTAGATTCATCAATTTCGTAACACTGTATTGGTCAAGGGGATAGAATTGCACCACTCGCTTGCAAGCACGCTACAATTCTGTGATTTCCTCTTCACAGTGTGCTTTATTATGATACATATATACATGTTCGATATACTCTTTGTTCACAGGTTTACAGGTATAGGACATCGAATCCACCTGGTTTCACAAGTTTGAGCATGTCCATTGCCCAATTGTATTCGATTTGGAGATAGTAGTTAGGTTTCCCGTGTCAAGTCATCACCCTGGTCATAGCGTATCGTTGGTTTTAAGTTTGGTTTGATTGTTTTAATATTGTTCAATTTGCTTTGTTATTATTTAATTGCAAGTTGAAAAGGTAATTAAATGGCATTAAGTATTTAAGTTGTCTATGAAATTAATCTAAATTATTATGTTAGAAGATGTTATTTAATTAATTAATTAATTTAATTTAATTAATAAAATAATTTAATCTTGATTATATTTATTTTATTGAATTAATTAAATTAATAGAATTGAATTAAGTTACTTTGTTAGAATTGATAAAAATTTTAATTGAAAATTGGAAAAAGGTTTTAATTTGCATTTAAAAAAAAAATTGAATGCAAAATTAAAATTTGAAGATATTTTTGGTTTTTGTTTTCAAAAATTTATTATGGTGGTTGAATAGATATTTGTATTTTTTTTCATGGAGTTTTGGGTTATAACAAAGAAAATAGGAAGTTAAAAAAAAAGGGAGAAGAAGGAGAAGGAAGAAGATTTATGTTTTGTGGGTTTTGGATTTTAATTGTGGAAAAACTTTGTGGATTTGCTAGGAAGAAGTTGGAATCTCTGAAGGAATCAATGCTCCATTTGGCATCCTCTCAAGTTTCTGAAATCGGGTTCATTTATTTAGTTTATTTTGATTTTGAAGAAAAATTCAAAGCTTTGATATGCTATTTGCAAAATCATGTTTTGAAAAACAAAAACAAAGAAAAAGAATTTGTGATGAAAAAACCCATTTTGAATCTTTATGTTTCTCAAATTATTTTTATATATATGACTGTAAATAATCATTCTAGAATTTATTTGTTCAATTAATTTTGTAAATCTCATGTGTGGGTGTTTAAATATATATATATACATACATATATATATATATATATATATATATATATATATATATATATATATATATATATATATATATATATATATATATATATATATATATATATATATATATATATTTTCATATTTGAGGGTTATGCTATTAAAAATTAGAAAAAATCCTTGTCAAAAGTTGATTTCAAAATCTGTAGGGGTGTTGTATTTTTTAAAAAAATTTTTAAAACAATTTTTTTTTTCAAAGTTTTGGGGGCTGGGGGCTCAACCCACAGTCACCCCCATGGGAGGTGCTGTGGGGAGCCGCGCCCCATGTGACTAAGTTAGCACCGTTGCCACCATGTATGGTGGTCGACTGTGCTAAGCACAACTGCCACCCAAGCATGGGGTCGACTGTGCTAAGCTAGCCACCTCCCAACCCTAATCCGCGTGCGCGCCTTGAGAAATCCACGCCATAAACTTTGCAGTTTGACTTTTTAAAAATAAAAATAAAAATAATAAATAAATATATATAATATTTAATATTATATTAATATAGTATTAAAATATTAATATATATATAAATAGTAAATATGTATTTAATATTTAATATTATATTTGTATAATATTAAAATATTAAATAATTAAATAAATATATATAATATATAAATAATATATATGTATATATGTCATATGAGGATATATATATCATGTATATCATGTTATATATATTTATATAGCTGAGTTATTAATTTTAATATATATATATATATTTGAATATATACATATATTAAAATGTTGATTTAAATGATGGCATGATTTAAATGTAATTGGGGAAATTTTAAATTAATATGCAATAGTCAAATTAATGGAATTATTTTAAAATAATATATTTTGAAAAAAACAAATATTGGATTTAATAGCAATATGTGTTAATAGAGAGATTAATTGATTTTAAAATGATTTATTTTGCAAAGGAGAAATAGTTATTTTAAAATGATATGTTCTGAATTGAAGAAGTAACTGCTTTATTTTATTATTATTTACAAGCAATTAAGGATTAAATATTTGGTTTAAATTTCATCCTTTGTCTGAAAGAGACATTATTAAATTAGTCTTATTAAGGCAATAAACTATTGAATTTTATTAATGGAAGTGGATTTAGGAAATGCAAATTAGATTTAATTACTGTTTAATTGCCCTTTTTAAATGTAAATTTCTCTTGCTTTCGCTTTGGGGGAAAATGTTTAGTAGGGGTTAATAAGTCTTCCATATGGGGTTTTTAATTATTTGGGGTTGTCGTATTATGATAGTCAACCTTTGAATTTCCTTGGGTAGTGCATAGAGTTGTATCCAATTAATTACCCGGTTACCACGAACAAGATTGTGTGTGGAATTTATGTTTTGGATAGGGATTTAATATCCTTAGGTCGCACTAGCGTAACCTTGGGTTGTGGAGTTGTTCCACGTGCTGTCTTAGAGGAGTGGCTTGCAATGAGGGCCGACACACAAAGTGGTGCCAGGGTAACTCGTTGCAAGTTAGTTAATCCAATGATAATGTAAATAAACTTATTAGAAGAATAGGTAACTTATTAGAAGAAAAGGTAGTATCAAACACTTAATAAGAATAATTGTGCCTCGCTCATGGATGAAAGGGCTTGTATATACTTGGGATGGGAGGAGAAGGCTTGGAATGGCAAGATCGTTATCTTGTCTCTATGAGAGATAACTGATTTCACATTGGTTTGCAAGAGGGGCTAGGAGTCATTAGAGGTTTCCAGAATATCCCGAGATGGGGGCTGAGGCCTAAGAAGACTTATTAGGATATCCCATGTAACTTTGTGATGACACTTCTCCTAAGTCAGGAGTATGTTGTATCAGTGATGCGGTTGATTATTTAACTCTGCAAGCATTGTAACCATAGTGTTAGTATTGTATTTGTATTTGATTAAGTTCAGTTATGTTTTAGCCTGTGTCTAGAGGTAGATGGTTTTGTCTAGGAATCCTTGTTACTATCTCCTAGCATGGGGGGTGGGCCTTTGGGTACCACTTGGTTGGGTGGAATGTGCACCTTACTCCATTGGGTTTTCTTCTGGTTCGTGTGGATGAGATTTCCAATTGGAGAGCTCATGGGATCCAGTTACTTCACATCCTTTTATTCATTTCAGTTGTTTCATGTAATTTAATACCCCTCATTATAAGCGGGGTGGAAGATTGTAATTTGTAGTCATGCTTATTAGATTTACCCCATTCGGGGAATGAGAGATTTAATCTTCTTCTCAAATTATTGTTATATGTAATCATATCATGGTATCTCTTATTGTTTGATGTAATTTATCATGTATGGAATGTATGCATTTTAAATTTCTTAAGTAGTTAAATGTTTTGGATGCAAACGTAATGTATGTATGGGTTTTAAAGTAATCTTAGTCTCGTAACCTTAGAGGTTGTTGGCAATGGGTAGTGACCTTGCATGTTAATTGTACTTAAATTTTTTTTTTGTGCGTTTGAGTAGTTAATTGCAACTTCCTCTAGGGTTGCATGGCAGGGCGTTACATAGAATTTGATAATCCAACAAACAACATACTCTTTTTGAACTAAATATTTTTTAATATTTAAAATATTAACTCTATATTTTTTTTTCCTAATAAACTCTCTTAGAAATCATTTATATTTTGTTTTCCTTTTATATTTATTATTAGAATTATGAAAAATACACAGGACACAAAATCAAACAAAAAAAAAGAACACCTTCCATGCACACGAGTTGCAAACAATGATTGCTATTTCCCTAACACGAAAAACTTACAAGAGATTCCAAAAGATTTAATTGAACTTCGGAAGGGGCTCATAATACAATGAAGGAGAGTGATCATAAGAGAAAACCCTAAATGAGAGGGATTAGATCATGACAAGTGATGACATCACATGTGATGAGACATAATGATCTAATAATAGCTCAATCTAATAAAATAAAAAAAACTATCTTAAGTTTAACTTAAGTGCATAAAGTGAAATTAGCCTAATAATTAATTAACTTAGATTATTGGATTATTAACTAATGAATGATCACTCTAACATCTATCTATGCATTTATATTTGAAATAAAAATAAGGAGGATAAAGTTACTATAATCCTAGCCAAAGTGCTTCTATAAGTTAAATTGGGTATGGATGTTAGTAACTTCTTTGTTGAATCCATACCATATAGACATTTACAATCTAAAATCCTAAATAAAAATATTAATTTCTATTTCTAAAGAATTTTTTTTGAGGACACCTTTATTAAACTGTAACAACTCTAATATCCCCTATGTGTCATCACCCAATGTAGACCATAATGACAAAGTCACACTTTATTATATGTGTGGACGATAATGTTGTAATGTAAGTGTAACTTTAATTTCTACTAACTTTTGTTGACATATTATGAATACTTAATTTCAATTATTTGAAGTGCCTAAAACTACATTAGATATTTTTTCAAAAAATAATAATTTAGATATACACATATGTGGTATCCTACCTATGTGAAAAATATGACATGTGGAGGGTGAAGAAGAGCTTATCTTGTCAATCTACTCCAACTGATCTATTACAAAAAAATACTTGTTTCTTTAAAATAATGTAATTTCTTATCACATCCATTATAAGGGGTTAGTGTAATTAATTTTAACCATTATCATTTTACTTGTTACACACCATCTTGTTTATATAAATTCTTTTCGTATAATGTCTATTCTTGTTCATAACTAGAAACAATCATGTAAGTTTATTCATTAGAAAAGTTATCTTTTTATTATAGTATAAAATATTTATTCTATCTTAAATTTTTACTCTCCACATGACATTATATTTATAATAGATAAATTAACATATTAATTCCAAATTCAATTTATTTTGGGCAATTTTTTATGAAACATCTTAATGTAATAATATATTGATAAATGACATATATTTGTGCTATATTTTTTCCTAGTTTATATTCATTTATATTAAGTTCTATGTTTACTATTTATATTTAATTTATTGAAACTCCATTTGTACATACTGTTGAACACCTAGAATACTGAGAGGGGTGGTGAATCGGTATTCTATTAAACCATTCAAATATTATCCGTCCAATTACCAAAGCATATTCAACTATTATAAGGAAAGAAAGCATAAAAATTCTACATTCTACAAGATCACATAACACATGAACACTAGGAATTTTACGTGGAAAATCCAAAATGAGAAAAAGTACGGTGAGGGTTAGCTCACAATATATTATAGCTGGTTATAGTATATTACAAAAATGCTCATTGTAGGTGGCCTCACTTTCCACATAGAAAAAGATAGAAGAAAGAGGGATGGCTCACAACCTATTTTGAAAGTTATTACAAATTACATCTATAATATGCAAGAATATAGTTCCAATGAAGCACAACAAAAAACTTTGCACTGATCTGGATCAATGCTCTGCTTTGTTATGCATTCACATAATTCTGATCTTAACATTCACAACTTATCTGTTCTATGATAAAATTCACATCACACATCTTGCATACATCATCTCCCTACATATAGAACACCAAAAATAATCTAGCATATATATCGACATCAAGTGAAACATCAATCAGGTTGGCCTAATTATATGTAACACACAAAATTCAACTTGTTGGCCCCAAAACATTTCAACCAAACTTTGTGCCACAATCAAAAATGTAAAACTCCTTAAGATAGGTCAGGATGGAACTAAAATAGATCCCATATAAAATCACAACACACATTAATCCTTCACATACACATTAAATGTGTTAGGTCGACATATCATAGCACCTAAACCAAAACCCTTCAACTGTTCATCCAATTCTCAACACGTGGACCTCAAAACATGATACCATCTAGAATTTATATTCATCTAACATCTAGCAACTTATTTTCAACACTACAACATCAAGGACTCATCTATGAAGGAGTACGAAATCTCCCACATAGACACTGTATAGGAAATGACTGTATAATGCCAGACTAGAATTTTTCATTCATATCTCCAAAAATACTTCACCAAAAAAGATGAAACCTTGGATTTAGAATCTTTTAACAACCACAAAAATTAGTTTAGAAGCGCAAAGCAAAATCTTCCTTTGAGGAGTGGTGCAGACCCAAAAAATGATACATTGTAACCTTGAATTGACAATTTTGACACTTAGTCAGATTTTCACACCAAGGTGATCCCAAAATAGTGGTTTACAATTTTTGGCCAAACTGGACATTGAAATTATTATTTTTAACTAAATCTTCACATTCGGGCACCTATAGCGGCTAAACTGTGAGGAATTTGAAGATGATGCAAACTAGAGTCTTGTCACATTTTGTTTGTAGATTCTAAAAATATTTTTTTCAAAATTTTTGGAATCAAATTACACTTCTTTTTCCATCTCCCACGAAAACTATCTTTTTTTAGAAAACAACATTTTAAAAAAGTGACACACACCATATAACGCATAACTATTTTTCAATGAAGGATAAAATTTGAATTCTTTCAAATTTAGATTTGTAACTCTGATATCTAGTGCTTCCACTTGGTTAGATTGTTTTTTATTGAATATTTTTTCTTTAATCAAGTTTGGAAGTCAAACCAATTACAATTCAGACATAGCATCATCGTATAACGCGTAACTTTTTTGTATACATCGAAATTCATTTTTTTTGTTGGATCAAGGACTTCAATATCTAGTGCACTCATATTTTTCAATTATTTTTTGATAATTTGCTATTTTTCCACATGTGCAGAACAAAGACCTTCATTTTTGATGAATAACCTATGTTTAATACAACTAAAAAAAAAATACATGATAAAACCAAAATGAATTAAAATTATATTCGTTGGATAGCTTGTTCTTAGGACTACCCGATTCTAGTTGGGTTTGTGAAGATTTCTTCATTTTCATCCTCAACCCGAGCTTTAAAGTGCCAAAATTTAGGTTTTTTTTGTGTTAGAGGGTGGGAAGGTGGGAAAAGGGGGTTTGAGCGAACCTAAGGGGTTCGAGTGAACCCCCTTCCCACAATGGGAATTGCGGGTTCCCACATGCAAAGGGGTTCGCTCGAACCCTAGTTTGAGTTAACCTCTTTGGGGTTTGTTCGAACCCCTCAAAATGATTTTTTTTTGAATGGGTCATTTTTTGGAAGTTTTCCTTCCTCACTCGAATTGTAAACCACTTTTGTGGGTTCACCCACCATTGAAATTTTGAGACTAAATATCCTTGTAAAAATAAATTCTTCATCACTTCAAAAACATGTTAGGATTAATCAAAATGGTCCACAACAATGTTGACATCAATGACAACACCGTATTACATTTCTATGTACATTCTCCATGCTCATGTTGCCAACTAGCATCATCAATGGCAATCTCCTCAAACTTCCAACACATACTATCATACAATTATTCCTTGCCTTGATATTACAAATATCTCCACCCACTTTTAATCTCTCACCACTTGGAAAGGATCCTAATGTACTTAGGATTGAACCTATAGTTTAAATCTTCAAATTTAAATCCTCACTCCTTTTTAATCATTATGAGTGAACACGATATATATTTGTGTGGCTAAGTATAGTTCTCTAGTATTTAAAGACATTCATTTGTGTAATTAATTTATATCATTGATAAAAAGAATCATTAGATGATACTTTGATTTACTTAAGGACAAATTAATTTCATCTACATATAGGCCACTTGCATGTTGGTGAATATTTTCATTGAATCCTCACTCCAAGCTGTAAATCGTATCCAAAAAGGGGTCTTATAAAGGATAAATTGACACTAGAGAAACTTAATATATTACCTATAAAGGTGTTTATAGATTTTACCATCCTTAGAAGAACTTCAAATATTAGTTGGATCAATTTAGATAGATTCCAAAAATCTAGATTTTTCTAGTTCATATCTATAACTTAGATTTAAATTTTGGGCATTTGGGATTAAAAATATAGTGCTTATGATTGGAATATATGGTTTTCAATCTATTTTCTAATTTTGAGATAGCTAGTATATTGTAGCTATACCATATATAATTTTTTGGAGGTAGTGAATCAATTCATAGAATGATCAATAACCATTCTTTATCAATGATTTGAGAGTGAATACCATTTATCGCCTCCTATAATCTTTGAAAATGTATTGCAAGTTTAATAACTAACAATTGCTAGTGTAGTTGTGTATCTTAGACATGATTGTTCACACAATCTTATCCCACAAATTAAAATTAATTTTGTGCTTAGTATGAGCTAACCTTATTCAAAAGAATATTTTTTGCATGTTGAATGAAACATAATTTGGATCTAAACTATCATAATTAAAGATATGCCCTAGTTCACTTGTTTCAAATCAAGAATTTATAGGTCTTTAAATGCCATGGAAAAAAATGAGATAGCAACCAAAGGTAATGATCATAGTTATGATTTTTCCCAAAAAATTAGAGCAATATAATTAATCAAGGGTGATCCCAGAATATTGGTTTACAATTTTTGGCCAAATTGGACACTGGAATATTTTTTTTCTAACTAAATCTTCACTTTCAAGCACCTATAGCAGCTAAACCGTGAGGAATTTGAAGATGATGCAAACTAGTGATTTGTGACATTTTGTTTGTAGATTTTAAATGTATTTTTTTCAAAATTTTTGGAATTAGATTGCACTTCTTTAAATTCCATCTCCTTTGAAAACTATTTTTTTCTAGTAAACAACTTTTTTAAGGAGTGACGCTCACCGTATACAACATAACTTTTTTTCCATTAAGGATAAAATTATAATTTTTTCAAATTTAGATTTGTAACTACGATATCTAGTGCTTCCAATTGGTCTCATAGCTTGTTTTATTTAATATTTTTTCCTTAATCAAGTTTCAAAGTCAAACCAATTACAATTCAGACATAGGCAAACTGTTTACAATGTAACTTTTTTTGTATGTATTGAAATTCATTTTTTTTTTGGATCAAGGACTTCAATATCTGGTGCACTCATATTTTTTAATTTTTTTTTGATAATTTGCTATTTTTCCACATGTGCAGAACAAAGAGCTTGATTTTTGGTGAAAAACCTATCTTTAATAAAACTAAAAAAACAAATACATAATAAAACCAAAAATATTAAAATTATATTCGTTGGATAGCTCGTTCTGAGGACTACCATCATCTAGTTGGGTCTGTGAAGTCTCCTCCATTTTCATCCTCAACCTAAGCTTTGAAGGGAAAAAATCTGGAGTTTTTTTGTGCCAGAGGGTGGGAAGGTGAGAAAAAGGGGGGTTCGCCCGAACTAGGGTTCGAGTGAACCCCCTTTCCACAATGAGAAAATGAGGGTTCCCACATTTAATGGGTTTGCTCAAAAATGAGGATGTATTTGGGCTTGCCTTATCTAATGATGTTTATGTTTCTTGAATAAAAACCTACACCATGAGTCTTGAATCTACATGTTCTTTGTAATTTTACATATTAGTTCCAATTTTTAACCATGTTCTCTGCCAACAATGGAAAACTGTCGACTAACTGGTTTTCATAGTTTACATGCAAAACCCAAACCTGGGTCATTTGCCTGCTTCTAATGGTGCATGATGTACCCTAAGAAGATAATCAAAAGATTTATGTGAAAAAAAACCCTTTAAATAGGAAGAAACATTGATCTATAATTTTTCCTTTTGGAGGATGAGACTTACCTTAGAAATCATTAAATATTAATGGTGAAGATGTTGAAGAAAATCCATCTTACAATCTGTCCAAGTCTTCTACCATCTCATCAAGCCAGATTTGTGGTTATGAAAGAGAGTTTAGAAGTCCTTGGCAGAGAGTAAGAGGTATCCATCTCAAGATTTACCTCTGCATCTCTGCTATCAATGTTGAATTCTTATCATCATAAGGATTATCAATCAACTAATAGCATTGTAACATAGCATTATAAAAGAAAGGAATTTGGAGAAATCACCTGGTTTGAACGTTGAAGATCTCAAACAAAAAACACTGTAACATGAGAATAATGTGTCTTGGAGAATCCACCATCAAATGGGCCGAAGAGATGTGAGCTCTATGTTTGTTTACTTATTGCCAAAGGGCAGAGTTACTACGTGGATTCATTTTTTTAACTATAAAGTATAAAAATGACATTGTTATCATTTAGATTTCAAAGAACCAAATTATTTTTCAATAAAAATATCCTTCAACTGAGAAGTCAAAGCTTTTTCCAATTGGGAAAGTTCGAAAAACATGGAAAGAGTTAAATTGGAATAAGCAAAACCAATTACTACGATGTTTCATTTTGTTTTGGATTGGGTTTCTCTCGTGGGTTTTTGGTGTCACAATATTCTAGTACAATGGGGATGATGGTGAGACTAGACCTCGTGACCTCTTGCTTGCAACATGATTCTTTAGCCAATTGAGCTAGGTCGACCGCCCCCTGGTGCCACATTATAATTGAAAAGGAAAAATGAAGTTTTTATTAATTTTAATTTTTGTAAATAAATATGAGATTTAGATGGAATGAAATATAATGTTTTTGATCAGATAAAATTAAATAGTAGGTATGATCTTTTCATAAATTTTAATAAACAAGGAGAGAGTGTATTTAATTTTATAATTAAAAATTAAGTGATTGATGAAGAATGTGAAGTTGATGTGTTTCAAAATTTGGAAATATATTAAATAGTCCTATTTATGGATGTGAATCAAAGTATTCCTTTTCGATATGTGTTGAGTTGAGCTTCTTTTTGTAGATTAGGTTTGCAACTATGATCTCACTTTGTAGCTACAAAATTGATCTCTATTGGCTTTTAGATTTTTATCATGTGAATTATCTCAAAATTAGATTGTTAAATGATATTTTTGTTTCAAAATTTCAAGGTCTTTCTATCAAGTTGAAAATATTTAAATCTTTATAATTGACAAGATTTAAAAATGCAAATGGATTTTATAATGATTTCTAGGTTATTCACATGAGCTATGATGAATGTGATCAAATATTCTAGATTGCTTGGTTTTAAAATTTGAATGCAAATTGGAATGATTATTCTTGTGATAACTAGTGATTCTCTTTTGATATTGATTGATGGATCACATTTTTTGAGGTGATTAAACTAAATGGAACGAATGTATTTTTATACATAAACATAAAACCAAATCATAAACTCTTGAGCAAAGTTGACCTAAAATCAAAGTGTAAGATAGGACTAGTGTGCTAAATGTTTAATTTTAATCTATACAATTGAGTGGATAGATATTGTGGCATGAGGATAACCTCACACTAACATACATGAAATAGGTTAGAAAACTAGGTTGGATCAATATTTAATGGGATTAGATTATGGAAAATTATTGGATTAATGATTATAATAAAATAGAAACATCAATTCGATTGGGATTGTGTGCACAAAATCACTAGGAAAAGAAACTATAATAGGGATAAGTTCAAGGAAGGCTACATACAAGGCCTGACTATGCACAAAAATGTGCTATTTGTAGCTATATAAATGTATTAAGGCATTCATAAATTAGACAAAAACACTAAATGGGAAATGCATAAAGGATGCATTTTTCACCATTATATTTCCCCTTACTTTAAGGTGTGTGCGAGTCTCTAAGTATGGAGCATGCATCTCTATGATCATTACTGAACATGCATACATTAAATCCAATAGATAGATAAATATATGGTCCATTAAAGATGAATATATTATCCTTTCAAATGTGTTCTCTATGAGTTCTTGCAAGACAAGGAAAAAAAAATCCATGAGTAGCTTCTAACTCAAAATATAAATCAAATACACAAATGATATTTTTTAGTGATCATGTATGATCCTCCTCTAATTGATTTTCTCCATAGGGCTCTCATTTATTGGTGGAAGATCTTAGGAGATAAATCAATGATAAATATAAGAAAATAAGAATATGTTGACTGTAATAGAATGCATTATGAGATAATCATAATCATATTCATGTGATCGGTCAAAAATAAATGATAAGCATGCAAGTGCATTTAATCATCCAAGCATCTAAATATAGCAATTTGTTAGATTTAATAATATAATTTTAATAATAAATCTACACAAGAAGAAAACAAAACTATGATGATGTAAAACTAAATATAATCAAAGACAAAAAATCATCATTCTAATATTGAATTCAATTGGATTTGTTTAAATGAAAATGAAAGAGAAACAATATAAAGCCTCATTATTTTCAAATTTTATGAGGAAAAGCTAATATCATGTATTCATTATCCCATCCTACTTGATTAGTAGAAATAAAATTACCTAGGTACACTTAATATACTAAGTGCAATATAAATATTACATCAATCCCTCTAAGTGAAATTGAGTTAAACAATTAATGGGTCCTAGCAACAAGCATGTTAGGTACTCTTGTACAATCTAAAAAAACTAAGGTATGAAAAATATTACCTCCTAAAATAAATGGAAGAATCTATAGGAGGACTAGATAGCCCCTAGAAGTGACAACTTCTTGCACCCATAGAAGATCTCAAAGATGAATATATGTGCTCTCTATGATGGGGCTAAAATATCAACAATCTAATTTAATGTGGGATAGTGTTAAAGATCTATGATTTTCTCTTGTATACGATATTTGATCTAGTGCATATGGATTTCAATATGCTTGGTTTAGTAGTGGTGAACTAGACTCTTAGATATCATGATATCATGATGGTTGTTATAATAGATGATTGATGATATTCGATAGGTGATACCAAACTCTATTAGAATGTGGTGAATTCAAATGACCTTTGTAGTAGCATTCACAACACCCCTATACTCTAACTTGATGAATGAAAGAGAAATAGCATACCACTTCTTTCTTGACCAATAAATATGACTACATTTATAAGATGAAAGTTGTAGCTAGATGTAGACTTGTGATTCTCAAAATCACTAGCTCGATCTAAATCTATATATCCTAGGGTATGTGCAAAAATATGAGGGCTAAAAAGTGTCCAAAAATATGTGAGAGATAGAATAAAGGATACCATGCTTGTGTTCTAAAAAAATTAACATGCTCATATTAATGGTTAAATGAATTATAAACATGAGCATTTTTAGGATCAATTAATTCAAGCTTAAACATAAGTGTATTAAAATGCACCTACATTATGTCTATCAAAGTGTGAAAAAAAAAAAATAGCTACAACTAACCCTTTCTCATTTTGTTTTCCCAAAATTTTAAAAAATATAAATGATAAAAAGTGTGACATAATTTCTAAGTTGAATCAAAGTGATCTTCACCTTGTCAATAATGCTCCAATATTTAAGAGATATGTTTATATCATTTTTTTTTGTAATACTAGCTCTTAAGATTAAAATATTTTTTTAGCATTGCTTTTGATTTAAGTTTTCTAGTCAATTAAAAACATCTACCTCAAAACCATTCCACACATGATGAAATACATGAAGAGAATAAACTAGAAAAGCATGAAAAACCAACCCCCCTCAAACTCCTTTCATAATTCCAAAGCATCCTCATGAAACATAAAAAAATATTTTAGGGAAAATTAAAAATAATAAAATTGAGCTTCATATTAATAGAAACCTTAAAAAATCTTAAATCCACAAGCTTCCATCACTAATCTCTTATAGCATAATTGGAATATTTGATATCTCACATTCATTATGTGGCTAGACAAATAAACACATGGGAAAACTATAAATAAACTTGTAACTAATTTTATACATGAAAAATTGTCTTATGATATGGTCAAGAACAAATAAAATTTAAACCAAAGATAAATTATGGCATTATTTACAAACCCAAAAACTAATGCACCTTTCAAAAAAAGATGTAAGAAATCCAATGAAGAATAATTTTTGGTATAGGTGGTAGATGGTATTTGACTATGGGCATGCACACCAAGATGGGGCATAAAAAAGTGGCCAAATACCCAAAAATGAGCAAAGCGTGCTTGTGTTGTGAAGAAATTCAAATAACATGCACACGTTATTATCAAAACAAAATGCATGCGTGTTTTTACGAAAGAAAAACACGTACGCGTTTCACTCAATAAAGTTATGAAAAGAAAAAACTTGTCCATTTTTCTCACCCATGACCCATGTTTTTTGAAATAGTTTTCTTTCCCTCAACTTTGCTTAATGCAAACATGTTTTTCTCTTTGCAACCTTGCTTCACAATGCCACATTAGAGAAGAGATAAGTGATATTTTTTTGAATTAGATTTAATTTTTTTTTGCATTAAAAAAATGGACTATTTTTGATCAATTTCATGTTTTTTTGAATTATATAATAGATCATATAAACCCTAAGCCCAACCAAATTTAAATGATGAATTTCCTGAGGAAAACCCTAGGATGCTTGACCCTCCTCCTACCCTTCCAAAAAACCTTGGACAAAGCCAAGAGGATTTGTTGGGGCATCTAGAGTAAAATAAAGTTGTAATTCATGAATTAGTTGCAAAATTGAGGGGTTTAATATCAAACAGGCATCACCAATCCCTTGTCTCAACATTGGAAGCCATACTGATGAATGTTGAAATAGTCACAAATCAAATAAATCAATATAAAACTTATAGAGATTCATGATGTCAATATTATGCAACAAAATTGTCTTATGATGAAGTGAAAAAGAAAGACAGAAGAAAAGAATGCATATGTCTTATTTTTACGTATCCTAGAACCAATGAACCTATTCCTCCAAATTCAAAGAGGTTTCCAATACATTGGTGTAATCGTGATGAGATGAGAAATAATTTTTGGGATAGGTGGTGGATGGTCTTTGACCAACCTCTATGTAATAATTATGAGGTATATATTCTAAGAAAACTATACTACGAGTTTGTACTTCATCAAATTCATAATTATTTTGATATTAGGGTGTTTCAAGGTAGAGGTGGAGGCTCTACCCAAAATAGACTGGGAGCTTGTTGGGTAAATAACTATGCACATTGAAGAACACTAGCACAAAAACCTATTTGTCATGTGATGGTTCTAGTATCCATAGGGAGAGTATGGAGGTGTAGAATCTCCATGTAGTTTATAGCATGGAAAACACCATTTTAGAGCATGGCACACAATATACCATCCTTTTACCTCATAGGATGATGTGGCAGCTCAACCATCTAGCTCTAGTGCCCCTAGCTCTCATATATGCCCAAACTGTTGTAATCTATGCTTTGGGAGAGATAGCGATGCAAAGGGTGAAAATGGTTCCAACTCCCATGCATGTTCTCATTGTTAGTATAAATGTCATGGGAATGGTGAGGGTCATCAGAGTGGTGCATCAAATAATGTGGTGATGACAGATGAGTTGCTAAATGAGGTGTATGCTGGTCAAATACAAGTTTGTTGATTTGAATTTATAATATTTTATCTATTAAATAATTAAAATTATAAATGTAAGTAGATTTTTAATTATATAATTGAACTAAACTGATGCAAACATTATGCATTTCAAGGTGTGATGCCAGAGTTGGTACATCATCAAGAATTCCTACAACAACTTGTACACTTGCATCTATATCAGAGGTAAAATTTGTATAATATATCAAAATAAAATATTACTTTTTATTCAAAATAATGTTTAATAATTTAAAACACAACTTTTGATTGAATAGGTGGGCATCACATCACCATCTAGTACACATGTTACCATGGATGCTTATGACATTGGATTTACTTAGGTATAATAAAATATATTTCAGTTTGTTTTTGATTAAAAAATAGGGTTTTGAAAGGGCCCTAATCCCTTTTACAAGGATAAATCTTAAGAAATAAGAATAGTGAAGCAACAAGGAAGAACAACAAGATGGGATAGAACAAAAAACACAACCAACCAACAAACAACAACCAAGTAGAACTACTACAAGAATACCAACAAAGCATTATAAAGTGAGAAACACCACCCAACCTACACTAAGTCAAGGTGGTTTGAAAATTTGTTCCAAAGATTTTTGCTATATTATTGTGATCCCTAAATGTCTATCCTATTCTAAAGATGAAAATCTAACTAATATGCAATAATGGAAGAGTACTAAGGTACACCTCAAGATTAGCCTAAAAAAATGACAATGCAAATAAATAAGATAACAAAAGAAAGACGAGTGATTATACCTTCTTTGCTTCAAATTCCTTGGTTGGCCCTTGATGTTGGAAAGCTTGTGTGCTCCTTGGATGGCTATTGAAATGGTGTATGCAAGATGTGCAATGTGATCAATGCAAGTGCTAATGACTAAGTGGCTTGGCTAAATGACTAATATAATTCTTGCAAATTGAATGAACAATTTGGTAGCATAAGGGTGCAAAATGGCTAAGTCTTGTAAATGAGAGAAGAGAGGGGGGGTATTTATAGAGGGATTTGAATTCTCTAGAGAATTCAATGGTTGAGATTAAACCAACAAGGTCAAGATGGAGGGCTATGGTGAGTTGAGGACTCACAAGCCTTGACATGTGGAATGTGAGATGACCTAGGATGAGATGATGTGGAAGTGTGTAATGTCCCCTTCTCAATCCTAATATTTCCAGTGACCGTTGGCTTTTTTTCTGGAAACCCGGAGGCTAGTCAGAAGGTAAAATTAGGGTTTCCTATTTTTTGAGGATGTCTTTGCTCAAAGTTGGCGGATTCAATGGCGGATTCTTTCTGGGTTTTCAGAGAGCTTTGCAATGGTGTGTTCATCTCGGCATTCTGAGCATTTCCAGGAATTTACTATTTTTAGTAAATTCTATTTTTGGCAGTAAACAGGATGGTCTCAGGCAGTTGACTTTCCCCTTCAGTTGACTCAAGTGGCGTATTTAGTTTTGGACTTTAGAATGCAGTTTTGGGTAGTTGAGCTCATTTCACTCAAAAAATAACATTATAATTTAAATGTTATTTTATCACCTTGGCCTAGTCAAATGACTTAATGTTATTTTAAAAGGTGGACTTGAAGGGTGGCGCCATCATTAAGGATATATTTAATTTTTGATAAAATTTTCCAAAGTCAAAGCAAGTTAATATGGGCGCATTAATCAAGGTTTTGATTTTAATTAAAATATGAATATTGAGCTAAAAGGGAAAAGGATGCCATCTTGAAGAAAGAGCTAGGGTTTTGTCATTGAGTTGGATTTTAGGGTTTCGTGAAGTCAACCGAAACTTATAAAAAGGAGACTTGAGCATCATTTCATCATCTTTGGTCTACCATACTGTTATGCTGCCGGATTGGCTCTGGGTTTGCTTCGAGGAATGAAGGCCTCCTAGCTCAGGCATCGCTTCTTGTTTGCAAGACAACAACTAGTGGTGATTTAGTCTATTTATGAGTTGCACTTAGTGTGTGCATTGTGTTCAGCTTATTGCATTATTAAATCTGATTTGACATGTTAGTGGTTTTCAACATTTTGCATTATTTAATACAACAGATTCGAGTTTTCGATTGTAAGTCAAAAAATACAAAAAAAAGTGTTCTGGGTGTTGATCATATCTCTTTGTCTAGGAAGGGCGCATCATTAGTTCAAGTTTCAGATTTTTTAGTTAAGTATTGATTTTTTAATGAAGGGTCAAACTTTTCAGTTGGGCCGTACCTCTGAAGGCTGTCTTGAATTCCATGCAAATTGTATTTGTGGTATTTGAGTCTGTTTTAGTGTTTGGTCTTGGTTTCCTTTATCATTAGAGTGCATCACATTTTATTTCACATCGATTGGACATAAATTGAGGAAGTTATGAACAATTCTCTAAGATTGTAAGCTACTAGTTATCTGACAAAAAGTGCAGATCTGATTGTGACAGTTCGAGAAATCTGCATCTTCCTTATTTGGCAATAATTTCTTTGTAAGCTGGCAGTAGTACTGACGAGTTGTTCTTAATATTGCTTCATCATTATTCGTGATAGTCATTACTCCTCCAGTAATTGTTGTAATAGGCCAACCTCCGCCCTATGGTAGCTACTTTCCCACTCTGGGTTAGCAAGCACATTCTGGGTGTTGAGTGTTTTCAGCTTTCAACATTTATTTTCAAGCATTGTTATTTGTAATCACTCCGCCATATGGTTGCCCCTCACTCCATTCTGGATTGGGTAGCACATACTTGGTGTCGAGTTCCCTTTCAGCATTTAGAGTAGAATATCCTGTGACCACATGCTCGCCATCATCGACGCCATCCTTGGTTAGAGTTCCTGCATAAGCACTTTGTTTCAGATCCTTTGACCAATGCTCACACCTTTCCCACATCGGGACCCTGGTGTACATTCTGGTTAGAGTTGCTTTTGCACGTTTTGGTTTATCCTCTAACCTTAACGGGTACTTTGTTTGTAATTTGCAATTTGATAAAATCAAAAAAATTGGCTCGGAATATTTCAGTGGTATTAGAGCCAAGATCTTGCCATCCTGTGAACAATCCGTCTATGAGTGACAGAGAAAAGAGGTACTTTGCAAGAGAAGACAAGAAGGTTGGAAAACAGTTCCAGCTTTATCAGCCTCCAGAAGGTCAGACAGCTTCAGGAATCTTGAGGGCTCAATGGGAGTCTTCTCAGGAAACAGACATGGCAGAAGGTGAGAGGTCAGTTGGGGGTAACGAGAGGATTACCAACAACAGAGATGACAGTGGGAAAGGGAGAGAAGGGAGAGAAAGATCCATGAGTCCAGGAAAGAGATTTGAAAGAAAGATGGATGCCTTGATGGACATGGTATCTCTCATGATGGGGAAAGTGGGCCAGAACACCACTCCACAGAACAACTCAGGGCATAGAGGGGAGCATAGTGCTTCCAACCAGCATGATGAGCATGCAGCTCGGACGGTGTCAAACAACACTTACATTTCCTCCAGGCCATTCAAACCCACCTTTTTGGCACCTGTAAACAATCAGCCAGATCCTGAAGAGAATGCTTCATTCGTGGAGTAGTTGAGACTGGGTCGTGCAGAGTATGATTCTCTACCTGCCGACATCAGGATGGATATGTCCTATAACGATTTCATGGATCATAAAAGGAAAAACAAAGGACAAGGGAGACACTATGATCAAAGAAGACCATCAAATCAAGGAGACTTGTACCAAGCTGTCAACAAGGTGACACTTCCACACTTTGATGGGAGTGATTCCAGTTCAGCCCGAGCTTGGATTCAGAAGCTGGATAACTATCTAGCTCTCAGACCTATGGCAGAAGAAGAAGCGATCAAGTTCGCTACGCTACACCTTGATGGGGTGGCGCACGAGTGGTGGTACCATGGCCTAATTACTTTGGGTCATCGGTCTATCATAACTTATGAGGAGTTCACTACCAGGCTCATCGAGAGGTTTGAAAAGAAGGATCCTGAAATTCATTTCAGAGAGCTTGCACAATTGAGACAGTATGGCATAGTTGATGCCTACATTGCTGAGTTTCAGAGACTCTCAGTCATGGTGACTAGAATCATGGAGAGAAGACTAGTGATCCTCTTCAGTGAAGGTTTGACAGAACCACTCAAGGGTTGGATTAAAGCCTTTGATCCACCAACCCTGCAGGAGGCCATGAAGAAGGCAAGAAACATGGAGTGGGCTGCTCCTAAGGCGAAGTTTCAATCTAACTCCCCCTTTTAGAAAAGGGATAAAGGGAAAAGACCTCAGCATAGACCTCCTTTGTGACCTCAGCATAAGGATTTCAAACATCATAATCCTCATGTCACCAGATTGGATCCTGAAACCCTGAATGAACTCAGAAGAAAAGGGTTGTGTTTTCGGTGCAGGGAAAAATGGTCTCAGGATCATGTTTGCCCTAAGGGAGTTAAATTCAATTAAATTGAGTACTATTCTGCTGGTGAAAGTAGTTCTAATTTTTTCGACCAGCAATCTGATTTTGAGGAGAGTGAAGTAGAAAGAGCTCCAGAAGAGTCCGGAGATGAGAAGGAAAGTGGAGGAGTCTTGGCTCAGCTTTCGAGTTTCCAAAGAAATGAATCATTCAAGGTTCGAGGGATGGTCAAAGGGCAGCGAATCGTTGCCTTGATCGGCACTGGAGCAACACATAACTTCATTGATGAAGTTGTGGTAGCAAAGAAGGGGCTGCAAACTGAGGAGTTTGAAGGTTTCAAGGTCATGGTTGCCGATGGTTTCCATATTACATGCACAAAGAAAATCTCGAACATGACCATGCAATTGGGAAATTACGAAGTCAAGGATGAATTCTATGTAGTCTACATTGGAGATGCTGATGCCGTCCTAGGCATTCAATGGCTGCGTTCTCTTGGGGAGATCTCCTTGAATCTGCAGACTATGGAGCTAAAGTTTCAGTCTAATGGGAAGAAGATAGTGCTCAGAGGAATGTCTAATGGGGGCCCTCGGATTGTGTCATTCAAAAGAATGGCAAGGCTGATACGTCACGATCAAGCTGAGTGGGTTGCCGAATGCATGATCCTTCCTGATAGTCCTATAGAGACTAAACGTGACCAACCTCTTGATATTCAGTCCCTACTCACGAAGAAGAGCAAAGTCTTTGCAGATTTTCCTTCTGGACCACCACCTAAATGGGGTTCAGAACATATCATTGAGCTCAAGGAAGGAGCTAAACCGGTGATTACAACTCCATACCGGTACCCGAAGAGGCAAAAGGATGAAATCGAGAAGAATATTCAAGAACTCTTGGAGATGGGTTTCATTCGCCCAAGCAAGAGCCCCTTTGCATCTGCAGTGGTCCTGGTGAAGAAGAAGGATGGTACCATGCGCATGTGCATGGACTATCGTGCTCTGAATCAGAGCACCATCAAAAACAGATACCCCATCCCCAGAATAGATGAGCTCATTGATGAGTTACATGGGGCCAAGTTCTTCTCAAAGATTGACTTGAGATTGGGTTACCATCAGATTTGAGTGAGGGGATTTGATGTGGAGAAGACAACTTTCAGATGTCACTATGGCCATTTCGAATTCTTAGTCATGCCATTTGGGTTGACTAACGCTCCGGCTACCTTTCAGTCTTGCATGAACCGTGTTTTTCAGAATCAGTTAAGGAGGTTTGTGTTGATATTTTTTGATGACATTCTGATTTACAGTAAGACTTGGGAAGATCATCTCAAGCACTTGGAGGAAGTGCTTAGTATCTTGGAATCTGAGAGTTTGTTCGCAAAAGCTTCCAAATGTGAATTTGGAATGGAGGAGTTGTTGTACCTTGGCCACATAATCAGTGCTGAGGGAGTGAAGGTGGATCCGGAAAAGATCAAAGCAGTAGTTGATTGGCCACCACCTGAGAATTTGACTCAGTTGAAAGGTTTTCTGGGTCTTTGTGGTTTCTATTGGAGATTCGTAAAGGGGTATTCACAGAATGCTACTCCTCTTACTGATCTCACCAAAAAGGGAGCCTTTGTTTGGTCAGAAAAGGCTCAAATTGTTTTTGACAAGTTCAAGAAGATCATGAGCTCGTGTCCAGTCTTAGCTATTCCGGATTTCTCCAAGCCATTCGAGCTGCAGTGTGATGCATCTGGAGAAGGAGTTGGGGCTGTCCTGATGCAAGACAAACATCCTATAGTGTTTGAGAGCAAAAAATTATGGGGTGTCGAAAGGACATATTCAATTTATGACAAAGAAATGCTTGCCATTATGCATGCATTAGCCAAGTTTAGGCAGCACTTGGTGGGGAACAAATTCGTGGTTAAGACTGACCACAATAGCCTCAAGCATTTCATGCACCAGAAGGACCTAAATGAGAGGCAATAGAAATGGGTGAGTCAGCTGCAAGCTGACGACTTTGACATTGAATATGTCAAAGGGAAAAATAATGTCGTGGCTGATGCTCTATCTAGAAGACCTCATCTTAGCTCATTGTGTGAGCTTACTACAGATTGGAGAGACATGTTGCTTGCTGATTATGCCAAAAATCAGTTTGCAACCAGCATTCTTGAGGGTACTTTTCATGATGAAAGGTACAAGGTGGTTGAGGGATTGATCCATTATAAGGGAAGAATCTTCCTAGTGGTTGATTCTAAGCTGAAGAAGAAGATTCTTTTGAATTTTCATGATATTCCAGTTGCTGGTCACCAAGGTTTTTTCAAGACATATAGGCAGATCCGAGAAAGGTTTTCTTGGAAAGGATTGAAAGGAGAAGTACAACGCTACATTCAGGAGTGTCCTGTTTGTCAAGTGAATAAGAATGAGCATACATTTCCAGCCGGGTTTCTGCAACCACTTCCAATTCCCAATCAAAAATGGGAAAGCATTTTGATGGATTTCATCATTGGGTTGCCCAAGGCCCAAGGGAAGGATTGTATTTATGTGGTGGTGGATAGGCTAACCAAATTTGCTCATTTCTTCGCCATTACCAACACTTTTTCTACAACACAAGTTGCAGATCTATTTTTTCGAGAAGTGTTTAGGCTGCATGGGTTGCCCAAGAACATTGTAAGTGATAGGGACATCAAGTTCCTAAGTACTTTTTGGCAAGAAGTCTTCAGAATGAGTGGTACTGTGCTCACTCCAAGCACTAGTTACCATCCCCAAACAGATGGTCAAACTGAAGTAGCGAACAAGTGGTTGGAAGGCTACTTGAGAAACTATGTGTCAGAACAGCAAAGAGCATGGGTCAAGTGGCTGCATATAGGGGAGTACTGCTACAATTCTTCTTTCCATATGTCGATTAAGATGTCTCCTTTCTTGGCGCTTTATGGGTATGAAGCACCTAGTTTTGCAGATTTGGTGTTTGGTGACAGCAAAGCACCCCAAGCCAAGGATTTGTTGCAGCATAGTCAAGACATAATGAAATCCTTGAAAGATAATTTGCAGATTGCACAAAATCAGCAGAAATTGTATGCTGATCAGAGGCGTGTTGAGCGTTCATTCGAGGTTGGGGATATGGTCTATCTTCGATTACAACCTTATAGACAATCTACTCTTAAGAAGAGTGGAGCTGAGAAGCTCAAATCCCGCTTCTATGGGCCATTCAGGGTCATCAAAAAAATTGGGGCAGTAGCTTATGAATTAGAGCTACCTTCTGATAGTAGAGTGCATAATGTCTTCCACGTGTCTCGCCTCAAGAAGGCACTTGGACATAATGTGGTACCTTCATCACAGTTGCCACCCTTGGATGAAGAGGGACAATTGGTTCTAATTCTAGAGGAGATACTCGATTTCAGAGAACGTTCTTTGAGGAAAAGAACCATCAGAGAATACCTGGTGAAGTGGAAGAACCTGCCTATGGAGGATGTGACTTGGGAAAGTGAAGAGATTCTGCAGCATCCTGGTTTGCGATTGCTTGAGGACAAGCAATCTTGGGGAGGGCGGACTGTAATGTCCCCTTCTCAATCCTGATATTTCCAGTGACCGTTGGTTTTTTTCTGGAAACCCGGAGGCTAGTCGGAAGGTAAAATTAGGGTTTCCTATTTTTTGAGGATGTCTTTGCTTGAATTTGGTGGATTCAATGGCGGATTCTTTCTGGGTTTTCAGAGAGCTTCACAGTGGTGTGTTCATCTCGGCATTCTGAGCATTTCCAGGAATTTACTATTTTTAGTAAATTCTATTTTTTGCAGTAAACAGGATGGTCTCAGGCAGTTGACTTTCCCCTTCAGTTGACTCAAGTGGCGTATTTAGTTTCAGACTTTAGAATGTAGTTTTGGGGAGTTGAGCTCATTTCACTTAAAAAATAACATTATAATTTAAATGTTATTTTATCACCTTGGCCTAGTCAAATGACTTAATGTTATTTTAAAAGGTGGACTTGAAGGGTGGCGCCATCATTAAGGATATATTTAATTTTTGATAAAATTTTCCAAAGTCAAAGCAAGTTAAGATGGGCTCATTAATCAAGGTGTTGATTTTAATTAAAATATGAATATTGAGCTAAAAGGGAAAAGGATGCCATCTTGAAGAAAGAGCTAGGGTTTTGTCATTGAGTTGGATTTTAGGGTTTCGTGAAGTCAACCGAAACTTATAAAAAGGAGACTTGAGCATTATTTCATCATCTTTGGTCTACCATACTGTTATGCTGCCGGATTGGCTCTGGGTTTGCTTCGAGGAATGAAGGCCTCCTAGCTCAGGCATCGATTCTTGTTTGCAAGACAACAACTAGTGGTGATTCAGTCTATTTATGAGTTGCACTTAGTGTGTGCATTGTGTTCAGCTTATTGCATTATTAAATCTGATTTGGCATGTTAGTGGTTTTCAGCATTTTGCATTATTTAATACAGCAGATTCGAGTTTTCAATTGTAGGTCAAAAAATACAAAAAAAAGTGTTCTGGGTGTTGATCATATCTCTTTGTCTAGGAAGGGCGCATCATTAGTTCAAGTTTCAGATTTTTTAGTTAAGTATTGATTTTTTAATGAAGGGTCAAACTTTTCAGTTGGGCCGTACCTCTTAAGGTTGTCTTGAATTCCGTGCAAATTGTATTTGTGGTATTTGAGTCTGTTTTAGTGTTTGGTCTTGGTTGCCTTTATCATTAGAGTGCATCGCATTTTATTTCACATCGATTGGACATAAATTGAGGAAGTTATGAACAATTCTCTAAGATTGTAAGCTACTGGTTATCTGACAAAAAGTGCAGATCTAATTGTGATAGTTCGAGAAATCTGCATCTTCCTTATTTGGCAATAATTTCTTTGTAAGCTGGCAGTAGTACTGACGAGTTGTTCTTAATATTGCTTCATCATTATTCGTGATAGTCATTACTCCTCCAGTAATTGTTGTAATAGGCCAACCTCCGCCCTATGGTAGCTACTTTCCCACTCTGGGTTAGCAAGCACATTCTGGGTGTTGAGTGTTTTCAGCTTTTAGCATTTCTTTTCAAGCATTGTTATTTGTAATCACTCCGCCATATGGTCGCCCCTCACTCCATTCTGGATTGGGTAGCACATACTTGGTGTCGAGTTCCCTTTCAGCATTTAGAGTAGAAGATCCTTTGACCACATGCTCGCCATCATCGGCTCCATCCTTGATTAGAGTTCCTGCATAAGCACTTTGTTTCAGATCCTCTGACCAATGCTCACACCGTGCCCACATCGGGACCCTGGTGTACATTTTGGTTAGAGTTGCTTTTGCACATTTTGGTTTATCCTCTAACCTTAACGGGTGCTTTGTTTGTAATTTGCAATTTCATAAAATCGAAAAAATTGGCTCAAAATATTTCAAAGTGAGGTGGAAGGAAGGTACATGATGTGGAGGAAGGACAAGTACCTTGGAAAAGGGATGATGTGACCTCTCAATGATCACATAGGGAAGAGGAGAATCTTGGGTGAATAAAAGTGAATAAAATTCACATGATTGGAAGAATCTAGTGGATGAGACAAGGTTCCTAAAAAGGTGGGAACTTGCCACATGTGAGTGATGTGACAAGTCAAAGATTCTAGAAGACTTTGGCACATGTGAAGTGACAAGTCAAAGGTTATAGAATTTGCATGGGGAAGAGAAGATTCCTTGGAGGAATAAAAGTGAATAAAAAATTCACATGGGAAGAGAGGAGCCTTGGATGAATAAAAAAGAATTAAAAATTCCTTGGGGGACAAGGAGAGTTGACCAAGGTACTGATTAGGCTTAATTGATCAGTAATTAGAAGATAATTAGTGGTTAATAAGGACTAGAAGCCAACTTGGAAAAGGTGGAGGATGTGACACATCCTAATCAAGGATTAGGCATGTGCACATCCCTAATGAAGAGATTAAGAGGTTGATTAAGATTAAGTGAAGGATGTGACATGTGAGGAATTAAATCATTTGGTGAAAAGGAGAATAAAGGGTAAGGTATTTAATTATTAATTAAATACTTTAGGGATTTAGAAGAATTAAGGGTATTAATTAAATAATAGTGATATTACTTAATTAATAAAAATAAGAGGATATTAGATGAAAAGGGAGTAAATTTGGACAAATGAAGTGTCCAAATTTAGGTGTCTACAATTGTAATACAAGGTTTCCTCTCAACAATTCTTTTCATCTTTTTCTACAAAGAGAAGACACAAGACCATTAACTGAACCAGTCAAACCTGGAGTATCAACAACAGAGTCCATTGGTAAATCTTCCATCTGAGGCTCATGAATGGGAGTGTGGTATTCCACATCATCTGACATCTTTTCCTTCTTCCAAATAAAGTGTTGTTTCTTATTCCTCAAGCAGGTAACAAAGGCATGACCCACTCTACCACAAGAATGACAAATAATCAGACAGTCTTAATATTCAATTTGTTGCCCCCACCTACAAAATTTTGAAGACAAGGTTATCTTGGTAGAGAGAATAAGGTTATTATCCACTAACAAATAATATCTAGCAAACAAGAATATCTTCATGCATTTAGTAATCTTATCAAAAGTAAAAATTGCCCAAAAGAGTTAGCAATGCTCATAAAAATATTTTCATTCCAAAACTCCAAAGGAAACCTTGGTAAACAAACTCAAACATGAAACTTAATAGTGTTTGTCATTGGGTTGAAACTAGGAAACCACCATTGAAGGCAAAGACCATTCAAGCCCAGAAACCAGGGGCCTTCAAGAAGAACCTGTTACCAAATTTTCACTTATAGCTCAATCAAGTAAAGCTTTTTGTTTTGAATTGATAGAAGAAAGGGTACATTTTCATCTTTCCTATATTACATTCAAGTGCATAAATGAAATAATCCAAAAATATTCCATTTACAAATAACTGCATTCATACAAGTGCATGTAACATAAGAAGGATTTACATAAGTATTTTTTGAAACAAAGAAGTAGTCTTTAATGAATGTAGAAAATGTACATTGTCTCACACAAGCTGTGAGACTGAATTTACTTATTCAATGAAAATGAAGAAAATTATATACATGAATAAGTAAATAAAATTAATGTGCATATAAGGAAGGAGACTAGTCATTTCCTGAGAATGACTAGTTCTAGATGTGTCATCTTGTCTTGCTGCTACCCCGAGCTGCTTGTGTCCTTCCTAGCTCCATATCACTCCTAGTTCCTACATCTGGAAATAAGTAATGGTTTTAGATCAATGCTCTAAGCAATGAAAGATCTCAAATCTTACACAAACAAACACCTATGCATGTATAAATTGATCTCCAAATGCATTAAACAAGCATGCAAACCTTGAGTGTCCTGAAGAAAAATGAGGTCATCAAACACATCCAAAATATACATTTATTTTTCTAACATGTTTGCTTCATGTGTAGATATAGGGAAGTAATATTATTGTTTTTATTCATCCGATTACAACATGTGGGATAAATGTGGCTCCCACAAGGGTTGAGCCCAACGTGCTTGTAGTTTGTGTTATGATCAGATTAAATTATTAATTTTTCCATGATAGTGTAATGCAATTGAGGATGCATTTATCATTGATAACAATGAAGTTCATGAATCCACTATTATAAACAATGATGGATACGCAATGGGATTATAGTGTTTAAAAATCTAAACACAAGGTATAGTCATCATAGTGAAGATAAACAAATCAGATGTTTTATTCTATGTGTAGTGAGATAACTTAACTCTTAATGGTATGCAGACTTGTTGACGTTATCTATCAAAATACTATCATCTATGTATTACAAAAATACAAAATACTCTATATAGTTGAAAAAGAGATGATACCCTTTAGGTCAGTTCATGAAAATGGCACAAAGATAGTTACATTTTTTCTAACAATAGCACTATTGCTAAATGAATAATTCCTAAAGTATGAGGACCACTGCAAGTATGACTTGAGAACATGTCTGATTATCATGCATAAGTTTTGACATAGGACAGATGTTATAGGTCTATCATGAAGATATGACAACCCTACAAGGAGAAAATATATGATAAGTGGAAGGGTGAGGTCATATAAGTCTTTGACTAGAATATGAAGCATAAAACCCTAGATGCATTGTTAACCAACATTGAATAAGTGCACTGGAGTATATGCATTATGTTTAGTATAATGTATACATGATTACATTTCTTTGATATCAACAGAAAATAACATCACAAAATAAATGATTAAGGGAACTATGCTTGGAGTACTTTTCAATATCCAATAGTGATGATGGCATCAAAGTCAATGAGGTCCATGAAAATTATTGAATGAATTATTATCATGGATTACATGGGGAATAAGTAGCAAAAAGTTCATGATAATCAAGTACAATTTTATTTTGTGCTAGCTTTGTGTCACCCAGATATGAGAGAATCTGTGCAAAATTTGAAGATTTTATTTTCAAATATGAAGGAAGTTCAAACATAAGTATGATATTTTGTGAAAAAGTGATAGTAATATGTGAAAGGATAGCCTGAAGGCTTGCAGGTTTCACAAAGACAATATTCTCTTTTATTCTTAAGAGGTTACTTAATGATCATGATGGATTGAGTATTATTTACAAACCATTCATGTCAAGTATATCAATGAACAATATATAGAAGACTCAAATAGCTGAAAGACATAGATCTTCATCATTCAGAACATGACATCAAATAACAATGAGAAATGCTTATACATGAAATTCAAGTGGAGTTTGAAGAGTCTTAGGCTACAGGAACGAAGATAAAGCAAACCCTGGAGGGGTTTTATCAAAGTAGACTTCTGAGCATGGCCATTGTAGGAAAAATGCTTAAGAATGCATAGTTATAGAAAGGAATATGGGGGCCGAGTCAGGCTGTGAGATGGATTTTTTCTTACGAAAATATGAAAACAATAGCAAGAATTTTGTTTTTTTTAATGGAAAGCTCCTTAATTTCTTAACAGAACTAAGAAAATGAAACCCAGAGCAGCCATGAAAAATGTAGGGGCCAAGCAAGAATGCCTGAAAGAAGAAACACTCATGGGTTTTGTGTAAGAAAAGCTTTGTGTTTCATGAAAAATCATGTACTTTTCTGAATGGAAAAATCACAGAACCCTCAGCCTGTTTCATGAAAATACATGTATTTTTTTGGAAATGAAGGCATAAAAAACCCATGACAGCCATATATATAAAGAAAAATTAGAGAATGTATGAATACGCATAAAACCCTCATGGGGTTTAGTCAAAAACTCATTGAATATGAGTGGGAAAGGAGAATTTTTGAGAAGCCATGAAACATCTTACCTTTCTTCATATTTTCTTTTTGATATTTTGCATAAAGAACTTGCGTGAGTTGTGTTCCAGAAGCTTTGATACGCGGCCAAGAGAAGTGAAGAAATCAACATAAAGAAAGAAAAATGAGAATGGGTAAGAATAGCTACAGGATCCGTGGCCATGGAGGGCCTGTATAAGAAAAAATAAGTGGAATAAAGGTGGGTGCTACCACAATAGTGGTTTACACTTTATCAGAGATCCTGATTTTTGCTGAAATCATATATTTTTAGAAAATATAATGATTTAAGCATTGAAAAGTTCCATTTAAAGGATTCCAATTGAAGAGGGTTTGATCAAACCACATAAGACCAATCCCCCATGGATAGAACCCCACTAGTTTTAAACCATACTTATAATGGAGTCTCCTTTACACTTATCAAAATGCTGATAAAAAACCACTTTTGATTTACCTTTTGGGGGATCAAATGAATTCATTTAAAATTTATTTTTTGTAAGTATGTAGCCCTTATTATAACCTTCCAAAAAAGTATAATTTTAATTAAATTAAATTTGATTATTATATTTATTTTTTATTTCTTGTGAATGTAGGTTTTTCACTAAAAATCAAGCTCTATGTTCTGCACATGTGGAAAAATAGTAGATTATCAAAATAATATATTGAAAAATATGTTTAGGTTGGGTATTGATGTCCTTGATGCATTAAAAAAAAAGAAATTTGATACATATAGAAAAAATTATGTTGTATATAGTCCGCCTATGTTTGAATTGTAATTGGTTTGACTTCGAAACTTGATTAAGGAAAAAATATTTAATAAAAAACTATGAAACTGAATGAAATGGTTAGATATTGTAGTTACAAATCTAAATTCAAAAAAATTAGAATTTAATCCTTCATACAAAAAAAATTATGTTGTATATGTGAGCATCACTCTTTAAAAATGTTGTTTACTGATAAAAACTAGTTTTCGAAGGAGATGAAAAAAAGTGCAATACAATTCCAAAATTTTTGAAAAAAATATATTTAGAATCTATAGACAAAACTTCACAAATCACTAGTTTACATCATCTTCAAATTCCTCACGGTTTAGCCGCTATAGGAGCCCAAAAGTGAAGATTTAGTTTAAAAAAATCAGTTCAGTGTCCAGTTTGCCCAAAAATTGTAAAGCAATATTGTGTGATCACCTAGGCATTTTGTGAAAGTTACTTATAAAAATGCTAACCAGTGTGTTTCTATGGAGAAAATCAACAGATTTTTGTACAAAGATGCCTCTGTAACTGCAGGAAGTTCACCATTGAAGATCTACAAAAAGCTCAAATTGAAACCCTCACGGATGGCGGCCAAGCTTCCTCAAGAAGCTTCATGAAGAATAAATGAAATATCTTTTTCATTGTTTTCCTATGTTTTATTTAGGGTTTGGAACCCTAAGTATGCTGATAAAGTGAAATGGCATTTTATGCATTTGTAAAAAAAAATTCAATTAATACTTGACCCCGTAGCCAAGGAAAGATGTTTTATGCCTTAGGCAAATATGATACCTTGTGTGTTTTACCTCTTTAAAAATGTCAATGATACATCAACAAGAATGCCACCTCAACATGTGAGTGCCTTTTCAGCCTGTTCGAGCATTTGAAGATTGTCTTAAATTTTTGCATATTTATCAAATGTAAAACATATGACTTAAAGGTGCAATTATAAGCCTTTAAAGTCATATTGTTATAATTTAATGCAAATGGAGGAGGGGTGACTTGGTTGATGAGGAGATAGTTATCTATTGTTTAATGCCTCTTGAGAGATTTTAGGGAGTGTTATAGGTTGTTTGACAACATGAGGAGGAGATGTAGGGTGATTCATCACCTTGTTTAGAGAATATAGGCTTTATGTTTCAACTTGGAGCATTTTTTTGGGTGCTTTTATGGTTTGACATGGTCAAGTTTGACCTTTTCATCTATTTGGAGCTCTTTTGGATAAAATCTGGTGGCTAGATTTTAGGCCTTATTGTGACATCTGACCCAAGGAGGTTGGAAATTCCTTATTTGGTGTAACTGTTTGGAGCTTGGTTACTTAGTGACTTTTGTAACTCATTTTAAGTTAGTTCTTGATATGTATTTTTTGCCTTGAGACATTTTGTAGTCCTTTGGAGATTACAACATCTTTTGTGACTCATTTCTGGATATGAAATAAAGATAACACCTTGGATATTATAGACTCAATTTTTCCTTCTTATTCTTGCATAGTTGTGTATTACCAAGTGATTGATCAAGTTATTAGTGAGGTATGTCAATCTCCTTATAGTTTTGTTTCACATTTTCATGCCATTTCTGCAAAAGTATGCTCATGCAGGTTGTAGGTTGTGTTTAAATTTGCATATGTCTTTTAGAATATGAAAGTATTTTCCTTTTAGAAGATAATGCATTCAAACTTTCTTGTGAAATGTTTTTTCGTGAACCTACAAAATTAAGTTGAGAAATTTAAATTCTGTCATTAGTGTTCAAGTGTATGAAAGTCTAAACTTTCATAGTTCTAGCTAGTTTGGTGTATACCCAATACTTTCATTTTCAACATTTTCCTTTCAAGCATTCCTTTTCCCTTTTCCTTTCAAAATTAGTAGTTTTAGGTGATAAAAAATGAGGAAGCTGGCCTTCTCCAGAGATTCACTCCAATCCTTAGGTCTCACATGCCTAGGAGTGTTTCCATGTTCCTCCTGAAAGCTAAGTTCTTCAACTTAGCAAGGGTGCATTTATGAGAGATAATAGTTTTTGGCACACTCGGTGGGACACGTTCATCAATGTATTTTTCTAGTTTGGTATGCAACCAATAGTTTTCAGGCCTTTTCAGAGGTTATTGAAGCATATCTGGCAACTCCATGAAGTGAAGAACAATAGAGATAGTGCTATTACAACTTATGAAAAAAATACAAACAAGGAGTTCTAAAGATTTTGAGTTTTTGCAACTGTCACCACCCAGAAGACAAGGCGGAATAGCAAAAAGAACCCCGCCATTGAAGAGAGTTCAGTTGACACCACCTAGTGTTAGACCCAAATCTTTCTTCTCACCACCAAGGAGGAGAGGTAGACCATCCAGGAGGTAGATTAATACTCATTCTGCCTCACCAAGTATTAGAACAACAAATTCATCTTCAAGCAGCCCAAAGAAAGGTATATTTGCTGCTTCTATAGGTTCAGTTGTACCTACATTTTCAAGTTATGTTGCTTCAACAAGTTCTATTCTTGCTGTTCAAACTCAGATTAATCCACCTCAACCACCTCCAATGGCTAGAAACCAGCCTTTTGTGCCATTTAATGGAGACAATCCATTAAATTTGGCACAACATAATGACATACCTATGGCTACCCTGAAAAATTTACCAATTTTAATTTGAGAGGATCAGACTACCCCTATTGAGCACATAAGGGATGTAGCCTCATTGTGTGGCATTGACCATATAACTCAGGAGGACGTAGCTATTAGGTTGCTTTTTGCATCATTTAAAGGGAAGACTTTGTAGTGGTTTAGAGGTCTAGCGGCTAGCACCATTACAACTTGGGATGAATTAGGAGATAAGCTACATAGGCAGTTCCAAGATAAATTAGACCCTTTATATTTCATAGAGCAGCTTACAACTAGCAAGAGACCTCCTCAAGAGTAGATGTCAGACTTCCACTTTCGATTTCAGAGGAATTGGAATAGAATCCCTACTATAGTAAGACCCTCTCCTGATTATGCATTTTTGTACTATCTAAGAGCTCTCAACAACGATATATCAGTCATGATACAATCAATGGGAGTGGTGTCATTACCTGATGCTTATGAGATAGAAATCAGAGTAGAGAATAGCTTAATACAAGCTGGAAAGATTTCTCCTAGGCCACCAATGCCTATCTTTCCAGATATTCAACCTAATACGCCTTTGCAGATACCTCCTTTTGCACCTTTTCTAGCTATACCAACATTACCAGCTACTGTTCAAGATGCTGTTAGTAAAGAATTTTTTGTTCCAAGCTCATCTCAAGAGCTACAAGAGATCAAAAGTATACTTTATAATTTTGGTAACAAGTTAGTGAGATTAGAGAAGCAACAATCTCGTAGCAGACCACCTTATCAACAGAAGAACCAAGCAACAAATCAGCCTTATCAGGGTCAACAACAACAGTACCAAGGCAACAGGAAAACACACCAAGGTAATTACCAAGGTGCTAGGCAAAACATAAATTCAAGGCCTTTCCAGGCATACAATCCTACTCTAGTTAGTGCAGCTAGGGACCTTGTCCCTATTCAAAACAACCTGGCTACAGATTATGAATGGTGCTATCCTTGCAACCAATCACATAATCAAGCCACATGATCAACTAGAGTCATTAATCAAGCATTAATGGTATAGAGTGCTTCAAGTTCACAACCTAACATACCTAATGATGGAGCTCCATAGTAGTAGGAGCAACCTCCAAGTGATGCTACTCTGCTAAACTGGCAGGGAGAAGAGTTTTGTAGAGTTAATGGAGATGATTCTCCAGTTGTAGTAAAAACATGAGCAAAGAAAAGAGCTTTTGAGCTTGAGAAAATAGTTGATAAAGGAAAAGCAACGGCTGCAAAACCATCTACATCACAAGTGCCTCACATTTTGCAAAGAAAATCTCAAGGAGTTTCCAAGGAGTAGCCATACTTGCAAGCGGATCATGCTGGTGTAAAGACCCATCAAAAGGTAAATCCGACTATATCTTTTAATATTATTGATAATATGAAAAATATGAATGTAACGATGTCTATGTGGGATTCATTAGCTATCCTAGGTCAAAAGGACTTGTTGGAGAAAACTTTTTTTGATTTAAAAGTGTCTAAAGAGCCACCAGTAGGTCAGGTTAGAGCTATTTTCATAAACACTCCTCAAGATAGCAAACAACCCAACAAAGAAATAGGTAAGGATGTCAAACCACCTCCATTTTATGTATCTTTGGTTATAGGTGATAAATTAGTCCATAAATGTATGGTGGATAGTGGGGCTAGTAGCTCTGTGATGCCAAAGAAGATTACAGATAAGTTAGGACTGAAATATCAACCTTTAGAGAAGGGAGTAGTCCAGTTAGATGGAACCTTAGTTAATACCTTAGGTTTCATCAAAGATTTGAGCCTTACACTTCATGCTTGCCCAAATTTTTTAGTTCCTCAAGATATATGTGTGATTGATCTATCGCCTTTCTTTGCCTTGTGTCTATCAAGAGGCTTTACAACCAAAATAGGAGGTTATGTATCTGCTGACTAGTCACATATGTTGTTTAGAACAAGATATGGAACTAAGGTTACCATTAAGTTTGAGAAATTGGCCAAGGATCATATAGAACCTTATAATCCAAGTGTGATTAATGCTGTTCCAAGTGATGTAGATACAAATTGTGTTGTTTTTGATGATAGTGAGCTTGTTGCTTCTCAAAAGTTGCAAGCTGAGGGGGTACTTGACGTGTTGTTGCATGAGTAGACAACATAGAATGTGGTGGATAATCCTGATGATCATATTCAAGATGTTGGTAGGGGTGTCTATGTGCTACATGAACCTAATGCAGAGGTTCCAAATATTGAGAAGAGTATAGATCAGCTGCTAAATCAACAAGATGAGCTTTGGGAAAAGTATTTTGATGGTTCTAGGAGTAAGAATGGAGCTGGTGGGGGTGCAATGCTTGTGTCCTCGCAAGGTGATAAGTACTTTTCTGAATTTAATTTTTCCTTTGTGTGTTCTAACAACACTACTGAGTATGAGGGTCTTATTCAAGGTCTTGAATGGGAAAGAAAAAGAGGAGTAAGTTGTATGAAGGTCTATGAAGATAGTGAGTTAATTGTAAATCAAGTGAGAGACCTGAATGTTGCTAAAAATGATGCCTTGAAGTCCTACAGAAATAGGGTCTGGAATGTAATAGAAGAATTTAGTGCGTTTAACTTGGTTTCTATCCCTAGAAATCAGAACAAACATGCAAATAGGCTTGCAACCATTGGAGCACAGTTTGATATTCCTAATGATATCAAGAAGGAGAAGGTACAAAAGTATGTGAAAGTTGTAGTTAGGCCCTCAATTACTGATAACAGTGTTCAATGTCAAGTATTTGACAGTGATGAGAAGATTCTATCTTTTCTACTTGAAGAAGATTAGTTTTCTATGGCGAATCAAGAAAAGCTTAAGCAGTAGTATGACGACCAAGTTATACAGCTAAAGAAAAATAAGCTACCCAAGGGCCTAGTCACCTTGGAATGAATTTTCAGTATTGATGATCAGCTTAAGAAGGGTAAAGCTGGTTTGCAGATCAAAGAACACTATGAAGAACTAGAGATTTTGAAAGGTAAACTTCTTAAGGTTGGTAAAGTCTATTCAACTGAAGATAAACAAGATTTTGTTGCTTTATGTCAAGAATTTCATGATGTATTTTCTTGGGAGTACTCAGATTTGAGAGGGTTTGATCCCCATATTTCCCAACAAACCATAGAATTAGAGCCTGATGCTAAGCCTGTTAGGCAAAAAAAAAGGCCTTTAAACCCAAAGTTAGAGCCTCTTATGATTAAAGAGCTAACCAAATTGGTTGGGGGGGGGGGTATTATCTTTCCAATTAAACATACTTCATGGGTATCTAAACTTGTACCGGTTAGAAAGAAAAATGGAGAGATCAAACTCTATAGATTTTAGAGATCTTAACAGAGTGTCATTGAAAGATCATTAATTGCTGCCCTCCATGGAGCAGATCCTTCAAGTAGTTGCTGGGTCAGAGAGATTCTCTTTATTAGATGGTTATTCTAGTTATAACCAGGTACTAGTAAAAGAGGAAGATCAATACAAGACCACTTTTACAACAAATTGGGGTACAATGGCCTACAAGAGAATGCCTTTTGGACTGTCTAATGCTAGAGCCACTTTTCAGAGGGCTATGGTCATGGCTCTTCAAGGTTTGATCAATAAAATTGTCCTCATTTATCTAGATGATGTCACTGTATTTTCTAAGAATGCTGATGAGCATCTGTCCCATTTGAAACAAGTATTTGAAAAATGTAGGGAATTTGGTATATCCCTTAATTCAAAAACGAGTATCTTTGCTGCCCATGAAGGCAAGCTTCTTGGACACATAGTGTCAAAATAGGGGATCACTATTGATCCTGAGAGAGTCAAAGCCATCTTAGAGATGCCATTACCCAATCATAAGAAAGGGATGCAAAGATTTTTAGGTAGAATTAACTTTTTGAGAAGATTTATACCTGACATTGCAAATCTTTTACAACTGTTGGCTGCCATGTTAAAGAAGAATGCAATTTTCAGTTGGACTAGGGAGGCCAAATACAATTTTGAAGCAATTAAGGAAACTTTAGCAATAACTCCCACTCTGGTAAATCCATATTTTTCAAAGGATTTCACTTTGTATGCTTTTGGTAGCATAAATTCTATTTTTGCTATGCTGGTTCAGAAAAATAATGATGATTTAGAGCAACCAATAGCCTTTTTTAGTCAAGGTTTAGCTGATTATGAGAAGAAGTATAATTTTTTTGAGAAGCATGTTCTTGCTATGATCAAGAGCTTAAATAAATTTAAGCCTATAGTCTCTAACAATAAGATTCATGTTATGGTAGCGCACCCTAGTGTGAAGGAATTTATACTGAGCAAAGAATTGAATGAGAAAAGAGCAGGGTGGATCACAAGAGTTATGGAATTTTATGTTGAAATCAAAATCACAAAGCTTGTTAGAGGTAAAGGACTATGTGAACAATTATCCTCAAGTCTTGAAAATGAACATAAATAAAAAACAAAGACTATTTTAGTAAATGATAATGAGTTTCAGAATGATGCACCTGTGCTAGATGCAAGTTGGCTTCAAGATATGACCCATTTTCTACAGACTGGTGAATGTCCAATATGTTTAGATAGAGCTAAAAGAAGATACTTCAGGTTGCAGTCTATACCATATGTGCTAATTGATATAATTATTTTCAAAAAAGATACGAATGGTGTTCTTTTAAGGTGTATTGACAATGATCAAATAGAAAAAGTACTTCACGAGTTCCATGATGGAATTGCAGGGGGAAATTTTTCCCTAAGAACAACTTTCTGGAAGATAATGAGAGCTAGCTATTATTGGCCTATCTTGTTCAAGGATGCCCATGCTTGGGCAAGAAAATGTGTAAAATGTGCTCTTTTTGCAAGAAAAGAGAGGCTTCCAACTTTTCCTTTGCAACCAATTCAGGTTGAACAACCCTTCATGAGATAGGGAATTGATTTTATTGGACCAATAAATCCACCTTCAAGTGCAAGTCATAGGTGGGTACTGAAAATAACTGACTACTTTACACAATGGACTGAAGTAGTAGCTTTGAAAGAAGGCAATGAATCTTCTGTTTTGAGCTTTTATGAAGATATAGTAACTTGGTTTGGAATACCTGAGTCAATTATCTTAGATAATGCCTTAGCATTTGTTTGTTTAAGAGTACGTGATTGGGCTGTCAAAAATGACAATCATTTAAATATCTCTTCAAATGATTACCCTCAAGGTAATGGTTTGGCTGAGATTACAAACAAGAATCTGATTAGGTTTATTAAGAGAACCTTGGAGGATAACAAACGAACTTGGCACACCAATTTGAAATCTACTCTGTGGGTAGATAGAATAACTCCTAAGAGGTCAATTGGAAATTCTCCATATGTATTGGTTTATGGTAAGGAGGCAAGATTTCCTTTATCTATAGAGCTGCCAGCTCTTGATATTGTACATCAACTAGAGATGTTTGAAGAACATGACCCAATGTCTATTAGATATGCTCAAGTGATGGAGCTGGACGAGACAAGAGATAAGGCAATGAAGTCTTTGGAGTATCATCAACTCCAAACAAAGAGAGTCTTTGATAAGAAAGCAACTCCCAGAGTGTTTAGAGAAGGTGATGCTGTGATCAAATGGGATGAGTTAAAGAGCAGGATAGGTAAACACATGAAGTTTGACAACTTTTGGAGTGGTCCATTTGTCATTACTGAATGCAAGGAGCACAATGCATTCTAGTTATCAAAGATGGATGGTGAAATATTTCCTATCCCAATTAATGGGATACACCTCAAATGCTATTTTGAGGTATGATCTACCCTTGTATATGCTAGGTTAGGATTTATTCTTTCAATAAGTGTTTCTGAACTGTAGTTTAAATGCAAGTTTATTTCCCTAAGTGCTTTTTAAGAATAGTTAGATAGTTTTCTTTTTGTTGTTTTTTCTTTTGATAAATAATAAGGTGTCATTCATACAATCAATCTGATTTACAAAAGTTCTAAGTTTGTTTCCTAAGTCATAAGCCTAGTTTTTGAGTGACTCTGTGCCCAAGAATAGGTCTAGGCAATTGGTCAGGATGTTTAGTAGGGAAACATGCAACAGATGTGACCAAAAATGTTACCAGATTTTCACTTATAGCTCAATCAGGTAGAGATTTTTATTTTGAATTGATAGAAAAAAGGGTACATTTTTATCTTTCCTATATTACATTCAAGTGAATAAATGAAATAATCCAAAAATATTACATTTATAAATTACTGCATTCATACAAGTGCATGTAACATAAGAAGGATTTACACAAGTCTTTTTTGAAATAGAGAAGTAGTCTTAATTGAATGTAGAAAATGTACATTGTCTCACATAAGCTGTGAGACTGAATTTAATTATTCAATGCAAATGAAGAAAAGTATATACATGAATAAGTAAATAAAATTAATGTGCATATAAGGAAGGAGACCAGTCGTTGCCTGAGAATGACTGATTCTGGATGTCTCATCTTGTCCTGCTGCTGCCTTGAGCTTCTTGCATCCTTCCTAGCTCCATACCAATCCTAGTTCTTGAATCTGGCAATAAGTAATGGTGTTAGAGAAATGATCTAAGCAATGAAAGATCTCAAACCTTACATGAATAAACACCTATACATGTATAAACTGATCTCCAATTGCATTAAACAAGAATGAAAACCTTGAGTGTCCTGAAGAACAATGAGGTCATCAAACACATCCAAAATATGTATTTTTTTCTAACATGTTTGCTTCATGTGCAGATATAGGGATGTAATATTACAATTTTTATTCATCCAATTACAACACATGGGATAAATGTGGCTCCCACAAGGGTTGAGCCTATCGTGCTTTCAGTTTGTGTTATGATCAGATTAACTTATTAATTTTTCCATGACAGTGTAATGCAATTGAGGATGCATTTATCATTCATAAAAATGAAGTTCATGAATCCATTGTTATAAACAATGATGGATAATCAATGTGATTACAGTGTTTAAAAAGATAAACACAAGGTATAGTCATCATAGTGAAGATAAACAAATCAAATGTTTTCTTCTATGTGTAGTGAGATAACTTAACTCTTAATGGTATGCAGACTTGTTGATGGTATCTGTTAAAATATTGTCATCTATGTATTACAGAAATACAAAATCCTCTGTATAGTTGAAAAAGAGATGATACCCTTAAGGTCAATTCATGAAAATGGCACACAGATAGTTACATTTTTTCTAACAATAGCACTATTGCTAAATGAATAATTCCTGAAGTATGAGGAGCACTGCAAGTATGACTTGAGAACATGTCTGATTATCATGCATAAGTTTTGACATAGGGCAGACGTTACAGGTTTGTGATGAAGATATGACAAAACTACAAGGAGAAAATATATGATAAGTGGAAGGGTGAGGTCTTAGAAGTCTTTGACTAGAATATGAAGCATAGTACCCTAGATGCGTTGTTAACCAACATTGAATAAGTGCACTGGAGTATATGCATTATGTTTAGTATAATGTTTACATGATTACATTTCTTTGATATCAACTAAAAATAACATCACAAAATAAATGATTAAGAGAACTATGCTTGGAGTACTTTTCAATATCCAATAGTGATGATGGCATCAGAGTCAATGAGGTCCATGCAAATTATTGAATGAATTATTATCATGGATCACATGAGGAATAAGTAGCAAAAAGTTCATGATAATCAAGTACAGTTTTATTTTGTGCTAGATTTGTGTCACCCACATATGAGATAATCTGTGCAAAATTTGAAGATTTTATTTTCAAATATGAAGGAAGTTCAAACATAAGTATGATATTTTGTGAAAAAGTGATAGTAATATGTGAAAGGATAGCCTGAAGGCTTGCAGGTTTCACAAAGACAATATTCTCTTTTATTCTTAAGAGGTTACTTAATGATCATGATGGATTGAGTATTATTTACAAACCATTCATGTCAAGCATATGAAGGAACAGTATATAGAAGACTCAAATAGCTAAAAGACATAGATCTTCATCATTCATAACATGAAATCAAATAACAATGAGAAATAATTATACATGAAATTCAAGTGGACTTTGAAGAGTCTTAGGCTACAAGAATGAAGATAAAGAAAACCCTGGAGGGATTCTTATCAATGTAGACTTTTGAGCATGGCCATTGCAGAAAAAATGCTTAAGAATGCACGGTTACAGAAAAGAATATGGGGGCCGAGTCAGGGCAGTGAGATGGAGTTTTTCTTACAAAAATATGAAAATAATGGCAAGATTTATTTTATTTTTTAATGGAAATCCCCTTAATTTATTAATAGAAATAAGAAAAGGAAACCCAAAGTGGCCATGAAATATGCAGTGGCTGAGCAAGAATGCCTGAAAGAAGAAACCCTCGTGGGTTTTGTGTAAGAAAAGCTTTGTGTGTCATGAAAACTCATGTATTTTTCTGAAAGGAAAAATCATAGAACCCTCGGCCTGTTTCATGAAAATTCATGTATTTTTTTGGAAATGAAGGCATTAAATACCCACAACAACCATATATATAAAGAAAAATAAGAGAATGTATGAATACGCAGAAAACCCTCATGGGGTTTAGTCAAAAACTCCTTGAATATGAGTGGGAAAGGAAAATTTATGAGAAGCCATGAAACATCTTACCTTTTTTTCAATTTTTCTTTTTGATATTTTGCATAAAGACCTTGTGTGAATTGCGTTCCAGAAGCTTTTATAAGCGGCCAAGAGAAGGGAAAACATCAACAAAGAGAAATAAAAATGAGAATGGGTAAACATAGCTATAGGAGTTGCAGCCATGGAGGGCTTGTATAAGCAAAAATCAAGTGGAATGATGGTATTTTTGTCAAAGTTACTTCTAAAAATGCTTACCAGTGTGTTTCTATGGAGAAAATCGACAAAATTTTGTACAAAGATGCCTCTGTAACTGCAGGAAGTTCACCATTGAAGATCTATAGAAAGCTTAAATTGAAACCCTCACTGATGGCGGCCAAGCTTCCTCAAAAAGCTTCATGAAGAATAAATGAAATATCTTTTTCATTGTTTGCCTATGTTTTATTTAGGGTTTGGAACCCTAAGTATGCCGACAAAGTGAAATGGCATTTTATGCCTTTGCAAAAAATAATTCAGCTAATACTTGACCCCGTAGCCAAGGAAAGGTGTTTTATGCCTTAGGAAAATATGATGCCTTGTGTGTTTTACCACTTTGAAAATGTCAATGCTACATCAACAAGAATTCTACCTCAATATGTGAGTGCCTTTTCAGCCTAATCGAGCTTTTGAAGATTGTCTTAAATTTTTGTATATTTATCAAATGTAAAACACATGAGTTAAAGGTGCAATTATAAGCCTTTAAATCCATATTGTTATAATTTAATGCAAATGGAGGAGGGGTGACTTGGTAGATGAGGAGATATTTATCTATTGTTTAATGCCTTTTGAGAGCTTTTAGGGAGTGTTATAGGTTGTTTTCCAACATGAGGAGGAGATGTAGGGCGATTCATCACCTTGTTGAGAGAATATAGGCTTTATGTTTCAACTTGGAGCATTTTTTGGGGTGATTTTATGGTTTGACATGGTTAAGTTTGACCTTTTCATCTATTTGGAGCTCTTTTGGATAAAATCTGGTGGCTAGATTTTAGGCCTTATTGTGGCATCCGACCCAAGGAGGTTGGAAATTGCTTGTTTGGTGCAACTGTTTGGAGCTTGGTTACTTAGTGACTTTTGTAACTCATTTTAAGTTAGTTATTGATATGTATTTTCTTCCTTGATACATTTTGTAGTCCTTTGGAGATTACATGTTTTGTGACTCATTTATCGATATGAAATACAGATAACACCTTGGATATTATAGAATCAATTTTGCCTTCTTATTCTTATAGTATTTTGTATTACCAAGTGATTGATCAAGTTATTAGTGAGGTACTTTAATCTCCTTATAGTTTTATCTCACATTTTCATGCCATTTCTGCAAAAGTATGTTCATGCAGGTTGTAGGTTGTGTTTAAAATTTCATATGTCTTTTAGAATATGAAAGTATTTTCCTTTTAGAAGATAATGCATTCAAACTTTCTTGTGAAATGTTTTTGCATGAACCTACAAGAATAAGTTGAGAAATTTAAATTCTATCATTAGTGTTCAAGTGTATGAAAGTCTAAACTTTCATAGTCCTAGATAGTTTGGTGTATCACCCGATACTTTCATTTTGAGAATTTTCCTTTCAAGAATTCCTTTTCCCTTTTTGTTTCAAAATTAGTAGTTTTAGGTGATAACAAATGAGGAAATCGACATTCTCTGGAGACTCACTCCAATCCTTAGGTCTCTCATGCTAGGAGTGTTTCCATGTTCCTCCAGAAAGCTAAGATCTGCAACTTAGCAAGGGTGCATTTCTTAGAGATAAAAAAACCCTTAGACAATCATCCACATAGGTAAAAGAGAAAAGGAAGAAACCATTGAGCATAGCAGTTACCTTAACCTGACCTGTATTCTTCCATACCCAAAGGATCCATCTTCTAACATCATCGATTTTGGGGTGAATGCCACAAAATGTCCCAACCTAGGAGCTCTTAAGCCAATCCAAAGACTCAAAAAATAGAGTTAGGAATATTAATTTGAAATATTTTATCCTCCATAACAGCAATATAACTTACATCTATGTCCTCACAGTCAATATCAAGTAGTTGTTTGGATGTGCCACCCACCTCCATAGCTTGAAATTCCTTTGAAGCAAGAACAAACATAGGAGAGGTAGATAAAATAGCCTGAAGAGTGCACAAAATCCCAACCCTACAAGCCAACCTATCAGTGGGTATCTTTGAAACCATAGGGGTCAAATGGGGAGAAATAGGAACAAGAACTTCAAAAGGTGAAGGAGTAACACCCTCCTCAACAACAATGGGGAGAAGGAAACCCTTTCTGAGACTCGTAAAAAGGGGTTTCTCCATAGAACATGCAACCGAAATCCTCTGAGCCTCTAGATAGGCTTTAAGAAGGATGTCAAGAAGAAGTTCATCCTCCTCAATAAACCTCACACTACCCTAGTCAACCTCCTCAGGAAAACCCTCAACAAAATCAACATTCTCAAAAGAGAAAATCTCTTCCTCATCCCAATCAATAGCCCCAAAGTATACCATAAAAGAGATAAGGGAATCTATCAAATCCTCAATAGTTGCATTAAAATCCTCATTAATTGATTCACCATCCTCATCTCCATTAGATGAGAATGAGAGATTTGGGGCATGAGATATAGACACAAAATCCCTATGCATTATCACAATAACAGAAAAGTTTAAGGGGAAGAAACACAAAAAAATAGGATGAAAGGTAGCAGAAGGGGAAGAGGGGAAGCCATAGGGGAGGAGAAGGTGGGGAATTTTTTTTAAAAATTTGTTGTTTATATATATTTGTGAACTTTTGAGTTTATCCTATTATTGTTTATTTAGTTGATGACTACAATAGACACAACTCTTGGCATAAGAGAAAATGGGTATGTGCAGGATCATGATGGGCCAAAAAGTGGCGATATGTAAGTGATATGATGGCCCATGTGGCTGATGACTTTTTTTTACCCAAAATTGATGAAACAAAAAGGGTTTTTAAAGGAGATTCTCAGATTTCCACCAATATAAATTATTCTTTACTTTGAATTTAATGAATTATTATTATTCATTTTCTATTTGAATTATGACTAAAGTCTTGATTGATAGACTGATTGAAAAACATCTATAGATTTCAAATGGTATCACATTTTTTGAATCCAAAACATGTGTCACATTCTATGCTTCATATACTATAGGATTAAAAAAAAATTGAATTTCATGAAGTTTTGATCAAATTGAGGTGGTCAGACATACAAGTTTTTATATTTTTTAAAAGTTGTAATAAAAAAATCATTATTAGTTATTTACTTGGAAAAAAATTACAAAAAAATATGCATCACATCAGGACATGAGTCCTCTACTTATATCTAAAATATTATAAAAAAATATTATCATTTTATTGTGGTTATGGTGGTAAGACTGACACCTACTTGTTATTTTTGTTGGAATCTGGGAACACTGAGAGGTGAATCAGTGTTCTACAATTTTTCACTTTATTAGTCTGATCTTTAAATTACTTACAACATTGAACTGAAGGAAAGATGCAAGTACATAAAGAAATCATCCACAACATGATAACATATGGATTTTTACATGGAAATATGGATTTTTACGTGGAAACCCTATTAGGGGAAAAACCACGGTGGAGGTCAATCCACAATTTGAGTACTCAAATATAAGTTTTACAAAATGGGAATGAACTTGCATTCAGGCACACTGCCTAGAGATCACTGCTCAAAATAGGAAGGATCACTACCTTACAAAATGTTCAAATTAAATCCAACCGAGGAATTGAACTAAAGAGATAGCATCTATCAATGCTTGATTATAGTTCCAGTTATGTACATTTATCGATTTCTAACCTTCTGTCTGATTCTGCTTTTCTGCTCTACTCAGATTTTAATTCACATCACAAATCCTCTCTATCCTTATGATATTCACATCATACTTTGCACACTTTAATTTGAATTATACACATACCTCACACATATCTCAAAATGATATAACTGATCACTTATATATATTCACAACAAGAGATTCAATCAACCATATGTCGACTTTCATAAAACATAAAATAATTTTCATCTATCAGCTGAATCCACAAATGATTTTCAATGTGCATCATGCAAATTCGGCCACAAAATAGTGAGGACCCAAAATAAAATCCCCAAAACTGAAAATACTTAGAATAATTTCAACTCAAACATCCACAACACGCCACAGTTACTTAGTCGACCTTCTAGCAGTGATAAATAAAAAATCAATAAACCAGATCTTCTAACTCATAAATGATTGATGCACCAACAAAAAGCTTGAGAATAAGGTATTCTAGATACCCAAAAACATTCCCTAAGATGCGCAACACAAACTGATAAGATGATTATGCATATTGATCGACAAACTTAGCTTCAGTCGGATATCCTATTCTTGAATTTGACTCCCGGTATGAATAGATACTGAAGTGCGTATCGGATCAATGACTTAGGTTTCCATAAATGACAACACCAAAATCCATATGTGAACAATCTCCCCCTTTGGCATTGATGGCAACACTTAGTGAAAAATTACTAAGTGTCAGAACCAACATACTACAATCCTTCAAGACTTCAAAAAGTTATAACTGATACAACTCTCTTACATCCCCCCCTAAGTTTGATAAGGCATTTTTCACTGCTCTTTCTCCCCCTTTGACATCAATGAAAAAGCCAAAAAAGGTTTTCAAAAACTTACTTATCCAAAAAATAGTTCAAAATTTGATGACATCTATCTGTTATTTGATTTAAAAGATTAATTTGTACTTTTCTTTGTACTTGGCGATTTGCATGAGGCCAACAGAGACAGTAGTTGTGAAACTGCCAGTTGAGTTTATGCATTGTCTTAGCTGATTCATATGCCTTTTTAGCTTGGTAAATGATAATCTATACTGCTTCTTTAGATGTACAATTACTTCCTCTTCTTCCTTGTTCTAGAACTCAGAGTCCATGATTTCCTTGATACATTCAATTATCTCTTCTGGTAATGAATTCCATAAACTCTCTAAATTAATTTGGTTGTGCACAAGATGAGCACTTAGTATGTTCAAAATCATGTCCTGCTCATATGAAGGTTTGCAATTTTATGCATTCCATCTTTCTCATGAATAAGCTGCAATAATGTTTCTTTGGTTAAATCACCTTCTTCTTCACCTTCTTCTGTCATTGCATTTTCTTGTTTTGGTTCGGCTAATTCCAGTTCTTTTCCTTGGGTGACCTCAGTTTCCTTATCAAATTCCTCATCTAGAATATCTACAACCACCTATTCTTTTCCTTTCCCTTCAATTCTTGGAGTCTTGTATACCAGAGGAGTACAAACAACAATTTATTTTTCTCTTCTCTTCTTCTTTTCCATCTCACTGGAGGAAGAACCAACTTCAATTGCTCTTATCAGAAGGGAAATACCAACCGAGCTAATATTTTTTAGCAAACCCTTAAAGAAACTTTCATATACTTGATCGCAATTTTCCAAATTGTTAGAGTGCATGTAAATTTGTTTGCACACTGGTTCACTCTCTTTCCATATTACATTGTTGTTCATTGGTAAGCAATTCAAAAAATATATCACAAGACATATAACTAGAGTACCAAACCTGAAAGGGTAACCTATCGTCTTTGTCAATTGTATTGTCTCCAACAATTGATCCTTCAATAATCCACAAAGATCAAAATCTTGATCTTCCATTATCATCTTGTGAGAAATGTAAACAAAACCTGCTGAAGTTGCACCTTCTGTATTTTTGAAAAATATTTTGTAGGATATTCCATGCACAATGTACCTTGTCACTAAATCTCTAATTGTTGAGATTATTAATGCCCTTTGATCTCCAATAACTCCAGTTAGGGTTTCAAATTCTTTATTTCGAATTGACTTATTCTTCGGTACATCCACAAATTTGCATAATCCTGTTAGATTTTCAATCACTTCTTTCGAGATATAGTAGGGTTTATCCAGAATTAGAGTATCATCATTCAATCTATGTAGAATGAAATTAACAATGTATACATTTTCGAAATGGGGAAATTCACTTCAAATATCTAAGCTTTTGTGTTTAGCTTCTTTTAGCCTTTTCAATTCATCGTGCGACAACAAGTTCCTTGTGGCTCTAATATTTTCACTGTTATACTCATCTAGGTTGATCATTCCATTGATTTTCTCTAATTTTCCTTTCGTATTCATGTTTTGTTCTTCAACCATGCACCAAATTAAATGAAAATTTCTCAATATAACCGAAGTACCTGATGAATTAGGGTTTTGCTACTGAATTGTCTTTACACCTTTGAAATTATGTTGCTGAGTGCTTCTCCTTTGATATAAAGTGGAAAATGAGGGTTTTAGCTTGCTTTTTATAGCTTGAACACTTAACCTTATGTTGTAATAAATGCTTTTGCCTTAGGTATTCCTGATACCCTATTTTCTCATTTTAGTGAAAGAAAAATTCTCCTACGGACATTTACTTGCTTGAATTTTCTTGTGAGTGTTTTTCCAATACATTTGTAGATCATTAATGCAATTTTTGATAGTCTTTCGCATTCCGATACCAACTATGGATAGGGGAAAAAGGATTTTCTTGAAAAATTCCCCTTAGGCCAATGGCCTAAAATCAATTTTTGGAGGAATTACCGGAAGCAAGTTCTGGTATAGAACCATCTCCTGCATTAGAATTCTTCTTCCTTACCCATGTCTTCTTCATATGATCTCTTAATTCATCCACAATCACTTTCCCTTTTCCTTTATCATCTTTTTGTGCATTTTTGTCTTTATATACCTGACCTCTTCTATTCGTATTTCTGTTTCTGCAGAATTTTGTAATGTGACCGTATTTGTTGCAATTGTAACACACAAAATTTCCTTGTCCAGACCAATCATTCCATTGATTTCTTCTTGATCTGCATTGATTAGCAATATGCCCAAATCTTCCACAGGTATAACATTTAACATTCCTTCTACTGACATACATGTTTGACATGTTTCTGCATTCAATTGACTTATGACCAAACTTATTGCACTTGAAATATTGACCAGAGAATGATGGATCACTTGATTTAATTTTACTTCTACATTGAGCAGCCATATGACCAAATTTATTGCAAGACAAATAGTATCCATTAAAATTTTGAGCATTAGGTTGTCTTATCAGATCCATTTTTTCTTTGTTCATTAGATTACCTTGCTTGAAATTATTTTGTCCAGATCTAGAAATTTCTGCTTTCTCATACCCAATACCTTGCTTGTCATTTCCACTCTTCTGACCTTGAGTCAGCTCATCAAGCTTAATTGAGCTAATGTTGAACTTCTCCTTGTATTCATTTGCAGTAGCAAGTTCATCCTTGAGAATAAGAATCTATTTTTCAAGCTCTTCTTCATTTTTTTTGGACCGTTGTAGCTCAATCTACATCTAAATGAATCCTCCATTAATTCTACTACATTTGTTAGATTTTTATTTTAAGGACTGAGCAAGATTCTCTTCATTCTTCTTTCCTTCTTCAATCTCCTTAGTCAGCTTCATCGACATAGATTCTATCTCATGCTTTAGGGTAGCATTGTCACTAGCAAGCTTTTCACATTCTTCAGTTATTTCCTTCAAGGTTTGATTCAGTTGAGCATCATCCTTGCTTTTGTTCTCTTTTTTCTTAATTTGATCACAAAGATCCTTCCTCTTTTCACTAGATTTAATAATCTGATCCTTCAATGACTGAATTAATTTCTCAGCATCCCTAATGATGCGGTAAAAATGATCAACCAAATACTAGTTCTGCATATCCTACAGCATCGCCACAGTCTGTCATCATCTCTCTTCATCAAGAAAACTACAGTTCTCTTCACAATCTCCCTTCATTCAACATATCTCAACTTCCTTTCTCCACAGTTATTCCTATTCACTAATCCCTTATACCTTGCAGGTGTTCACAATAAGGGATGGAAACTTTATCACCACTACAGTGGTCACAACTCGAGCATGAACGTGGATAGCATCCATCGTACCGGAGGAAATGCATTCACTGACAAGTTTTGACTGAGATGAAACTGTCTGCCACCTTCTCACTGTCCAAAGCCGAGCCTCACATAGCTCAAACACAATGGCTGAGCTCAAACCGTGATGGGGTTCGCTGGTTGCTCCAAGAATGGATGTAAGGCTTTCGAGACTGTCATGAAGAACCCGACCCATGAACAACACTTCCATGACATTCGAACAAATAGCGAATCCCTCAAACTCATCTGCATTAATAATTAGAAAAACATCTAAACTAGAACCAAATAGAGACACGACGGGAATGTGAACATTCATACACTAAACATTCTAAATATTAGTATTACAAAAACATTCATACACTAAATGGCTCTCTGGCTGAAGGCTAGAGAGCCCGATTTATTCTCCCTCTTGTTCCTCTCCTCTCTATTTTCCCGTATTTGCACTCTATCTTTCCTCTATTCCCCCTTCAACATAAACAAACATGCCTTTAAATAGGCTCATTAAAAACAGTTGGTTACAACTACCATAGTGAAATTATGTGCAAACTTTCATCGCTACGTGCAAAGGCATCACTTCGGCCACACCCTTACCATTTCTAATTTTAGAATTTTTACACCGAGTGGGTGGTGGGACAGCCACCAACCCACACATGCATATGTGGTTACAAACAAAAATGGACACCCACTCTCCCAATAAATTCAGAAGTTTACTGGAGGTGCTCTGCACCATACAACCAACCAATAAAAAAATATTTCTAGTCCCTGGAAATGCACCTGCAACACAAAGCGTCTGCAACTCTCCTGGCTTCAGCGTTACTCTTCAATCTTCATTCTTCAGTAATTGGAATGGTGACAGAATCCCATGAGTGGAGTTCTCCTCAGGTTGCAACTTCCTATCAGTGGAGTATCTTTAGGCTACTACTCTTAGTGCTTCTCAGCTCCATCCCTCTCAAGGCTGCATTGACCTACCAAAACCAATACCATCCATCTTACCCAATCAATAGACTTTGGTGATGCACCTACCACCCTCTCTTAGTGGTTGCTTTGGGCACCCTACTCCAGGCATGTCTTTGTTGGAGAATGGTCAAGACAAACCTCTCGTGTCTACCCACAAACTCTTTCAAGAACTTCTTTCCTGCTTGCAGCTAGATGGTCCAAGCACACTTGCAACCAAACATTTCAAATAACACAACAATGGTCACCAAAAGAATTTCCAGTTCTTTACATTTTCTCATCATCTTTCTTTTGCTTCAATTTTCTTCTACCTATGCAGTGACATAAAACTCTCAATATTCGCCAGACCTTTCGCTGGCTCTGATACCATTCTGATGCAGTAAAAATGATCAACCAAATACTAGTTCTGCATATCCTGCAGCATCGCCATAGTCTGTCATCATCTCTCTTCATCAAGACAACTACAATTCTCTTCACAATCTCCCTTCATTAAGCATATCTCAGCTTCCTTTCTCCACAGTCATTCCTATTCACTAATCCCTTATACCTTAAGGGTGTTCACAACAAGGGATGGAAACTTTATCACCACTACAATGGTCGCAACTCGAGCATGAATGTGGATAGGATCCACCATACTGGAGGAAATGCATTCACTGACAAGTTTCGACTGAGATGAAATTGTCTGCCACCTTCTCACTGTCCAAAGCCAAGCCTCACACAGCTCAAACACAATGGCCGAGCTCAAACCATGATGGGGTTCGCTGGTTGCTCCAGGAATGGATGTAAGGCTTTCGGGACTGTCATGAAGAACTCGACCCATGAACAACACTTCCATGACAATTCAAACAAATAGCGAATCCCTCAAACTCATCTAAATTAATAATTAGCAAAACATTTAAACCAGAAACAAATAGAGACATGACGAGAATGTGAACATTCATACACTAAACATTCCAAATATTAGTACTACAAAAATGAACATGCCTTTATATAGGATCACTACAGACAATTGGTTACAACTACCATAATGAAATTACATGCAAACTTTGGCTGCTACGTGCAAAGGCATCACTTTGGCCACACCCTTACCATTTCTAATTTTAGAATTTTTACACTGAGTGGGTGGTGGGACAGCCACCAACCCCACACATGCATACGTGGCTACAAACAGAAATGGACACCCACTCTCCCTATAAATTCGGAAGTTTACTGGAGGTGCTCTGCACTAGCTAAGATTTGCTTTCAATTCTCAAACTTCTACTTTAGATTGATCAAGATCATCAAGTGCCACCAAAGTTTTTTGCTGAAGAATACCAGAGTCCATTACATTCTAAGATTCACCTCAAGTTGTCAAACTTCTTCCAAGGAACTAGGCTCAGATACCGATTGTTGGAATCTAGGAACACTGAGAGGGGGGGTGAATCAGTGTTCTGCAAATTTTCACTTTATTCGTCTGATCTTTAAATTACTTACAAAATTGAATTGAAGGAAAGATGCAAGCACATAAAGAAATCATCCACAACACCATGACACAAGGATTTCTAAGCGGAAACCCTATTAGGGGAAAAACCACAGTGGAGGTCAATCCACAATTTGAGTACTCAAATATAAGTAATACAAAATGGGAATGCACTTGCATTCAGACACACTTCCTAGAGCTCACTACTAAAAATAGGAAGGCTCACTACCTTACAAATTTTTTAGATTAAATCCATTTGAGGAATTGAACTAAAGATATAACATCTATCAATGCCTGATTACAGTTCTGGTTAAGCACATTTATCGATTTCTGACCTTCTGTCTGATTTTGCTTTTATGCTTTGCTCTACTTTTAATTCACATCACAAATCCTCTCTATCCTTCTGATATTCGCATCATACTTCACACACTTGAATTCACATCATACACACACCTCACACATATCTCAAAATAATTTAATCGATCACTTATATATATCTACAACAAGAGATTCAATCAACCATATGTCGGTTTTCATAAAACATATAATACTTTTCATCCGTCAGCTGAATCCACAAATGATTTTCAATGTGCATCATCCAAAGTTGGCCACAACATAGTGAGGAACCAAAAAAATCCCCAAACCCAAAAATACTTAGAATTTTTTTGCCTCAAACATCCGCAACACGCCACAGTTACTTAGTCGACCTTCTAGCAGTGATAAACAAAAAATAAATAAACCAGATCTTCGAACTCATACATCGATTGATGCACCAACAAAAAAATTGAGAATAAGGTATCCCAGATACCCAACAACCTTCCCTAAGATGCGCAACACGAATTGATAAGCTGATAATGCATATTGATCAACATAATCAACTTCAGTCGGATACCTTGTTCTTCACTCTGACTCTTGGTATGAATAGATACTGAAGTGTGTACCAAATCAATGACTTAGGTTGCCATCGATGACAACACCAGAAGTCATATGCCAATGATTTTTTCCTTGAAATTTAAGTACTACTACATTGAAATTTTAAATTTTCACCAAATATATTTAAAAAATAAAATAACCCTAGTAGTTTAGAAACTACATTCTTTGCTATAGATTCTATTCTTACATATTTTTGAAATAATATAGATAAATTATTCAAATTTTTACATCAAGTTGCCTAACTCTGATTTTCTGAATTTTCATCACCACTTAAGGGCCTATTTTTTCCATGATGATTCCTGCACATACCCAAATTTGGAAGTTGGTGTTAGTGCAATAATTTCATCCTCTATGTGCTTATCTTAGGTATTAGTATGAATATATATGTTTAATAATGTTTATATTGTGTCAATTTATATTAGTATAGGTTATTTTTTTTTGATAAATGTGTCTTTGCTATGTTATAAATGGATGTAAACACCCCTGTGCAAGGACAAACATCTCTTGATGATGTCAAGCATCGTCTAGACAAGAAGAACCAAACTACTAGTTTGTTATAAGTTTGTTTATAATATATGTATCATTTTAAATATTTTTTATATCTTTTGACTTTTGCATAGTATCTTATTTGATTACTATCTTAATCGATTTCTATCTTGTTTGATTTACGATTTCATGTTGGCATATGCATTATCAAAGTGAGAAAGTAACAATAGATTTTAGATAACAATAGTGGTACTTAAATGTGAAATTGAGATTGTGTTGATCTGCCTTTGCATACATAAATACCTGGTTTCCTAATTTTAAATTTAAACTATAATATATATAACATATATTGCAATGCCCACTATACTGGATAAATATAAATATTCCTTAAACAAAAAGGATAAATAAGTAAATAGAGTTTTTATTGAAGCTACTTTAAGAATTAAAGTTCATACTAATTTCCTCTAAAATAAAATACTCGATGATTTTAGTTTTATCCCATTTTTAATAATTTAATTTTCTTTGCATTATTCGTGAACCAACTATTTATTTATTCTCTTTATTTGTTTACTTGTAATTTTACAAAATATGTACATGTTTTATCTTGCAAAAAGCACATACGTGTTTTTTGAACACGTACGTGTTTTATCTCGCAAAAAACACGTACGTGTTTGATCTTGCAAAAAACACGTACGTGTTTGATCTTGCAAAACACACGTATGTGTTCTGTCTTTTACAAAACATGTACATATTCACACAAAACACATAGGCATTTTGGCTTACACAAAACAAGTAGGCATTTTGGCTTACACAAAACATGCACACATTTTGGATTGTAATTAGGATTGGTTGACAAGCCTTAGGCTTGGATGGTTCATTTGCCTCATTTTCATGTGATTTTCTTCTCTATTTTCATTTTTCAACTTGCTATCATCAGGTTTAAACATTATAAATCAAATCTTAGTAAAATTACCACCATAATTTCACACGTCTTCTAAGCTTTGTAACCATATATTTTTTAGATTTGAACTACATTAACATATTTATTTTTAATTTCTTTGGATAATTTTTCCATAGTTATCAAAGACATGTATATTGATTTTTTTAATAAATTTTGACCTACTTATCCAAATTTGATTTTTTTTTATATAATATTATTTTACACTTCATTCTGTTGGAGTAAATAAAGTTTTTCACCTAGTTAATTCATTACTAGGGGACATAGGGGACTTATTTACATGTTAATTTTACATAGGTCGTAGGAAAGAATCTTTCTAGAAGGTGTTAGTTATCATTAGTTGTTATCTTGTCTTTTGACTTGTAACACATGTGACCTTGGTAGTTGTGATAAGTTGTCTCATGCCATATGAATAAGACACTTGTCATAATCTTATGACATCTTATGTCTCACCTTGGCTATATAACAAAGGGTTCTCTCATACATTGTACATCACATTGAATCATATTTGCATAATTGATAGGAATATAATTTATTCTTGTCATATTCATATTGTTTCTTTGTACTTTCCATTTGGCCTCTAGATCTTGGTAGGCTATCTCCATAGCTAATTCTAAAATGATATTAGAGCGAGTTGGGTGCCTTTGGTCAACCATTTTTTGAGAGATCTTGGTAAACTTGAATAGTTGAGTATGCTCTTCTCTTACATCATATGATGATCTATAGAATAATTTTTTTTGATAGAAATACTAGATTTTGGGGGGTTCCTCTTTGTGGCTCTTTTTTGCAAGTTCAAATTGGAGCTTCTTGGTGCAAATCTTAGCTCACCATTGAGATTAGAGTGTTCAAGAAAGTTAGTTTTACCTTTTGTTTCATACAAATCAGACATATGAGGGAAAATATGAGGGTTTGAAGTTGAAGAGTGGTTGCTAGATCCAGAAGGTAGCTACAATTTTGGAACATTTTGGGTTGAATCTGACCTTGCCATCGAGTCCAAAAGGCTTAAAAACCCTAAGATTGATTTCCAAATCATCCAAATCTGAGAAGTTGTCCGCCAAGGAAAAAAAAATTAGAGAGCCGTACGACCCCCCATGTCACATCATAAATGCGTCATATCATCAGAAGATAAAATATCAGGTTTAAATATATTCAGTTTAATTTTTGTTTATATTTTTCTTGGAAATATTTTTAAAATCCAAAGTTTGCAAATAAAAAAGGTGAATTTTTATTTTTCCGTGGATTAAATTTGTTTGCAGAGTACCTGCTAATAGTAGGTACCCACAATACTCATGGTACCCACAAGGTATAGCCAGTCATGGGCCTACAGGCTCCATGTGGTGAGCCCTGGAGAGACCACATTCATCATGATCCCCACACTGTACAAACCACCGCATTTAAATCGACTTGTCAGATTTCCAAAATCGGCAATTTTTTTTTCAAACCAGTGATAGAAAATAAAAAATCAGCAGTGAATATTCCCTGGCATCTCCGTAGATTCCACCGATCAAAGTCTCCGTGATGACCATGGAAACGTCAATTTTAAGCTTGCAGATTTGGAAAGCATATTCCTATAGGTAGAGTATATTCTTTTTTGACGGGATGAGGGACGTCAAATTTAATTGCAACTTTTGCTAATGTCATCATGCGTCAACTTGACGTCAAAAATTTCTTAATAATTTTTTCCCCTTTCATAGATGAGCTTTTTGGTTTTGAGGCAAACTTCAGAGGCCCATAACTCGGTCATTTTGACTCTTTTTTTTGAGCAATTTTTTTTATTTGGGATATTTTTTCATGCTCTTCGTAGTGGTGCAATCAGATTTTTGTTTTGGTGTCTATATTTTTCTAGAAATTTTATATTCTCATAGGTGTTGTTGCTTCGTCATCATTTTGGGAACTTCAGGAGCTCATATCTTGCTTCTATGGTAACATTTTTTAGTACAATTTTTTTGAAAGTGCATAATTTTTCATGCACTTTTCAGTGGTATAATCAGAATGATCTCATTTTGTACCAAAAATTATACTTGATTCTGTGGCATTTTTTGGCATTTGCATGTACCAAGATCAAGTCCACTTCATTGTTTTTAGCAAGTGGCATCTGTAAACACACTAAATATAAAGTGCCAAATCCTATATTGCTAGGGGGTTTCGTATTTGAGTGATTTGGGGGGGTCTCTTGGTGCATTCTTTTGATCTATTTGCTTGTCCTCTCTCATTTTCATGGATCATTCTAAGGTTCCTTTGCTCACATCATATAATTATTCAACATGGAATCAAAATGCATGCAGTTTTCTAATGATTGAAGGTCACTCTCTATATGTTGAAAATAAGGTACGTGAACCTACATATGCAGATAAAAAGATAAAATGGATGATTGAACATACCAAAGCTCTTGGATGTCTTGGTAGAATAGTTTCTCAAGATTTAAAAATAAATAAATTGAATCATGTAAAAATTCTCATGAAGCTTGGGACAAAATGAAAACATTGTATTGTACTACATATCAAGTAAGAGGCTATCAAATTGATAATGAATTGATGAGCCTTGATCTTAAGAAATTTTACAACATCCAAGACTACATCACTAAGGTTAATGATCTAATGGAATAATGTAAAGCATGTGGAATTTATAAGAAGGACATTTAGTTGCTCTACAATTCAATGACCAAATTTAGTCCCGATTATTATTTTTTTGTTTCTAGCTTTCATACTCATAGATTGACTATGGGGTCTGCATATACTACACCTTCATTTGCATCATTTTTTAAGATGTTGATACATGAGAAACACAGGCTTATCTCAATGTGTCTCATCAAGTCTTCTAAATCTTAGGCATTGTTGGTTAGTCAAGTGAAAGAATCAGAAATAGATAAGAAACAAAAGAAAGAAAAGAATAATCCACATTCAGATCAAGCAAAAAAAAAATCCTCTTCCAAAGAGAATTCATCTAAGAAAGAGAAGAAAACTTGTGCATATTGCAAGAAGGATGGACATGAAGAACACTATTGTTATAAAAGGATATTGATTAGTTGAAACATCTTCTCAAAAATAATTATATTGATTTTCCTGCTAGAATTCCTAAATCACATCCTCCTTCTTCTTCAAAATAGTCTAAAAAGGATAAAGGTCAAGCTTCTACATCAAGAAATAAAGTACATGATATTTGTACTTTTTAAATTAATGGATCAAAGAGATGTCTTCTAGATTCAAGAGCATCTCATCATACGACATCTTCATAGTCTATATTCTCTTCTTTTGAGCCTTGTACTATGTCTCCTATCTTGATGGGAACAATACATACATGAGTGTAATTAGGAAGTGGTCTATTAGTTTTCGGGACAACACTTTCTAGGATCTTTTGTGTGTTCCTCATTTGAAGAACAATATTCTTTCCATATATTAGATTACACATGGTGGAGATGGGAGGACTATGGAGTTCACACTTGATTCAGTCATCATTCGAGACTCAAAGAGTAGAGAGATCATTAATATTGGGATGGTTGATCATTCATATAAGTTGTATACCTTTGCAGATTTTATTTTGATGATGGCATTGTTCCTTCGACTATTGATTACACTTCAAGTATGAACCATGATTCAAAGGAGAAATTAGGTTTCTTGAACTTGGGAGTTCTCACATCAGATCTAGTTCTTGAGTGATGCTTTCTATCTCCTCCATCTACTGTTGCAGTTGATGATGCTTGTGTTGCTACAAATATGACTTTTTGTGATTAAGTGTAGCAAGATCCTCATTGTCTTTTAGATTTGGCTACTTGTGATGAATTCTTGATAGGTATTACAAACTTGTTTGTAGAGTCTCATATTGCAGATTTGGGAGACATCATTGGTGACATACATCTTCTCTTTGGTGGAGAAGATCCTTCTTCAATTTTTATGAGAGAGCATTTTGACCCTCTTGTTCATTCTCTACATGATCATTCTTCATAGTTTGACATGAGTGTGGATACTCTTAGAAAACATTTGGATAAGGCTTCTTTATCTTCAGAGGAGGCATACTTGTCTTTGGATTGTGTTCTAAATTCATCTCTACTAGATTCTAGATTGTCCTCTTCAGTAGTGTGGCCTAGAATGTCTATTTGGAGTGAGTCAGCTTTTGGTATCGACATGGAGACACTTGATGAATGGGAAGGACTCTTGCATACATTCATGGTTTTTTTAATTCCTAAGGGGAGGAATGCTATTTGATGAGATTAGATCATGTTTAGCATTCAATGTTGAGCTTCTACCATTGTAGGAGACTCACCATTGAGGGGGGATAAATTGTCTCTATTATTCTTCTCTCTTATGTGGGGTTATTTTTCCACACATGTGGTTTTGGACTTCTCATGCATCATTGAGAGATTTTTTTATTTCATCTCTCTTTCAGGGAGGAGTTTTGTGCTAATAGGTTTTCTCCCTTTATCCATTTGTGAGAGATTTATTTTTCATATGTACATGGGTACCTAACATTTCCTAGTAGTCGAGACCCATTCTTGCATCTTTGTGTCATTTATATAATAATCTACTACTCCCTAAGTTGCACTTAAGGGGGGGTGTTGTTGTAAATAAATTCTTTCACCTAGTTAATTCATTACTAGGGGACATAGGGGACTTATTTACATGTTAAGTTTACTTAGCTCCTAGGAAGGAATCTTTCTAGAAGGTGTTAGTTGTCATTATTTGTTTTTTTATCTTTTGACTTGTAACACAAGTGACCTAGGTAGTTGTGATAAGTTGTCTCATGTCATATTATTAAGACACTTATCATAATATTATGACATCTTATGTCTCCCCTTGTCTATATAACCAAGGGGTCTCTCATACATTGTACATCACATTGAATCATATTTTCATAATTGATAGGAATATAATTTATTCTTGTCATATTCATATTATCTCTTTGTGCTTTCTATTTTGCCTCTAGATATTGGTAGGCTATCTCCATAGCCAATTCTAACACATTCTTTAGACATTGGATTTTGTTTTTGCATTTTCAATTATTTTAGTGCAAGTTATGTGTCACACACACTCAATGATGTGATTTTTAGGAGGAATCCACTTTAAGAAATCATAGAAACTAATACTAAATAAAAAATTACAAAAAATATACTTCTAGTACCCACTCTTAACTATATTTCTACCAATGGGTTTTTGAAAATACTAAATACAACTAAAAAATTGAGGAGCACACACTAGACACTATGTTATGCTTTGTTGAAAAAATAAGAACAATTTTATTTGTGTGAAGCATTTGATCCTATTAATCTTATCTATTTTTTTTTTTTTAAATTAGTATTTTAGAAACTAGATTTAGAGTACTACAATTCTTGTTCTTTTGGTATCTTTAAATTTTGAGTGCATGAATCTCAAATTACTCCTCCAAGTTTAGGTTTACCTGATTTCAGAAAAAAAAAAAGTGGCCATGTTTGACCCCCTTTTTGTGCACCATATTCGTGTACTTACCCCTATCCCCTATATAATAACCATAATGTGTCTCGATATTTCTATTGTGAGTTTCTCCTTAATTAAATATTAAATAATTTTAATAGTTGACATTTTTAGGGCATGGGAAAAGAATTTGTGCAAGATAAAAATAGTTACATCATGTATAAGGCCAACTGGTGAGATCCCTTCATCAACCATTTATTCACTAGGTAAGTGCGCAAAGATGGGGGGCCAAAAAGGGGTCTCAAGTGGTCACTTTTTTTCCTGAAATTAGGATAGACTGACCTTGGATGGAAATTGAAGATAGTTACACTTAGAATTGTAAGATGCAACAAAAACAAGAGTCATAGTGCTCTGAGTCTACTTTCTAAACTACTATTTTTTTTTTAAATAGTAGAGATTAAGGAGTTCAAAAAGGGGGGCAACACAAATTGGTCCTATTTTTAAAAAAAAAAACATTATAGCATCTGGTGTGGCCCCCCTAAAATGTTAACTTTGTTTAGTATTTTAAAAATTGTTTTGGTGAGAAATTAGCTAACACCATGTAGTTTATCCACAATTTTGTTGCTAATTTTTTAATGAATATGTGATTTTTTATTAATTTTCAAAGTGGACACATCCTAAAAAAATAGAAATTTGAGCATGCTCCCCCCTATTTTTTTTGAAAACTAATTGAAAATAAATTTATTTGTATATGTGTAGAATGGATTCTAGTTTCTAAAAATGTAATTTATTTGAAATTTTAATGAACAGTTAAATAATAAAATTAAAAATACCAAACATTGGCTTTTGACAAAAAACATATACACCAACAAAAGAAATTAAAGATGAAAGCCTCAACATACTCAAATGTGAAAAAAATTACATGGTTAGATAGCTAAGAGAGCGCTTAACACTACCTAGGTGTTTTTTTACGTGAACTTGAAACACGTACAAACCTGATGGGGAGCACACTCGAGATGATGTGAATTTTTTAGAATCTGGAAGAAAACGTCTTTGCGCATTGGAAAGCCAATCCAAGCCAAAAGCTTGAAAATTCCTAAAGTAGAAAAAAAACGTGAGTGCGTTATGTGACTTTACATAACACGAGCACGCTATAACACACTCACATTATGCCTTCTTTTAAGTTAGTTTTTGTACATGTTTGTTTTTATATGTATGTATGATTCATTTTTGTATATATTTTTATATATGTATGTATGTATGTATGTATGTATGCATGTATGTATATGTGTATGATTGCATGTATGTATGTATGTATGCATGTTTTTATGTATGTATTTATGTATGTATGACCAATTTAGGGTCAATGAAATAATGAGTGTTGATGGAATCAATCATAACTATGAGGGCATGTTCCTTGAAAATAAGTTTAACCTTCATGTTGTAGGGAGTGGAGATTCTACCAATGAATACATACAATTATCTTAGGAGGATCACCAATTTGTGGATCCATAACCAAGGGTGGTTCCTCTTCCTAGATTTTTGGGTCATCTTTCCACTCATCTACCTTGATTGGAAATTCCATATCAAGAAAATATAACTTTTTTTTGACACAATGATGATCAAGGGTAATTTTTTTATCACAATTATAACACAACCCTTTGTCTCAAGTGATGAGCTCTTATTTGTACTTCATTGAGATGTTTTATAAGCATGGCACAAGGATTTAAATTAGAAAAATAATAATTCACCATATTAGGCTTGAAGGAGTGAAAATAGAGAAGTGACAATGAGTTTTTAACTTATCTTCTACAAGTTTTTCCAAACATGTCCATCTACCATCATATCCTTAGATAACCTCAACATGTATTTCCTTCTTGAGGCCATTGATGAAAATAGAATTCATGAATAAATAATCTATCAATCCTTAAATTTAGTTGGAAAGTTTCTCAAATTCAATTTGGTAGTCATACACAAAACCTAACTAAAGTAAACAAAAACATGTCTTTTGAATTTAATCCACCTAGGTTTAGCATTGACCTTTCTATACTATGTGCACTAATAAATTGGTTTTGTTTCCAATGTTAGTGATATAATAGGGACCATGTTCCCCTAAGGAGTATTATGGAGAGTAAAATATTTTTCATCACAATAAATCCAACTAGTAGGGTGCGTACCAAAAAAATTAGGGAAATCAAGTTTGGGTCCCCAAGTTATAATATTGGTGTGAGAACTGGATTCGATATGACCAAAGTGGTCATTTAAGGACTTAGGAATAGTTAGAAAATTGAGAGATCAATAAGGGAGGAGATGATAGATAAAAATTCCTCTAATTTAGTATTTATTGTGGTATCCATTTCCCCAGAGCGATTATTCACCATTAGGAGGGTTACCAAAGTGGCTTTAAAAAGTGTGTCAAATTTATACACCAAAATGGTCAGCTTGAAGCTCTATAGTATAGGGTTTAGGATATTAGGTTGAGGCTATAAGGTATAGGGATGAGGGTTGATGGTGTGGGGTTTAGGGTTCAAGGTATAGTTTTGAGGGTTGAGGGATAGTGTTCAAGGTTTAGGGTATAGGATTAAGGGTATAGGGTTTATGATATTGGGTATAGGGTTGAGGGTAATTGGTTTAGGGTTGAGGGTTTAGGGTATAAGGTTGAGTGTAGGGTTTAGGGTTTAAGTATAAGGTTGAGGGTTTACGATTGAGGGATAATGTTAAGGGTTGAGGGTATAAGGTTAAGTTTATAGGGTATAGGGTATAATTTTAAGGGTTGTATAGGTTTAGGATATTAGGTATAGGGTTTAGGGTATCAAGTTTAGGGTACATGGTTGAGAGTATAAGGAATAGGGTTACTGGTTGAGAGTGTATGGTTTAGGGTTTAATTATAGGGTTGAGGGACAATGTTTAGGGTTTAGGTTATAAGATTGAGGGTATAGGGTATAGGGATGAGGGTTATGAGTGTAGGGTTTAGGGTTTAAGGTATAGTGTTGAGGGTTGAGGGATAGTGTTCAGGGTTGAGGGTATAGGTTTAAGTGTATATTTTATAGGGATTAGGGTTTAGGGTATTGGGTATAGGATTGAGGGTATTGGGTTTAGGGTTGAGGGTTTAGGGTACAAGGTTAAATGTAGGGTTTAGGGTTTAAGTATAGGTTTGAGGGTTGAGGGTTTACGATTGAGGGATAATGTCTAGGTTTGAGGGTATAAAGTTAGGTATATAGGGTATAGGGATTAGGGTTTAGGATATTAAGGTTTAGGGTATAGGGTTGAGGGAATAAGGTATAGGGCTAAGGGTTGCGAGTGTAGGGTTTAGGGTTTGAGTATAAGATTGAGGAATAATATCCAAGGTTTAGGGTTTAGGGTTTAGGGCTGAGGGTATAGGGTATAGGGATGAGGATTTGAGGGTGTAAGGTTTTGGGTTGAGGGATGATGGATAATGTTTAGGGTTGAGGATAAATATTTAAGTGTATAGGGTATAGGGATTAGGGTTTAGGATATTTAGTATAGGGTTGAGGGTTGAGGGTTGAGGGTACAAGGTTGAAGGTAGGGTTTATGGTTTAAGTATAGGGTTGAGGGATAATATTCAGGTTTGAGGGTATAAATTTAAGTGTATACAGCATATGGATTAGGGCTTAGGATATTGGGTATAGGGTTGAGGGTATAAGGTATAGAGTTAAGGGTTGAGAGTGTAGGGGTTAGGTTTTAAGTGTAGGGTTGATGGTACAAGATTGAGGGATAATGTTTAAAGTTTAGGGTATAGGGTATAAGTTGAGGGTTTATGGTTTAAGGTTTAAGGTATAGGGTTTAGGGTTGAGGGATAGTGTTCAAGGTTGAGGGTATATAGTTAAGTGTATAGGGTATAGGGATTAGGGTTTAGGATATTTAGTAAGGGTTGAGGGAATTGGGTTTAGGGTTGAGGGTTTAGGATTTAGGGTACACAGTTGCATGTAGGGTTGAGGGTTTATGATTGCAGGATAATGTTTAGGGTTGAGGGTATAAGGTGAAGTGTATAGGGTATAGAGAGTAGGGTTTAGGATATTGGGTATAGGGTTGAGGGTATAAGGTATAGGGCTAAGGGTTGAGAGTGTAGGGTTTAGTGTTTGAGTATAGGGTTGCAGGGTAATGTTCAGGGTTTAGGGTTTAGGGTTGAGGGTATAGGGTATAGTGATGAGGGTTGAGGGTGTAGGGATTAGGGCTTAAGGTTTAGGGTTAAGTGTTGAGGGATAGTGTTCAAGTTTGAGGGTATAGGGTATAGGGATTAGGGTTTAGGATATTCGATATAGGGTTGAGGGTATTGGGTTTAGGGTTGAGGGTTTAAGGTACAAGGTTGAATGTGTGGTTTAGGGTTTAATTATAGGGTTGGGGGTTGGGGGTTTATGGCTGAGGGATAATGTTCTGGGTTGAGGGTATAAGGTTAAGTGTATAGGTATAGGGATTAGGGTTTATAATATTGGGTATAGGGTTGAGGGTATAAGGTATAAGGTTAAGGGTTGAGAGTGTAGGGTTTAGGGTTTATGGTATAGGGTTGAGGGATAATGTTCAAGGTTTAGGATATAAGCTTGAGGGTATAGGGTATAGGGATGAGGTGCAAGGTTTAGGGTTTAAGGTATATGGTTGAGGTTTGAGGGATAGTGTTCAAGGTTGAGGGTATAGGGTATAGGTATTAAGGTTTAGGATATTTGATATAGGGTTGAGGGTATTGGGTTTAGGGTTGAAGGTTTAGGGTTTAGGGTTTAGGGTACAAGGTTGAATGTAGGGTTTAGGGTTTAAGTGTAGGTTTGAGGATTGAGGGTTTAAGATTGAGGGATAATGTTTAGGGCTGATGGTATAAGGTTAAGTGTATAGGGTATAGGGATTAGAGTTTAGGATATTGGGTATAGGGTTGAGGGTATAAGGTATAGGGTTGATAGTATATGGTTGAGGGATAATGTTCAAGGTTTAAGGTTTAGGGTTTGAGGGTATAGGGTACATGGATGAGGGTTGAGGGTGTAGGGTTTAAGTTTTAGGATTGAGGGTTGAGGGATAATGTTTAGGGTAGAGGGTATAGGGATTAGGGTTTAGGATATTCAGTATAGGGTTGAGGGTTGAGGGTTGAGGGATAGTGTTCAAGGTTTATTCAATGTTTCCTCTATGGAAACCCATAAGCTTGACTGTGCATTACTATTAGAAGGATGCTTCTTAGTAATTAGTAAAATGGAATCCAAATGTGGAGAAATTGTGCTAATAATAGCTGGCATAGTAACTGAAGTCATAGACACAAAAATATCAACACAAACTCATATTGTGGTGAAGCATATGGATAATAAATCAAAATTTAAACTTGAAACTCTAGATACATTAGAAACTAAGACTATAATTTCACTTGACACACCACGACATAATTGAGACTAGTAGCGACAAATATCATACCCTTTAATTTTGATTAACTTTAAACAGAAGGTTAGCTCTCATAATTTTATTAGGGGATCTAAATCCTTATGAAAAATTAGCCTCCTAAACTAATTTATAACCCTAGAAATATGGAGAAAATATGAAATACTTTTGACTTACAAACCTTAAGAAATTCATGAAATATAAAATGCGAGCATGCTTTGAAAAATTTGAATTTTTCTCACATTTTGAGAAAGACAAAGCATGTTCACGCTTTAACATGAGCACATTTTGGGAAGTCCTAAAAATGTTAAAAAAGTAGGACACCTATGATTTAGGCCCACATTCTCTATTATCTCTTATTTCTACACATTATCCAAAAAAAAACACTTTTCATGCTATTGGCAAAAGAACATTCTTTTTTACACATTCCACCACCTTTGCACAACCTTTTTTTTGATTTCCAATGCATCAAGAAGGAATTTTTTTTTTTTTTACATGAAATTTGATTATATGAACTCGTATTTCCATGTTTGTAGTGTTGCAATGTTAATTATGATTTTTTTATTTTTTTATTTCATATTATAGATTGGTTATTTTCATAGTTTTTACTAATTATATTATATTTATTTAAATTGAATATTGAAAATGAAGTAACATTGTGAAAATCTCTAGTTTTTGAGGAGTTTGATGCAGGAAGAAAAATTAACTACACATAACTGGGTAGTTTCTCAAATCAAATTTAAGATTTTAAGGTATGTTCTCTTTATACATATGCTTTACATTTTCCTTCAGTTTTCGTGGGTCAATATTTTATCCATTATTCTCCTACTTCAAATTTCACCTTTGACTATCACCTTTACCACTTTGATTTCTTATGTTGCTTTATCGCTTCTTATCATACATGATTAATATAATGCTTTGATTTTGTTATCATATTCATGCTTATTAAATTTACCTTACTATGATGTTATTATTTGAACATTGACTACTTGCCTTGATCATATAGTGACATACATTTCCTCATACCTACACATTGAGTATGGCCTCTTAGACTTACCTCTCCATCTTGCATTGCCTTATCACATTTTTTGAGTTATAACACTAGAAATGTGGTCACAATTCCTTTTAGATTATATGCTTAACTTGTTATATCTCTACATAGGGTCAATCAAAAATTCAATTGTTATATTCAACTATTTCCTTTCCATATCCTTACAATAGGGGTATCATTCCTTCCCCCAATTCCATGTGCACATCCATTAATTTTCTTATCATGATTTTAGAGCCACACCTATTTTAGTGAGAGAAAATTATTCTTCCCATTAATATTTTATGATATATCATTGCATATATCCTTTTTACAATCGGGGGAAAACATGCATTCCCTCTTCATCAGTATCTTGACATCACATTCCTAGACCTACATCACCACTCGGGACCTATTGCCTGAAATTTACCAATGGATCATGCACCTATATTGTAGCCTTATGTACCTACAAAAGTATTTTTCACCACATCGTGCCATTTATATTTTCCCATGCTAGGGTAAAAATTCTACCTTGAGATTCATGTTCAACCCATATGTGGTTTCCATGTTTTATTTTTTACACTTAATTATTATACTTAAATTTCATGTGTTATTAATTAAACTTGCACATTCATAATGTACGATTGTGCTTGTTCCATTCACACATGCGCATACACCAATATCACCCTATTCAAATAATAAACATGAAATTAACCCCCATCTTTAATTCCATAAAATGATACTATACATGCTCAAATGTTTCCAACATGAGGTTTTCCTACCACCCATCACCCAATTTTACCTCCTGAGCCCTATTTCTCCAATAAAAATCCCATCCAGGCTCCATAACCATAATTTCCCTCTTGAAGGAGCATCCATACCCTATCTATATTCATTATTTATCCTCTTAGTGGTTGGGACATCCCTACATCATCACTAGGGACCTATTGCATGACATATACCAATGGAGCATGCACCTATATTGTAGCCTTATGTGCCTACATAGGTGTTTTTGACCACAACACAATTTATATTTCCCATGCTAGGGCAAACCTTCTACCTTGAACACTTAATTATTTGAACCACCAAAAATATAACACTAGACCTAGGGCAAGAGGATTCCCTATACTAGGCCCTTAGGGTTTTTCACCCTAGGAGCACTTAATGTGTGGGAATGACACTCTTTCCGCTTGGTGGTTATGGGATTTTTGGCGGTTGCATTCAAAAGGAGGGTTGATTGATGAAGGTTGTGATATGTGTGTGTGTTGTGTGGCTGAAAACTTGAAATGAAATGATACTAATCTACTCTATGCAATGTAAACAAAGTAAATGTAAACTAATGCAAGTTAACCTAAATGACCTAAAATGTATGTAATATAGAAAGTAAACGAGAAAGTTAAGAGCTTGTGCACTTGAAAATGTGATGTTGTAGATGAGAGGCTCTGGAATATTTTGGAAAATTTCTAAAATCAGCAGAGGGACACTTACACCAAGTTGGATGACCTAGTCCTCTTGTCGGGAAAATCCGTCGAACCAGGTTTCGGGGAAAAGGGTACCCAAAAATGCAAAAACCCTTTTTCAGGCTTAGCACAAGGACAAGGTCGCCAATAGTGGTGACCTAGTCCTTTTGATGATTTCCAAGGATTCAGGTGCTGATTCTGTGTGTCCCGGTTGATGTTCCCCTTTTTTGCAACAATCCATGTCTAAAACTCCTGAAAACGACCCGTAGCTTATTTTTTTGCTCCTTCTAGGGTTTGATGCCTTAATGTGACTTGAGTGGAATTTTTGTACTTCCTCCAACACTTTGTGCTTCACCAAATCTGAGTACAAACCTACAAACACATGCAAATACCAAGAGAATGTTGGGGTTAGGGAATAGGGGTTTGCCTAAGGCAAACCCCTTTGATGGTAACTAAACCCAAATGAGAAACAAAGGAAGGAGAAGATGTTTGAATGGTAAACAATGTAAATTCTCTCCAAATCCTTTGTTTTTGAGGTCTGCAACATGCAAGAAAAGCTCCAATGGAGGTTGCTTATGAAACCCTTGTCCTTGATTGCTTACTTTGGAAGATACGAGTGCAAGAGTGCTTGTGAATGCAAAATGATCTTAGGGGGGATAAAAATGAAGGTGGAAACCCTTATTTGTACATGCAAAACCTTAATTTTCCCGATATGAAACATGATAGGCCGACACTATGGTTTAGGAGGCAAGATTCTCATTAGATTTTGTTTTAAATTTGAATTTTATGCCAAAAGGGACTAGGTCACCCAAGGTGGCGAGCTAGTCCACTTGGGAAATTTCAAGTGGTGGTCGAGAATTAAATAATGTTTAATGAAGTTTATCAGCTTTGCCTCCTGAAACACACTTAAGTTAGGACTAAAAGTACATTAAGGGGAAAAAATAGCATAAGAAAGGGTTAATTACTAGATGATAAGCCTAGGAAAGTGTGAAAATGCCTTACAACACTTTACAACACTTTGGCACAAGGCTTGGAAAGGGGTAAAAGGGTGTTTTTTAGGTGAATTATGTTGAAAGGGTCTTAGAATAGTGAGGAAATGTACTACAACACTTCACAACACCTTAGTAAAACACCGTTAGGTTATTGTTGAATTGTAATCTTTCAAGACTGAATCAAGGTAAAACAAGGCCAAAATCTAAGGGAAAAGGCCAAAATGAGTGAAAAAGTGCCAAAGACTACAATTTTTGGCAACACATTTAGCCCCCACTTTAGTGAGAGTATGAAATTGCTTCAATATCACACTAAAGTAGTTGAATCATGCATGTCGAGCGGGATCAAATATATTAATGCTAGCAAGATGAGATGAAATCAATCAAGAGGGATGGTCAAGCCCCCAGGATCAGGATCCCATGGTAGAAAAAACATAAGTACAAAATATCACACAAGGAGTGATGTGAAAAGGTGAAGAGAGATGGAAAATTCGGATCAAGATTCGACCTTTTATCCATCTAGTTGTGGATCAGATCTAGGATGTTTGTTTGAAAGAAAAGGATGTACTCACTTTGGGCCAACGAAATTTTGGTTTTTCACTGGGTGAGAATGGAAAAAGGTGGTGAGATACATACACACAGCTGGTATACACTCACACACAAAAAGGGTGGCTATGGTGAAAGTTGTGCCGCTAGTTGGGCTTCCCGCTCAACCATACCAAAGTTATACCTCTTGATAACTTTGATAAGGCACCACCAAAGACATGGGTGTGGTTCATGAGACAAGAAAAGCCTTGGATGCTTAGAAATCATGAACAAGTGCAAGATGGAATGGAAGACATGCAAGTTGTGTTATGAAAGGTGGCCATGTATGCACAAATGCAAAAGTGCAAAATGCAAAAAAAGTGTAAAATGCAAAAAGAATGTTCCAAGGAGTCTTGTATAGTTCATATGAGGTCTTTGACTTAAGGAAAATTGTGTCTAACATCTCCAAGGAGGACCTATCAAATGATATAATATTCACAAATTAGGGGATGCAGTGTGTCGCATTAGGCCACTAAGAGGAATGTAATATGCTAAGATAAGCCACACCCATGAAGGACATTACATTGAATGTCGTTCACAAAGTGAGAAATGCATCATGTGAAGTGACAAGGCTGCACTAGGAATCATGGACAAACAAATGTAAAAATAAAATAGTGCCAATGTTTGCAATCACTTTAAAGGAATTTCTACACACCATTTTGTGTGCAATTAGTTTAAAGTAGATAAAGGAAAAATGCAAAAGGGACATGAGAGCCTTACTTGAAAAGCCCAATGTCAAGTGATAGGTGTCCAAGAAAGGTTGCGTCATGCGAAAAGGAAGAAAGCAAAGGAAAAAGGGGGTTTCCCCAAAATGAAAAATACCAAACACATCAAGGATCTATGGATCTGGGGTTAGTTTGTTCGTTGCTGCAATTTTTGTTTAGAAAGCACGAAACTATCATCATTCCCCCAAATACATATAACTAGAAGACAACATAGAGAGAGAAAAAGAAAATGAAAAAGGAGAGCCAATTTGGATCAACATGGAAGAGACATAGGATGTCTCGACACTTTGCATCATCCCCAAAAGGATAATAAAAAGAAAAAAGAAAAAGACAAATGAAAAAGGTGCCTTGTTTTATGAGTCAACATGAAGGAGACATTGCGGTCTCAATTCCTTGCATCATCCTCAAATGAAAGGAAAAATAAAAAGGAAAGGAGTGTCATTCGGGTCAACATGAAGGAGACATTGTGGTCTCAATGCCTTGCATCATCCCCAAATGAAAGGAAAAAAGGAAACAAAAAGGAAAAGAGGTTCATTTGGGTCAACATGAAGGAGACATTGCGGTCTCAATGCCTTACATTATCCCCAAAAGAAAGGGCAAAAGAAAAGGAAAAGAGAAAAGAGAAAAGGCATGCACAACACATAGAAGAAGGTAGATACATATAGAATAATGTCACAAAGAGTAAGAAAATATCAAAAAAGATGGGGAATACACGACACATAAGCACAAAAAATAAAAATAAAAATAAATACTAGTAAGGAACATGTGAATTACTCTGCGAGCAAGTCATTTGTCTCCCAATCTTGGTCATTATAAAACTTAGGAGGGCGGCTAGTGAGAGGAACGACAAAAAATTCCGAACTAGTGTCAAGAACAACACTTGTCCTAGGAAAATTTTCGTGAATGCTCATGGAAGAGGAGAATAGTGAATTCAAGGCTTGGTGTACCTCTTCATCGATACGAGTGCTATCATCATCATCTAAATTGATGACAATGGTGGGTCGTATGACAGTATTAGTGGTGGCATGTAAAATGGGTGATGTGGGAGGTATAGGATCAAGCTGCGGGGGTGGAGGAGGAGGATCAACAGGCATGTATTTGGGCACAAGTGGGTTGTGATATTTAGTGTTTTCTTCCTCACAAGATTGGCAAGCAAGAGCATGAAGACAATGCCTATGATCTCTAGCCTCTTTATTCATTTTTTTGTTTTCTATCAAGGTGCATGGGGGAAGGGGTAGGATGGTCCACCATAGGTTGTGTATTGTCCCTGAGAGGAGGGATGAGAGTAACTATGGGTGGATCATCCACTTTATCCTTAGCTTTATAGACCTATTTAGTGTTAGGAATGAGGATGAAATTCCTATCATGATCCCTAGGCCTCTTGGATGATGTGGAATAGGTTTTAGGAGTGGGTTGACTAGGCATATCAGAGTCGGGTGGCAACATGACTTCATCAAGGATGGGTGAGTCTAAGGTAGAAGGAGGTATGTTGCACATAGAGAGTTCAAAGATCTTCTTGGCTTTGAATTTTTGATAGGCAATAAAGAAAAAGTATTGTCTAGGGGTGATGGGTTCCATGGGCTCAGGCTAGAAGGCTTCCAGGGAAACATTACCCTTGGAGGATAAAGGATTAAAGCCACTATGATGGACAGTAAATATGTCATTGTCAATGGGAAAATTCACATTTATGGATGATGGATGGAACCACTTTCATAGAATGAATCCAAGAGTGGCCAAGTTGCAAATGAAATTGGTTCGATTGTGGAATAATGGAGAAGGTAACATCCAATATTTTTGGACCTATTTGTAATAGGAGGGCAATCAATCCAATTGTCGGGCATGCAAAACCATTATGTGTTTTGACCCAAGAAGTAGGTCGATGATAAAAATCTTGAGCAATATTGTGTAATACTAGGAATTATTCTGTGATCACATTCTCGCCACAGGTAGGATATATGAGTATCCCATTAGTGGGTTTATCATAAATTTGACGAACTATGTAGAGAGGACCATCAGGAAGATTTCACAGTATATCTTGCACCAAAAAGGTGATCTCAAGGGGTCCTTTTGTTGGGCCCTTATGATGGACAACGTCTACTACTCCTACCATTTCAGCAATAGGTGTGACATGGGTTACCATGGAAAGAGAAACAAAATTTAGATCCTGTGAATCTACATTCATAACATCAAGTGGTGAAGTTTCACTTGTTTTGAAAAATGAAACATTATGTTTGGGCATGGGGTTGGTGAATATTTGCAAGTTTTGGTTAGGGGGTGCCATAAATTTATTGCTTTTATTAGGAATGCCAAAAATAGATAAACGACCTGAATCAATTAGGTCTTGCACAAGGTGCTTTAGACGCTTGCATTGTTCAGTGTCATGTCTGTTTTGGCAATGAAAGTAACAATAAGAAACGGAATTATAAGATGGAGGTAATGGCTTATTGGGATCAGGTGTATGGACAAGAGGTAAAGAGATCATTTGTTGTTGGAGTAATTGGGTCATGGTGTTATGAAGGGTTTTGGGCAAGGGTGTAAAGGTACGCTTAGGATCTCCATAATTAAAGGGCACTGCAAACCTAACAATGACCACTTGGTTATTAGCATGTGGAGGGATTTGGGATGAAGGGTTAAATTGGAGAAACCCTTTGTTTGGTTTATGGAATGGTTGGGGGTTGGATTGGGAAGAAGTGTCAGAATTCTCAACGTGACTAGGAGTGGACCGTGAGTCACAACTGCTACTTGAATTATGGTAGTCAAAGAGGGCTTGACACAGGTGCATAAAAGAGGGGAACTTCATGAGGGTAAGTTTATCTTGTAGGGGTGTCACAAGGTTTTTGGTGAACATATTTTCCAGATGAGTGTCAGGAATTTTAACATCAATTAAGGAATAAAGAGCCTGATAACGAGAGAGAAAATCAGTTATCTTATCGTTATTGTCTTATTTGCATCTCATGAGGTCTACCAAGGTTTTATTTGGGGCCATTTGAACTTGGAAGTGATTAATGAAGGAAGCCACTAGTTCATTGAATGAAATAATGGAATTATTAGGCAGGGAGGAGAACCAGTCCAAGGTGACATCTTTGAGAGTCCTTGGGAATAACTTAGCGAGCAACTTGTCATCAAGAGAAAAGTCACTGCATAGGGTAGTATAGGCATTGACATGGTTAGAAGGGTCACCCTTTCCTTCTACTTCTCAAATTTAGGGATCTCTATTCCTTGTGGCAAGGGAATGCATAGGATGTCAAGGGATAATAGATTATTATGAATGTAGTGGGTAGGGGAGCTATATTGGTTTTGGTTGATGGTGGTTATTTGTTGTTGCATGGAGGTTACAGTGTGAAAAATCTATGTAATAAGAGGGTTGGTGTAAGTGCTATGAGTTGGAAGGGAAAGAGGTGAAGGGGTGAAGGTGGTGGAAGGGAAAGTGGTAGGGATAGTAAGGGTAGGGAAAATGGAAGAGGTTGAGGGGTGGGATTCCATAAGAGAAGTAGAGACGCTAGTAGGGGTGCTGATGGGAGGTACCACATTACTAACCTGTTGCACAGTGGTAGTCACACTAGGAGATGTATAGGTGGGAATAGAAACAATGTTTGAGGAGGGAGGAGTAGGAGGTCCTTCTTGGCCAAACATAGGAGTGGGTTAATGAGATAATTTAAGTGCATGTTTTTCTTATATTTCTTCTATCCTTTTCATGACATGTAGCCATCATCATGATCAAGTAAGTGGTGAAGGTTTTTGATAGCAGGGATAATAGTTCTCGAGATGGGCTCAAGGCTGATTTCATGTTGATAATCAGCTAGATCATCTTGGATATGGAAGACCTTATCATGTGGGAGGTCTTCTTTATCACCGATTGTGTCTCCTAGGTGTAAGGAATTGCTAAGGATGGTCTCTAAGCCTAGTGTACCATCGTCAATACTTGGAGTTGAAGCCGGAGGGATACCAAGATCTACAAAAATAGTGTTGTTGTTAGATGCCATGGTCCTAGAACTTCATCTTAGAACTGTATCGACAAAGGAACAACAAATGCTCATACAAGGCTCCCTAAGGCTAAGGCAATGTAAGCAAAAGTGACAAAAGTGCTTGTAACTAAAATGCTGAAACAAAACATAGAAATGAAAAACCAGGGTATTGTAATGTAGGAAACACTAGAATTTTTTTGGAAATTTCACAGTGAACAGTGCTAAAGGACTAGGTTGAATAGTGTGGTGACTTAGTCCCAGTAGTGCTGTTTTTGAATTTTTAACTACTTTTTATGCTTTTTCTGATTTTATGATACAAACAAAAATTGGAAATGCAATTTTTATTTTATATTTTCTTATTGAAAATGTAATGCAAAGTGCAATGCTAACATGAAATTTCACTAATGCACTTTTTCTACTACTAATAATTTTTTTTCAATGGAATGCAAACCATCTCTAAGATGAAATGCAAAATCAGAAAGATAGAAAATGGTCTACAGTCGGGTTCACCAAAATGAACCACCAAAAATATAACACTGGACCTAGGGCAAGAGGATTCCCTATACTATGGTCTTAGAGTTTTTCACCCTAGGAGCACTTGGTGTGTGGGAATGACACTCTCTTCGCTTGGTGGTTATGGGATTTTTGGCGGTTACATTCAAAAGGAGGGTTGATTGATGAAGGTTGTGATATGTGTGTGTGTTGTGTGGCTAAAAAATTGAAATGAAATGATAATAATCTACTCTATGCAATGTAAACAAAGTAAATGTAAACTAATACAAGTTAACCTAAATGACCTAAAATGTATGCAATACAAAAAGTAAACACAAAATTTAAAAGCTTGTGCACCTAGAAATGTGATGTTGTAGATGAGAGCTCTGAAATATTTTGGAAAATGTCAAAAATCAGCAAAGGGATACTTACTCCAAGTTGGGTGACCTAGTCCTCCTGTCGGGAAAATTTGCTGAACTAGCTTTCGGGGAAAAGGGTACCCAAAAAATGCAAAAACACTTTTTTAGGCTTAGCACAGTCATCAATAATGGTGACCTAGTCCTCTTGATTCTTTTCGAGGATTCAGGTTCTAATTCTATGGGTCTCGGTTGATGTTCCCCTTTTCTGCAACACTTTATGTCTGAAACTCCCGAAAATGACCTATAGCTTGTATTTTTGATCCTTCTAGGGTTTGATACCTTGATGTGACTTGAGTGGAATGTTTGTACTTCCTCTAACACTTTGTGCTTCAACAAATATGAGTACAAACCTAGAAACACATGCAAAGACCAAGATAATGTTGGGATTAGGGAATAGGGGTTTTCCTAAGGCAAACCCCTTTGATGGTAACTAAACCCAAATGAGAAACAAAGGAAGGAGAAGATGTTTGGATGATAAACAATGTAAATTTTCACCAAATCCTTTGTTGTTGAGGTTTGCAACATGAAAGAACAACTCCAATGGAGGTTTCTTGTGAAACCCTTGTGCTTGATTGATTACTTTGGAAGATAAGAGTGCAAGAGTGTTGTGAATGTAAAATGATCTTAGGGGGAGTAAAAATGAAGGTGGAAATCCTTATTTGTATATGCAAAACCCTATTTTTCCCGAAATGCAACAAGATAGGCCGACACTAGGGTTTAGGAGGCAAGATTCTTGTTATATTTGATTTTAAATTTGAATTTTATACCAAAAGGGACTAGGTCGCCCACGGTGGTGACCTAGTCCACTTGGGAAATTTCAAGTGCTGGTCGAGAATTAAATAATGTTTAATGAAGTTTATTAGCTTTGCCTCCCAAAACACACTTAAGTCGGGACTAAAAGTATATCAAGGGGACAAATTAGCATAAGAAAGGGTTAATTAATGGATTATAACCCTAGTAAAGTGTGAAAATTCCTTACAACACTTTACAACACCTTGGCACAAGGCTTGGAAAGGGGTAAAAGGGCGTTGTTTAGGTGAATTATGTTGAAAGGGTCTTAGAAAAGTGAGGAAATGTACTACAACACTTCACAACACCTTAGTAAAACACCATTAGCTTATTGTTGAATTGCAAGCTTTCATGACTGAATCAAGGTAAAACAAGGCCAAAATGAGTGAAAAAGTGCCAAAGACTACACTTTTTGGTGACACATTATTACACTTAGATTTCATGTGTTATTAATTAAACTTTCACATGCACAATTTAGGATTGTGCTTGTTCTATTCACACATGCCCATGCATAAATTCCCTTGGATGCCCTTTGTTTGTCATATTTCAACATAGAGTCTATCACTTAGTATCAAACCTGAAACTCCTTCCAAGAGGTTTTCATTTACTACTTTCAAGACTATCATATATTGGACTGCCTCTTTGGACTATCAAATATTGGATTGCACTTTTGAGTTCAATGAACTTCTCATAGTACGTGCAAAGGTTTTTATACATATTCCCTTGCATTTGGTTACCCTTTGTTTGTGATAAATTTCAATATAGAGCCTACCACTATCCTCTTAGTGGTTGGGGAATGCCTTCTTCAAAAACACTTAGTATCAAACCTGTAACTCTTGTAAGGAAGTTTTCATTTACTACTTTCAACATTGTCATATATTGGACTACACTATTGAGTTCAATGAACTTTTCATGGTACTTTCAAAGGCCTTTATACATTTTCTTCCCTTTGTTTGTCATATTTTAAATTAGATCTTGTCACTATCATCTTATAGATAAAATACAACCTAATTATATGATTTCTTTTAGATTTGTGTATGATATTATACATCCTAATTTTATGATTAATTTCGGATTTGTGTAAGATATTGCTTTACTCTATAGTACCATGATGGAACTAATATTTATCTCTTTTTCATGCTACAAATAGAATTATTTATCATGCCAAGGAAATGATCAAAGAGTCTAACACCAGATGAGTAGGAAGCTAAGAATGCAAAGAAAAGAGAAGGAATGAGGCAACTTCATGAAATTAGGAAATTGAACACCATAGAAGAAGACATGCCAATTCAAGAGGAACATTAACCACCCACTCTATGCAAGAGAGATATAGAATTGGTGACACAAAGAAAATGTATGTAAAACCTTTGTGAAATGAAAAATTTGAATCTCGTAGTTGGAGACACACCATCTACCACAAGTCAAGATGGATGCACACCATCTACCACATCTCAAATTGAAAGTAAATCATAACTAGCATGTGAAGATGGAGGTACACCATATTTCCCATCTCAAATTCAAGTTACGCCATTTTTTTAATCTCTGATTGAAGGTATGCCATATATCCCATCTCATTTAAATATTGAAAAAATTCCTAATGTTGAGGAAAATTTACCTTTGAGAACACCTCATAGAGTTTTACATAGAAAGCCTAAGTTTTTTATTGATATTGATGAGAATATTTTGTAGTCTATGGTTGATAAGTTTCCAAATAATACTTGTAGAAGATATGCTAATGATATTTGGAGATTATTTTTTTAAAATTAATTGAAACCAAAAGATGTCAACTATTTGTTGAAATGATGAGAAATCTAAAATTTAGGTCCATTATGAAGATTATTGGGCTAAGAACGTAGGAAGCTTCAAGTGAGATATCTATTTTCAAGAATCTAATGAGTGCATATGAGAGTGTGGGAACCACCTCATACACCAAAGATATTAATTTCACATGATGTTTCTATTTGAAGAATGGAGAAGATTAGTCTTTTGTGTTGTCACTAATGTCACCAGGTTGTTTAAGGTATCAGATGGGTCCGGTACCCTGAATCAGTATGAAGAATAGGTTTACATCTTGTAGTGTTCTAGTATGGTATTTTGGTTTGTATTTCTCCTCCAGTGATCATTGTTGTTCAAGATTATGGGAAAAGGTTTATGAATGTTGGAAGCATGTATGTATGCTCATATGATCGGATGGCGAGTTGGCATCGGTTTGATGTTGCATTTTGTTATTAGGTCTATCCATGGCCGACCTAATAATCAACTAATGGATTAACATGTATTTCAGATATATGTGTGACCTATTCTTGGTCCCACCTGAAATAAGATATCATGCTAAAGGTTAAATTACCTTTGGAGAAGTTATGTAATGAAGCTGACAACTATCTTTTTGGAAAATATGTGTTGCATCCAATTAGGCCGACCTAATTGATCTGGCATGCGAATTCTCTGAGCACTAAAGGAACTAAATCTGCACTTGTGGTGTAACTCCATCAGTTCATATTCAGGCTATAAGCCATTTTATTTTTGTAATCTTTTGTAGGAAGTGAGCCTTCTTATCTGGACATTGAGTCCTACCTATAAGCAGTAAACTTTTGTATTTGGTAGTGAGCCTCTTTTGTATACGATTTTGGAACTAATATATATTATGAGCTAATCCTCACCATGGTTTTTCCCTCATTGGGTTTTCTGCGTAAAATTATGGTGTTTATGTTTTGGGTGATTTCATGCTTTGTTCTTGCTCTTATATGTTATATGCATTAAAGTAATTGAAGGTGTTTGTTCAATGAGTTTGAGAAGATACTGATTCACCCCCCCCTCTCAGTATCTTGAATATTCAACAACTGGTATCAGAACTCTGGTTCCTTTGAGGAAGTCTAACAGCTTGAGGAAGATCCTACATATTGAACAAATGGATAAAGAAGAGCTTTGGGCTGCTCTTGAAGATCTTAACAAGGTAGAAATTTAAAACCGAGATCTAAAAGAAAATCTTGATGAAGCAAATGAATGCATCTGAAAATTGAAAGAGCAATTGGAGAAATTCAAAGAAAGACATAGAGAAGTGAGTGAGCAACTAAAACAAGAAAATGAAGAGATTACCAGATTAAAGGTGAAAGTGGATGAAAAGAAGAGAGTTGAGGAGTGTCTAAATAGAGTGGTACAAAGTAATTCTGATGTATGCTCAAGGCTTGAATAGGAAGTGATGAATCTGAAAGAAGATCTGGAGAAATAAAATCTCTGTGAAGATAATATCATGTCAAGCTCCACCAAGCTTGATGAATTGATAGCAAGACAAATACCTTCTAAAGACAAAGGTGGTTTAGGCAATGAAGTTGGTGAAAATGTGCATAACTAAAATCTAGTAGACAATCAAAAGAATCAAGATAAAGGGAAGAAAAAAAGAAATCCAAGAAGAAGATCGCCTATCATAAAACCAAATTCCCAAAGGTATCCATCATTCAATGGTGTTCTTTTTTCATGTAATAAATTTAGTTATAGGGCAACTAAGTGCAGGAGTAGGATGAATCAGTTTTTTGGTTCCTTCTTTGGACAATGTTATGCATGCAAGAAAAGTGGACATAGAGCTACTAAATGCAGATCTCAAGTGAGGATGATTAGTCAGGTGATGATGAACAGGTTTAATGGAGGTAGAATGAATCAATATTTTTATGGCTATTGCTATACTTGTAAAAATTTTGGACATAAAGAAAATGAGTGTAGATTAGGTGTTAATGGAGGACACAGAAATCAAAGAAATGTTGTTTTCTACAATTGCAAAAAATGGGACATATTTCAAAAGTATGCAAAATTTAAAAGGGAAAGCAATCCACTCCAATAAAGGAAGATGAACCTGTGAAGAAGATTGAAAAAGATGAGATTAAGTAGAAATGAACAAGATATGGAAGAAGAAAGAAGAGCCAGAGATGACAGATGCATCTATGCTCTTATCCGGTGTAGATGATTCCTCTAGGAATTAGACCTAGCATAGTCTAAGGGGGAGCCTTAACAAAAAATTGTTTGAACCCCCCTAGAAGTATGACATGCCAGATGTTGGCATGAGGATATGTTGTAAATATTGGATGGATAGAGGTTATGCAAAAGAAATCGGAAGAAAAAGTGCAAGAATATTTGCTTGCAGAGTAAATTAGGGTTTCTCAGTGTAGTGGAAGAAGGTTTTTATCAAATTTTTGAAGCTTATTGCATTTAATGTGAATTAGGGAAAAGTGATGGTGTATAAATAAAAATTTACAAGTCATTTTTGATCACCTATGAATTTGAAGAACTCGAAGAACAAATTAGAGAAATCTTGGAGTGATTCTAAAGCAATGTGAAGAAATTTTTAGAGATAATTGTGAACAATCAAGAACAAGTGACAAAAGTTTCTCTCTTGCAGCTATAGAGGAAGGTAAGGAAAGAATTTTTGATTGTGTAAGGAAGAATTTGAATAAATTGAGTACTATCGATTAATAGAGGATCGAGTGGAAATATTTCACTAAGGCTAAAAGGAGTTGAACTGGAAGAATTCAATCATCGAAAGAGAAAGAAAATGGAATTAGGGTTAGATTCAAATTATTTGTAGAACATAAAAACCCTAGGATTTGATTTATGGGGAAAATTTCCTTGGTTTACTGATAGATAATTTATCTTCTTTCTTTTGAGTAAATTCAAGGATGACAACATTGTGTTGGACAAACCCTACCCTGTTACGAAGGAAGCGATTGAATCTATCACTAGGTTATGTAGTATTGGAGACCTCCCTGGAAAGAAAACCATAAAATACAAAGAAGTGGAGGAGTCGACGGGAATTGACAAAGACCCTCGAGCCTTTTTCATAAATACTATTGTCAACCCTACCGTAAGGTATGTTGCATATGGTGTTTCCTACAAAATTTATTTCAGAAATCGCGATAGTTCCACTTCGGCTATTATCATGTATCTGGCGCACAAAATGGTAAAGGAGAATAAGAAATTTGTTTTTTGTGGATTGATTTTGGAAAATATTATTGAAAATGTGTGGATGTCGCTGGTCGAGGGATACCCTTTTTGTTTTGGGTCTTTACTTACATGTCTGGTATTTACCTTTTGGACTCGCTATTGGGAAAAGAAAATGTTAAGTGGGATTATAGGATTCCTATTGGAAAAAAAAATCTACAGATATTTGGAAGGCATGGAGGATAGTGCAAGTGTTTGTAAAGTCTTTTTCTTATCTTTTCAAAAGGATATGTGCTCCAGTACGAGTGTATCTAGTCGATTTGAGGAGGGTTCATCCTCTGGAACAAAGGAACTGGAAGTTATCATTGGTGATTCCCCTCTGGAATCTAAGAAGAGAAATCTATCTTGGAAAACATCATCACCATTCTGGAAGAGAAGGAAGACGAAGAAGAATCCCAACCTAGATCCGAATCTTCTAATCCAGATGATATTTGGATAATCTTAGTTAAGGTAAGATGAAGAAAATTGCTGAAATGTGGAATGCATCCTCTCTGGTGGATAGACTCAAGATCGATGATTCTCTAGTTGAATATCTTCTTAGAAAAGGTATTGATATTTCAAGTGTTTCTGATTCTTTATCGGATAATTTAGTTGAAGTTGTTGAAGAAATAATGTTATTGGAAAGTCTGAAAGGATGTAAGTTAGAAGCCATGGTTGAAAAGGGATGTGCTAAAGCTAAGCAGAGGTTATCTGAACATATTAATGAGACAAATAAATGCATCAAAGAAATGTTAGATATCTACAAGTATTGTCTTCAGTGGCCTATTGTGGTTGACAATTTTAGAATTAAGATTGAAGCAATTGAATCTGAAATTAACAACATTGGAAAGAATTTTGACATCTTTGAAGACAAAGAAGGGAAACAAAGGATGAGATTTGGTGGATTGCAAGCAGAATTGATTACTATTCAAAGACAAAGAGAAGATGTGGTGAAAACCTTCTAGCTTGTTAAGGAAATTGTTGAGGTCCAGTTAGATCATCTCTCTAGAATACTCCATGGTGTAGAAGATTGTGAAAGTCTGTGCTCATCCGTAGATTGGTCATCCTCTTTTACATTGTTGGGCTTGCTAGAGAGCATGTGCACAAGAATGGATTCTACTGTGTTTGCTTGGAAGAAGATTCTTCTAGTTATCAGAGAAAGATACAAGAAGGTGTTTCAGGTGAAGAGTGCTATTTTTACTTGAAATTTCTATCATTTTTTTGTTATGAAAAAAGAAGGAAAGAAAAAGAAAAGTGAAAAGGAAAATAAAAAAAAAATGAGAAGAAAAGTTGAATTATATAGGGGGAGTCTTGGAAGTTTTTTTTAAGCCTTGAAATTTTTGAATGAGTGGAAGTTTTTGGAAGTATTTTGAGTTTTAGAAGTGTTGGAGATTTAAAATTTTAAGAATAGAATGTCACCATGTCACATACATTTACATCCTTTTTGTTGTGGTCGCCCTTTTCCATTGATGTCAAAGGGGGAGAGATTTAGAGAGATTTGGAAGGAACTAGAGAGATACATTTTTTTGGAACATGTTACCATCAATTACAAAGGGGGTGTTGGAAAAAGTGCCTTAATTTACTGGCTTGGACCTCTAACAGAGGCTTGATGAATTTATGCCCTTATCACTTTAACGTAGTGTTCTCATTTGGTCGGCTTGAGCCTTTGGTCATTGAGACTTAGTCTAATCAGCGAGACTCCGAGGGTTGTCACAGCGATGGGATGATGGGCGTAGAGTTGGAAAATTGTTTAATGGCCTTGGCTTTATAGGTAGAGAAGTTGTCTATCAGAAAAAGAAAATGCTAAGTCTTGTTGATGTGCTAATGTCTTGCATCAACGGCTACTATCGGCTTCATCCGATGGTGCTGGCTGCTTTCCACGACATCTGAAGGAAAGCACCACTGTTAACCTTTTTTCTGAGTGGAATTTCTTGTGTGCATGATGTGTGGTAGCTTGTCAAAGAGGTGAGAGTAGCGAAGAGAAGGTGGGCCCCGAGCTGCTTTATGTGAAGGGCTATCCGGCCATGGACAATTGTCTGCGCCTTCGGAGTTCCCTGGGGAATCTAGCGGATGCTGCTAGAGATTCCCCAAAGGAGCTCCAGAGGCTTCCATGTAGGCCAAGCGGAGAGCACAAGCGGTGGACACGTGGCAGCCTCAGAAGCTCGTTCCGGGAGGGCTCATGGGAATATTGGCGATTCCCTCCTGGATGCCCCGGAACCTCCTGAGTGGCAGAAACATGGCTTGTGGGACCCTATAGGGTTGGCGATAACGGATTATTGTCGGCCCAGAATGTGATGAAATAGTTAGCGATGGCAAAGGGTTTTCGGAGCCCGATGACAGTTGACCGATCTCTGCTCGGTCAAGCTGCGGAACAAATAGTAGTGTGAAATGTGGCAATTTCTCATCAGTTTCTTTTGCACTATTGTTGTAAAACATCATTTATTGCTGGAAGCTGGATTGATGAAAAGCGTTTTATTATGCAGTCATATAAGTTTGGATTTTGGCAGTTGGAAGAGCCTGAATTTAGTATTTTCTCTGTAATGAATTTACTGTGGGGGTGGCTCGATGCAGGATTGCAAGTGGATCCAATCTGAGATCGATTTGGCATGTCAATGAAGAATTGAAATGAATGCACCCTAATTGGTGGTTGTATGAAGAATTGTAATAGTCGGTCTTGACAAGAAGTTGTGCAGAATAGAAAAAGTAGAATATGAAAATAAGGGTTGATGAGTTTGTATTCATTGTATGTGAAAATAACATTGTAATAGTGAGTGCATGAAAACTCAAGTGTTGCAATGAGCTAACTATTAGAGAGTGAGGATTGTAACTTTGTATGTAATCTTTTGCTTACTGTAATACAAAGTGTCTTTCTCTTGGTGTGGTGGGTTTTTTCTCGAAAGGGTTTTCCAACGTAAATCTGGTGTTATCTCTGAAATCATTTTATTTCTATTACTCTTGCTACCCTGCATGTGTTCATCTTAAGTGTTTTAATGTTTTAAAACTGGTCTTTGCATGTCTCCTCTGTGGTTTTAGTGTTGGGAAAGTGTTTCCACACCTTTTATTTTCCTTACAGGGGGATATTATTGGAAGAATGGAGAAGATTTTTCTTTTATTGTTTCATTGATGTCACCATGTTGTTTAAGGTATCAGATGGGTCTGGTACCCTGAATTAGTATGAAGAATAGGTTTACATCCTTTGGTGTTCTGGTCTGATATTTTGGTCCGCATTTCTCCTCCGGTGATCATCGTTGTTCAATATTTTGGGAAAAGGTTTATAAATGTTACAAGCATGTATGTATGCATTTTTCATATGCTCATATGATCGGATGGCGAGTTGGCATTGGTTTGATGTTTCATTTTTTAATTAGGTCTATCCATGGTCGACCTAATAATCAGTTAATGGATTAACATGTATTGCGGATATATGTGTGACCTATTCTTGGTCCCAACCAACATAAGATAGCATGCCACATGGTTGAATTACCTTTGGAGAAGTTTTGTATGAAGCTGACAACTATATTTTTGGAAAATATGTGTTGCATCCAATTAGGCCAACCTAATTGATGCTTGTGGACATGTAATATATATACAAGATAGTTTGGATATTGAAAGTGAGAAAGGATGATGTGCGAGTAGTATGTGAATGAAGAGAAGAGAGAATATTAGTTTGCTAGCATGCAAATTCTCTAAGCATCAAAGGAACTGAATCTGCACTTGTGGTGTAACTCCATCAGTTCATATTCTGTCTATAAGCCATTTTATTTTTGTAATCTTTTGTAGGTAGAGAGCCTTCTTATTTGGATAGTGAGTCCTACTTGTAAGCAACAAAATTTTGTATTTGGCAGTGAGCCTCTTTTGTATATGGTTTTGGAACTACTATATATTGTGAGCTAATCCCCACCATGGTTTTTCCCTCATTGGGTTTTCCACGTAAAATTCTGGTGTTTATGTGTTGTGTGATTTCATGCTTTGTTCTTTCTCTTCTCTGTTATATGCATTAAAGTAATTTGTGGTATTTTTTCAATGAATTTGAGAAGATATTGATTCACCCCCCTCTCAGTATCTTGAATATTCAACAGTTTCATTACATCAACAATAGTAAGTAATCAAACCAAGAAATCTCATCTCATTAGAAAGACAAGTCAAGCGTTGAGAATAAATATAAATTTTTTATTGAGAGCCATCGGAAGGCACCAAAGAGTTGAGGACACAAATAAAAATGAATTATGGGAATTATTCAATAGACTGCCACAAAAAGATAAACCAATTGTTGAAGCCTTGAGATCCCTAATTAAAGAACTTTGGAAGAATAACACAAGGGTATCTCCCAATCAAAGAGATGTTATAAGAAGGAGAATTGGTAGTCAAAACCGTGGGCCACATCCAAAGCATTTTTTGGATATGACTCAAAACACAATTTTTTGCTAAATTTGTAAAGATATATCCTTGAGTTAAAATTGATCAAAGGGTTTTTAAAATGATAAATATTTTCTATGTCAAAATAAATTACACACGCAGTACTTGTTGTTGTAGAGTACATATTGATTTTTCTAACCATTATGATGTTTATCGATGCATATGTTTAGATTTGCATACTAAAAATGTTTTGCAGGACTGTAACATACATGCCCCACCTACATATTCAAGAGGTTTCATATCAAAAAATTTAATGTGAAAGAGAAGATGGTCAATTATTCTATAAGAAATTATGCTTTGATGACACATGCTAGCATTGCACGCTGGCTTGCAAAGTTTGCTAATTTGTGAACATATGGAAAGTACACATGCAGTTGGAAATGAACTAGTAGAATTCAACAAGTAGTATAAGACAGTGGCTTACAATACAAAATATGGTAAAGAAGAAAAAAGGTGTGATTTGGTTATTGAAAAGATTCTAGTGTAACAATTTATGTCTATATTTCAAGAGACTATAGTGTATGAGTATACAAGACATACCCATAGAGATTTATGGTTGGAATTGCAATTAAAGTTATGCAAGGACACATTTGCACTTGATACCATTGTTTCATTCATTGAATTTATAGATAAATACACTCTATAGACACAACATGAGGTGCAATTGCAACATTACAACTCCACACATGTTGCTATATTTGTGTATATAACATTCATTCATGTGGGTGACAATACAGAGGATGCCAAAAATATCTTGAGGGAGTATAATTTTTATATCAATGATGATCACACACATTCTATAGAGTTTGTGCAAGGTTTCTTTTAGGTTTTCTACCATGATTTGGATAGAAGGGGCATATCATTCTGTCAACATATCATATGGTCAGATAATTGTGCATCATAACTCAAGAACTCATGAATATTCAATTGGTTGAGAAAGATAAATAATATTACAAGTGTTCAATATACATGTGGAATTTTTGCGAGGTTGGGCATGGAAAGTGGAGATGATGGTGCATGAGCATGTATCAAAAGAGCCATAGCATGAGAAGAGTTAAAGTATAAATACAATGCAAAGTTGACAGATGCCAAATCTATCATCGAGTGGTATATTGGTACAATGGGTCCAGGTAATGAAGGAAGTATTTAGTTCATAGATTTTTTTGGTTGGTAGATCATACTAATACTGCAAAATATGAGGATTGTTGTACATTGAAAGGATCAAGTGAGCTACACTCTTTCAGAAGCTCTAATGCAGGTTTATGGAGTATTCATACATAAAAGATGGTATGATTTTATTCTTCTTGTACATATCAATCTTGGAATGAGTGTAATTCAAACGAGTGAGTTCATGAATGGTGCTTAAGAAGTCTAATCCCACTTGAGACATATCGACTCCTAGCAGCACTAAAAATTACATAGATGGAATAATCAGTTGAATTTGATCATATATTAGATCTAGCTCAACTAGGTAATATATCTACTTGTATAGTTTATGAAATTCCTAACTTTATCTTACTTTATAGTATTTTTTTAATGTTGACTAAATCCATCTAATTCGATGCACATATCAATGCAATGCTTGTTTATGCAATTATTACAGATGAAGACAATGAAGAGGAACAAATTATTACTTGTGTCATTGTGTTGAGGCCAAAAATAAATTGGAGGCCCTAGTTATAGATTTAGAAAAGATCAAATACCCTACAAGGTTAGTGGTTGTTACTGAAACATGGCTTAGAAGGTTCCCAATTAAGAAGTCCGATGTCTGGTTGTTTGAGGAATTTGACATGCATCAAAAGATTCTTCATTACTCAAACCTTGTGGCATCCAATGTTAATTTGATCAAATATGGGGGTAGACCATTGAACAATAACTTGTGGAAGGTTTGTGAGTTTTATCATGAGGTAATACTTGACATAATAAAGATTAGAGAAAACCGAGATGGTTCCTTGGATTGATTGTAAATGAAAAAAAATGTTAAAGTCAAGCTGATTTGTAAATATGTACATTGGATTTGTAAAGTCATGTTGATTTGTAAATATGTATACTATATTTGTACAATCATGGTATTGATCACTTTATTTTGGTTATTAAATAATGTATCATAAAATAGGGACCTCTTTGAGGGTATTGATGTTGATGTATTTCTTATTTGTATTACATGCAAGTACTTATGCTTCCTTGTATTGCTTAATTTTATTACAACCTTATCTTATTCATCATTCATGCCTACATATAGTTTCTCACAGTTCTTTATTGTCATAAATGCACATTCTCCACTAAAGTCTACAACCTTATCTTAATAATCAATCATGCCTACATATATTTTCTCACAGTCCTTTATTGTCATAGATGCACGCTCCACTAAAGTCTACAACCTTATCTTATACATCCATTATCATTATTCTAGCCTATGTTCCATCATCTTCATGCTTAATCCACATGTTCTATAGCCTCATTCTCATCCTTTCTACCAACCAATTGATATAGGCATTAACAGTCAACCACATGTTCTATGTTCATGATATTATGACTGCCATATCAATCCTATTTTATGTAAATCAGATTTGAAACACTATATTAATTTTGTAAGTATTTTGGGTTCTTTTGGAGTGGTTTTGATGATGACTAGCTTGCCAATTTATGTTGCAATTATGTAAATAAGATCTGAAACACTATATTAGTTGGAGGAACACAAGATTGTAGGGTTGCAATAATCTAAAATAAGTTACAATTGTGGTACACCAATATCTTTGAAAAGGTACAACTGTGGTTCACCAATATTCCTAAATCCCTCTATCTAATAGTTGTATATATCACATATCTATCTAGGAGGTTGATGAAGTTTGATGTCAAATCTAGGAGTTGATTAATTAAAATAAGGTAAAGCCTAGCTCTTCATGTTTTAGTATCATTATATTTTCACTATGGAAATATGTTACATTGTACCTCAACATTGGACGTTACATTCTTAATAACATCATAATACAAAACTAATATCTTTTCCTATGTGTTGGTGCTCTTTTTAAGTAGCTCTATGGTGCATAATTCTTCACAAATGGTAGAATCTAATAATGGTATTATCAAGTGCCAATTAATTCCAAAGATATTTGGAAAACTAGATTGAAATCTATGGAGGAATTATAAAAATGAATGGTTAGGTATTTTCCATCTAACCTACCTAATAGTGACATTCATGCACCCTATGAATGAAAACATATGACTCCTCACCAAATCTTGTCATGTTTTACCTAGTTAAAATTCTCATGTTTAACAAGATCTCAAAAGATCATGTGAAGCACATTTCCCACATCATATATACTTTATGTCAACATAGGTCATAATATAAAATTAACAACTATAACTTAAACATAATACACATATACTATCTATCATACATTATTGATAATTTGCAAGAATCCATGAAGGTCTAGATAAAATCAAGGTGATTCTAGATTGGTTGAATCCTCATCATCACCAATTTGTATATTTATCAAACTCAAAAAATTGTATTGTAGTTTTGTCCTTATATTCATGCACATTAATTTTCCACTAATTCAAATTATGCATGCCAAGGTAGAATTAATTTGCATAGATTACATAATGCATCATGATATCAATTTTATTCTCAAACTCCTCTTCCTAATAATCTGTTGTATCACAAATATTTCTAGGATAATGATGAAGTTTGATATCAAATCTTGGAATTTACTAATTAGAACAAGGTAAAGGCTAGCTCTTCATGTGGTGGTGGCATATGCTTTGCACTAAATAAAAATGACACATGATATCTTATAATATAGTAGTGCATGATACACAAGATCATAATAAAGAACCAATATCATCTTCTATGAAATTATAATATTTTGTGCTAGATCTATGGTGCATAATTCTTCACAAAGATCAAACTACAATTAGGGTATCATTAGGCATTAGTTCATCCCAAAGGTGCTTGGAAAAAATATTAAAAATAAAGTAGGGATTATTCAAATGGATGGTTATTCATTTTACACATAACCAACCTAGTAGTGACATTTATGCATCCTATGAGTGGCATATTATAAATATTAAACAAATTGCATTCATTTATTAATTTTTGATGAGTAAAAATGTTATATTCTAGCCGTGCACCTAAATAAAAATAAATAAATCTTCAAGATAAAGAGTACCTAAAATTAAAAGGAGAGGTAATTGAATGAATGAATGCATCATTAAACATTCAAATGTTTTTCCAAAAAATAGGTTCATTAGAGCAAACATAAATTCATTAGGACTATCATAACTTCATTAGAATGGTCATAGGTTCATTAGGACAGACATAGGTTCATTAGAACAACCATAGGTTCATTAGAGTAGTCATAATTCATTACAAATTTCACTTAAGAGCCTTAAGTGCCAAAAAGTGGCAAACTTTGGTGAACTATTTCTTGGAAACTATGGCACCTACAAAATTTTGTCTAAAGGTATAGGGTCATGTAGGGTCCCTCCACAATAACCTCTCTCAATTTTTTATATCTCCAATCCACTTGATCGTGGCGATAATTTTTCAAATGTTGCAAAAAATGTCAGATGTGTTAGTAAAAACTTGTCAAGAGCCATACTTTTCATTTTATTCATCACGCAACCAAATCGATAGCTCTAACACATCTGGATGGGTGGTTTTATGCTAGGAAAGGTCTTATTTTGCACCCCAACATGCTAGATCATTCCAGACTACATTGTATTGATAGTTTCTTTTAAGAGTCCTAAGTACCAAAAAGTGGCAAAATTTGATGAGCTATTTATCAAAAATCATGTAATTCATTTTTTTTTTCTAAAGGTCTAGGTTCATGTAGGGTCCCTCCATAATAACCTCTCTTAGTTTTTCATATCTCCAATCCACTTGACCGTGTCGATAATTTTTCAAATGTTGCAAAAAGCATCATATGTGTTTAGTAAAAGCTTGTCAAGAGGCATAATTTTCATTATGTTTTATGTGAAACCAAATTGATAGTTACAACACATCTAGGTGGGTGGGTTTATGCTAGGAAGGGTCTGATTTCACACCCCAGTACATTGGGTCATTCTAGGCTACATTGTAATAGCGCTTTTTCTTAAGAGACCTAAGTGCCAAAAAGTGGTGGACTTTGACGAGTTATTTCTTAGAAACCGTGACACTTGGAAACATTACATATGAATTTACAGGGTCATGTAGGGTCCCTTTCCAATAACCTATCTCAGTTTTTATATCTCCAATCCATTTGGCTGTGGTGACAAGTTTTTGCATGTTGAAAAAATTGTCAAATGCATTGAAGAGAAAGTTGCAAGGCAACCTAATTTTTGTTTTGTTTGTCATGCAACCAAAATGATAGTTCCAACATGTCCATGTGGGTGGTTTTATGCTAGGAAAGTTCTTGTTTTTTACCCCAACACATCGGATTGTTCCAAGCTACATTGTACCAACACTTTCTCTTAAGAGTCCTAAGTGCCAAAAAGTGGTAAAATTTGACAAGCTATTTATCAGAAGCCGTGTACTTAGAAAAATTCTACTTGAATTTATAGGGTCATATAGGGTCCCTCTCCAATAACCTCTCTCTATTTTTTATATCTCCAATCCATTTGGCTGTGGTGACAAGTTTTCACATGTTAAAAAATCATTAAATGCATTGAAGAGAAACTTGTCAAGAGGCATAAGTTTTGGTTTTTTCATCATGCAACCAAATTTATAGTTCCAACACATCCAGGTGGGTGGGTTTATGCTATGAAAGTTCATTTTTTTCACCCATCATGCTCAATCATTCCAAGATACATTGTATCGATGCTTTCTCTTAAGAGCCCTAAGTGCCAAAAAGTGGTAAACTTTGACGAGCTATTTATCAAAAACTGTGGAACTTAGAATTTTTTTTTCTAAAGGTAAAAGGTCATGTAGGGTCCCTCTCCAATAAAATCTCTCATTTTTTTATATCTCCAATCCATTTGGCTGTGGTGACAAGTTTTTGCACGTTGAAAAATGTCAAATGCATTGAAGAGAAAGTGTTCAAGAGGTATAATTTTTGTTTTGTTTACTGTGTGGCTAAACTGATAGTTCCAACACATTTGAATGGGTGGGTTTATGCTAGGAAAGGTCTTGTTTCACACCCTACATGTTGGATTGTTCTAGGCTACATTATATTGATGCTTTCTCTTAAGATCCCTAAGTGCCAAAAAGTGGCAAACTTTGATGAGCTATTTATCGAAAATCGTGGCACTTTGAAAAATTCTATTTAAAAGTACATGGTCATGTATGGTCTCTCTCTAATAATCTCTCTCAATTTTTTATATCTCCAATCCATTTGGCTGTGGTGACAAGTTTTCACACGTTGAAAAATCATCAAATACATAGAAGTGAAAGTTGTCAAGAGGCAAGATTTTTGTTACATTCGTTGTGTGGAAAAATCGATAGTTTTAACACATCTGAGTGGATTTTTTTATGCTAGGAAAGGTCTTGTTTCACACCCCAACATGTTGGATTGTTCCATGCTACATTGTATTGACCCTTTCTCGTAATATCCCTAAGTGCCAAAAAGTGGTAAACTTTGATGAGCTATTTCTTAGAAACTATGGCACTTAGAAACATTTCAGATGAAGGTAAAAGGTCATGTAGGGTCCCTCTCCAATAAAATCTCTCAATTTTTTATATCACCAATCCATTTGGTTGTGGTGATAAGTTTTTGCACGTTGAAAAATCATCAAATGCATTGAAGAGAAAGTTGTCAAGAGGCATAATTTTTGTTCTATTTATTGTGAGGCCAAAACGATAGTTCCAACACATCCAAGTGGGTTGGTTTATGCTAGGAAAGGTCTTGTTTAACACCCTAGCCAACCAGATCCTTCCAAGCTACATTGTACGAACACTTTCTCTCAAGAGCCCTAAGTACCAAAAAGTGGTGAAATTTGATGATCTATGTCTTAGAAACCATGGAAATTAGAAACATTTTTTCTAAATGTACAAGGTCATGTAGGGTCCCTCTCCAATAGCCTCTCTCAGTTTTTTATATCTCCAACCCCTTTGGCCATGGTGACAATGTCTTAGATGTCATAAAAAGTGTCAGTTACATTGAAGAGAAAGTTGCAAGGTAGCATAATTTTTGTTTTGTTCATTGTACGACCAAACCGAAAGTTCCAACATGTCTATGTGGGTGGGTTTATGCTAGGAAAGGTCCTATTTCATACCCCATCACGCTGGAACATTTTAGGCTACATTGTACCAACGCTTTCTCTTAAGGGCCCTAAGTGCCAAAAAGTTGTGAACTTTGATGAGTTATTTCTTGGAAACTATGGCACTTAAAAACATTCCATCTAAAGGTATAGGGTCATGTAGGGCCCCTCTACAATAACCTCTCTCAGTTTTTCATATATCCAAGCTCTTTCACAATGGTGATAATGTTTCAAATATTGCAAAAAGTGTTAGTTGCATTTAGTAAAACGTTTTTGAGATGCATTGTTTACATTCTTCATCTCGTGGGGTAAAAATACAATTCCAACACATTGGGGTGGCAACAAAATAGGTCCACTTTAGGGTTTTTGGTCAACGTAGGTCTCTTTATACTCTTATGATTGAATGATCTACACCAAAGAACTAGTCTCCTCCATGGATTCAATTCAATGTAGTCATAAACATTTTTGTGAATATAGGAAATATATTTTTTTGAGAGGAAGGAAATGTTAGAGTAAAGTAATTAATTAGCTTTACTCTCCTCTTAAGATTTCGCCTTGCACACATATTAGTCATTTAATAATTAATATTAATTATTAAATGCACTCACCTTTAGGATTAGGTTTTCCTTTTAGGTTTTGATCTCCTTTTATAAGGATTGATCTCTTGTATTTCTTTTATGCACTATTCATTTTTCTAGAATACATCTTGCACATTGTGAGAGCCAAACCCTTGTCTTGATCTCTCTCTTTCTCTATGACAAGTCTTTTGCATGCAGGTATTGATCGGGTTTTGTGGATTTGCATTTCTCAAATCCTACATGGTATCAGAGCCAAATTTGCTGCAGCCTGTTCAGTTTTTGAAAGAATTAGAGATCTTTTTTTGGTTGCATCAGATCTGTGTTTATTTTCTATTTTTTATTTGGAATAGGGGGTTTATTTTTTTGGTGCACTTTGAGCTCAAACAAACCTCACCGTTGAGCTTGCAGCATCCAAAAACCCCTATTTTGATATAAAATTCATCAAATTTGGCTTCACTGTGTTAGATCTACGAGGGTTTGATGTTTTTTGAGGGTTCCTGATCCAGAGCGCACCTGAAATTTTGGAGCAATTTCAGCCCAAACGGACCTCACCATCACATTCAGAGCACCCAAAAACCCCTAAATCGATTGTCAAATCGTCGAAATCGGACACAGTGACTCCGGGAGGAAATTTTTTTCATTTCTGGGTCATACGGCCTGGTACAGCACGCAATCCGAAAAAAATAATTTAAAAATCACAGAGTTATGGGTGCCACCCTCAGTTAACCGCTAGCGGTTAACAAATAGCGGTTAATGCTAGTGGTTAATGCTAGCGGTTAGCCTAACCACCAGGCTTAACCCTCAAACCTTTTTGGAGCAGTTTTGGTATTTTGGCCATAATTTTTGCATACAAACTCAGTTTTTCGAAAAAAAAATATTGTCAGAAAGATGGTTCCAAGTCCGTTCTGATGGTGCAAGAATTTATTCAAAAATATTCAGTTTGCATGCATTTTTTCATAGTCAAAGTCAGATGATCTTTTTGCACTCCGAGGGGCATAACTTGCTCAATTTTGCTCCATTTTTCGAAAGCAAATAGGCATCAGAAAGCTGGTTCTGTGCTCTTTCTAGATCTATAGTTTATTTCACTAGAAAATTCTTCAGGTATACAAAGATTTGTCTCATACATATAATGCTTTCTATTGTTTTCTGGCTTTCAGTTTATACTAGGGATTGGTTTTTTGCATTGTGGGGGGGTGTTTTTTCTTGCTTTCTATCATTTACATCAGAAAACCAGAATCTATAAGCACCAAAACAAAACAAAAACCCCTTCTATATCTTCTGTCTAGTTTTGAAAGACCACTAAATAATAATAAAAAAATTCAAAGCAGTTGAGGCATAGTTCACAGCATGGCCGAAAATACTTCTAGTGTTGAACTTCTCACACCTCATAACTATCATACCTGGAAGACATTTATGACACGTCTTCTCAGATCAAAGGGGTTGTGGTCCTGTTTAGATACGGTTCAGCCAATTTTGACAAGGCCATTTGAGATTATGCAGCATAGAAATAAGATGGATGAGGCTATGGGTTTGATTTCCTTACATGTTTTAGACAGCTTGTTGTTTCATCTTGATGCATGTAACAGTCCTCTTGAAATGTGGACCAAGTTCAATGATTTATTTGGTACCATCAATCAGTTATGTGCACTACAGATTGAGGCAGAGTTGACTTCACTTGTACTTGATTCTTTTCCCTCCATTGAGAACTTTCTGATGAAATTCAAACAACAGAGATCTCTTCTATAGGGTTGTGGTAAGGTTAAGACTGATACAGAGTGTATTTACCTGATTTTGTCAAAGCTTCATGGGAACTTTCAGATATTCTCATCTACCTTCCATTCCACTATGGATGCCTTGGGTGCACGTTTTACCATGCCTTCTTTTGAGGTGTTTTGTGATCATTTGACACGAGAGCAAGCTAAGATATCATAGTTGGATGCTCTCACAGGATCACCGCACCAAGTGTTGGTAGCATAGTCATCTCAGGGGAAGCAGAAGCAGAAACAAAAATAGAAACCACAGACCACAGAGCATTGGAAGGATTCCAATTCACATAAGACTTTTGATTCACCTTCTCCTAAGGGGAAATCATCGAAGAAAGATAGACCTAAGTGTGCTCATTACACTAAGCTAGGACATGATGAGTCCAAGTGTTATGAGAAGAAGATAGATGGATATGCAAAATAGGTTTCAGATTTGACAGCTCTTCTTGAGAAGAACCATATTCATCACTCTTCTTCATCTACTTCAGGCGGGTCTTCTTCTTCACCATCATTCCAGATAGATGGACAGGCCCCACATAAGGGTCATGCATTATGTGCAACCACCAGTTCACATTCATCTAGATGGCTACTAGATTCAGGTGCTTCACACCATATGGCATCTTCTCAGGACATGTTCTCATCTTTCGAGGCTGCGTCCTCACCACACATATTGATGGCTAATAACACTTATATGAGTGTATGTGGGAAAGGTTCTATCCATATTGATGACAATACATTCAATGATGTACTATGTGTTCCATCTTTGTCCACTAACCTTCTCTCCATCTATCAGATTGCTCACAGTGGGATAGGGAAGACAGTTGAGTTCACACCTGATTCAGTGCACATCAGAGACATTCAGACTGGTAACATTGTTGCAACAGGGACAATTGATCATTCTTCCCGATTGTATGCATTTACACAATTTGGTCCACCATCTCCCTCTCTTTCTAAAAGAGAGCATGCAGTATCCGAGGAGAAGTTTGGTCACTTGAACTTATGTGTTCTTCCATCTATTCATGAGACTAGTGTTGAGACTTCTACACCTCTTCCTCCTGTTGAGATCACATTTGTTCAGCAGGATACCTCTTCAGTTGTGACTGACATTGTTGCTCCACTCATCGAGCCATCAAGTGCAGTTGTTGAGGCCATATATGAGGATATTCCTTTCCTCACAAATGACAAATTCAGCACACCTGTTATCCCTTCTCCATTGGAGATTCCATTTTAGGATCATCTTGAGTTGTTTGATTCCCATTTTGTTATTCATCACTCATGTTGTTGTTTCAGTGCGCATCATCCAGGACTTCCATTTTCACCTCACATCCAAGGATTTCCTCTTCTTCGACCGTTGGATCTATTTCTTCCTCCGAGGCGACACATCGATCATTGGCATAGGGGTTCTCTCATTTTGGGGGGGCTTTGGAGTCTCCACTCTCTCTCATGGGGGGGTATCTGATTGTATAGCTACATAGTTTTTGAGAGACATCTTGAGACATTCCATTTGTACTTTATTTTTTGCATCTCTTTTTGGAGAGGAGTTTTTTCCCACTGGGTTTTCTCCTTTTCTCCATTTCATAGAGATTTCCTTGTACTTGGGTACCTGATCAGGCCTAGTTGCCAGGACCCAATTTTACTTTCATGCATTGTAGTTACTTTTGCTTTCTTGCACTAGTTTCTTGCTCATCTTAAGGGGGGGTGTTAGAGTAAAGTAATTAATTAACTTTACTCTCCTCTTAAGATTTCGCCTTGCACACATATTAGTCATTTAATAATTAATATTAATTATTAAATGCACTCACCTTTAGGATTAGGTTTTCCTTTTAGGTTTTGATCTCCTTTTATAAGAATTGATCTCTTGTATTTCTTTTATGCACTATTCATTTTTATAGAATACATCTTGCACATTGTGAGAGCCAAACCCTTGTCTTGATCTCTCTCTTTCTCTATGACAAGTCTTTTGCATGCAGGTATTGATTGGGTTATGTGGATTTTCATTTCTCAAATCCTACAGGAAAGTTTGTACATGAGGAATAGCTCTATAAATGTGAAATAGTGATTGGTCAACTAGAGGATAGGGGTCCATACTATAAATAGGTCATGTCATTTAATAAAATAGGAAATGCTAGGTTGGTTAGATGATAAAAATGATAGAGGATCACATGTTCAAGGATGGATAGGTACTTGAATGTACTTGAATGTAGATACTAACCAACTAGTGGGTATCAACAAGCTATTTTGGAAATATTACTTTGTCATTATCGATTCCTAACAAGTATGTGACCATACTACAATCCAAATGAAAAAGTGAGCCTTTTTCAATTATTAAATTAATCAATTATAATTCAAATATAGATAACTAAACATTTATAGTTACGTCAATTCATTATTAATTTATTTAAACAATCATTTATAATGCAAATATGAACACCATCAATAAAAAATATATGTATTAACCAAATAGCCATATATGCATACATCAATATATGTCGATATAAATATAAAATATATACAAGAAAGCCATATAGGCTTACAATAATTCCATATGGACATACAATGTCACATATATGTAATACAAAATATATGTTAAAAAATTCCATATAGGCATACAACAAAGGACCCTAATACATAGTCATTTCCCTCTAGGCAAAGAAAATAGATCATGAGTGATTTTTGACTGTCGGGGGATGGAGATGTGTGTGATGGTGGTCTCCTTCAAACTCATTCACTCAAACTCCTATTTAAAGATTCATGGAGCCCCACCTATTACAATAAAAGTATAGACATTAATATATATAAATTACATTATAAAATTCATGGAGCCCCACCTATTACAATGAAAGTATAGAGATTAATATATATAAATTACATTATAAAATGAAATATAACAAAATAATCACTTATTGTATACAAATATTCACTCTTCTCATCTACAACAATGACACACTCATGATCTAGTGTTGTGAATCCTTATAGCAACCATCCATATAGAAATTAAACTAAAAATAAATATAATTTTATTTTTAAATAATAGACAAATAAAATAACAAATATAATGTGAAATTTACTAATCGGCCTCATACCTTTATCAAAGGCATCAAAATTGCTATTGTTGCAGCAACACCATGCTCCACTATCCTATCAATATCAGGAGGAGTGTCTACCCGCATCATCTAAAAATGAAACAACATTATTTACCAAAACAACATGAGTGAAAGTTCTCTATATTACATGATATTGAATTTTTACATAAATCTTTTAAGGGTTTAACCATCCAACATTGATAAGAACCAACTTAGCCATTAACAATTAGTTTACATGGAATATAGATTCCATCCCAAGACATGTGCAAGCATGATAGTGATCATAAATTTTTTTAATATCACTCATAAAGGTTGCCTTCAATGACTTATATCAAATCCAAGTGCAAGCATGATAGTGACATACACTAGTAGAATTTGGCAAATAAATGACTAGGCGACTAAACATTTTAGTCACAACAACTAAAAATGACTAAGTTCTACTCATTTTTTGCAACTCAGCTATAAATGAGTAAAATAATTACTAATTTGGTCGTTGAATAAAAAAATATTTAGTCACAAAAATAAAAATGACTAAATAATTAGTCATCAAATCCAAATTAGACAAAAAATTTAAAAACTAATTCGGTCAATTATTGGCGTGATTATTCACATTCATTGTAGATTCATTCATCTTGCTTGACCTCGCTTCATTCGTTAGCCTAGCATGAGGCATTTTGATCAGTTATAGAAGCTACTTGCATGGGTGATAAGGATTTAGAGAGGAATTTGATACTTCTGAAAAGGCAGGCAAGGGAAAGGAATTCAGAGTTTGTTGCAATGAATTTGAATTCGCCGAGGCCCTCTATAGGAAAATCGGATTTGGGGATGCCCTTTGTAGCGAATTCAGAGGTAATTCAAAACCCTCATTACATTAAACAAAAATTCTAAATGCTCATTATAGTTTACTACTCTTAATAATGTTCTACTACTCTTAATAATATTCTTTTACAATCTTTCCACTGTTCTGCTTCATAATGCACTCCAATTAAATATAATAAAATTTGGGTGTTAGTTCCAAAATAGAATTTCCTTAAACAATTTTGATACATTTTCATTGCAAGCACAAACTATCCTTGTGCAAAGTAAACATGTGCTAGATTTACCCACACATCAGGCATCTGAACAAATATGTTTCTTTCTACAACTTCTTGTACCTATGTAAAAATTTCCTTTGCAATATCAAATTGACCCTTTTCAGCTACCCCATTTGTAGCATAAAAATTTCCTAGTCTCTATGCAAACACTTTACAATACAGTTATCTAGCCTTCTCAAGATGTTGTGCCTCCACCTTTGGATCCGTCCTCTCATTGCAAAAAGCTACAAAATAATTCCAATTTCCAAGTGAAATGTCAACATAAGAATTATTTTCATTTGATTCACTTTGTGTAGCTTTAATTTTTTCTTTAATTTTAGGCAACCATCTATTTTCAATTCCATTTTTCCAAGCATAGATAATGCATTTGATGATTTTTTATCTAGCTTAAGTGCATCCCCAATCAATTCTAGGCTTAGTTGGATCTCATTTCAAGCCTAAGCCATGGCTACAAGATGTAGATATGCATCCACATAATCAGGAAACTTGAACAATATTAGCCTGTATAAAATATTTGCTTTTTCAATATCATGTAGCTATTCAAACAACCTATCAAGATTAAATAGTGTTGTGACTTTATCCCATGGTAACTCAAGTGAAACACCAACTTCTTCTAGTCAATGGAAGAATTTCATATCCTTAAAGAGCACAAGAAAAGTTACAGAACTAGCACTAGGAATTTTATTTATGAATTCAACTCAATTGCCTTTTCCTAATGCCTCCATAATTTTTTTTTGAGCCAACTCTAGTTTATCACGCTCAAAATGAACAACCCCAATGTTTTTTAACAATTGAATGGGTACTTCTCTACTCTTCTTTAGAAGAGACTTTGGCATCTTAAGAGAATCTAAGGTTGTACTAGGTTCTGATGATATTAATAACTCACCCATCTTGATAAATGCATGGGAATCAGATGGATCTATGCGAGTTACCTTTCTTAAAATTTCCAAAGCCTTCTCTGCCAGCCCTTGTTGAGCATATATATGTCATACAACTTTTAAGCTCTCATATTTCTCAGGGTAAACCTCCAAAACATTTTCAAAATTTGAGAGAGAACTCTTAAGATCTCCCAGCTTCAATTGAACCTATCCACAAAATCTTATGGCCTTTAGCTTTCCTTTACTGATATCATGAAGTAGTGGTCAGTGGTGTCATAATCACATTTATTATGATAAGATCATGCAAGATTATAATATGAATGAGATTTCATGAGAGGGTGGTCAGTTGAAACAAGAGTTGTCTCAGTCAATTGTTCCACAAGAAAATGCTGACATGTAGTGAAGAAAAATGGTTTGATAAATGATTCAATGCCATTACAGAGTATGGATATAATTCAAAGGCTCTACACATCTTTTCCATTCCTTCATGAACACTACCTTTTTCACTAACTATGAGAATCCTACAAGTAAAAAATGCACAAAATTGACCACAGAGATTTATGTAAAGGTTGAACATCATTTCCTAATTCGTCCATAAATTTTTTTTGAGCCAACTCTATTTCATCATGCTCAAAATGAAGAACCCCAATTTTATTTAACAATTGAATGGGTACTTCTTCTTTGCTCTTCTTTAGAATATACTTTGGCATCTTAAGAGAATCTAAGGCTGCACTAGGGTCTAATGATATTAATAACTCACCCATCTTGATAAATTCATGGGCATCAGGTGGATTTATGTGATTGTCATTTCTTAAAATTTCCAAAGCCTTCTCTACCAACCCTTGCTAAGAATATATATGGCCTACAAATTTTAATCTCTCACAGTTCTTAGGGTGGACCTCCAAAACCTTTTCAAAATTTGAGAGAGAACTCTTAAGATCTCCTAGGTTCAATTGAACCTATCCACAAAATCATGTGGCCTTTGGATTTACTTGATTGATGTCATGTAGTAGTGTCCAGTGGTGTCATAATCACCTTTACTAAAATAATATTGTGCAAGATTATAATATGAATCAGATTTCATGAGAGGGTGGTCAGTTGAAACAAGAGTTATCTCAGTCAACTGTTCCACAATAAAATGGTGCCTTGTAGTGAAGAAAAAATGGTTTGCTAAATGATTCAGTGCCATTGCAAAGTACAGGTATAATTCAAAGACTCTACACATATTTTTCATTCCTTCATGAACACTACCTTTTTCACTAACTGTGAGAATCCTACAAGTAAAAAAAGCACAAAATTGACCACAAATATTTATGTAGAGGTAGAACATCATTTCCTAATGCCTCCATAGAAGTTTGTTGAGCCAACTCTAGTTCATCACCCTCAAAATGAAGAACCCCAATGCTGTTTAAAAATTGAATGGCTACTTCTTCTTTGCTCTTCTTCAGAAGAGACTTTGGTGTCTTAAGAGAATCTAAGGCTGCATTAGGGTTTGACGATATTAATAACTCACCCATCTTGATAAATGCATGGGCATCATGTGGATCTATGTGAGTTTCCTTTCTTAAAATTTCCAAAGCCTTCTTTGCCTGCCCTTGTTGAGCATATATATGGCCTACAACTTTTAAGCTCTCAAAATTCTTAGGGTGGACCTCCAAAACCTTTTCAAAATTTTAGAGAGAACTATTAAGATCTCCCAACTTCAATTGAACTTGTCCAAAAAATCTTGTGGCCTCTGGCTTTCCTTGACTGATGCCATTTAGTAGTGTCCAGTTGTGTCATAATCACCTTTAGTATGATAAGATCATGCAAGATTATAATATGAATGAGATTTCATGAGAGGGTGGTCAATTGAAACAAGAGCTATCTCCGTCAACTGTTCCACAAGAAAATGGTTTGCTAAATGATTCAATGCCATTGCATAGTACATGTATAATTCAAAGGTGTATACATTTAAAAATGGTCACATTAAATCAAGCCTTGTAATTAATTAAATATGAATTATTTAATTAATATTCTAAAGTCATCTACATATAAGTAAATTTAATTATTTATTTATATCATTCATTTTTCTAATTCTTCTAATCTAATTAAATAAATAAGTTTATTTAATTATTACCATCTTCCTCTTAATTAAATTAAATAAATTTCATAATTTATTTATATTAATTATCATATTATCACAAGTTTGAATTTCTAAATTCAAATAAAGGAATATTCTTCTAAACTCCTTATTTTTAATTCTTCATTCCACATTTAAATTAAATATTATAAATATTTGATTTAACACTTTCCTCACTTCACATTTAAATATAATATTTTAAATATTTAATTAACTTCCTTTTTCACCTCTCACATATAATTAAATATTAATTATTTAATTATGGAAGCTTCTAAAAATTATTGTCACATATAATTAAATAAATAAATTATTTAATTAAAGGATTTATTCTCAACTACCAACTAACTCCTCATAATTAAATTGCACAAATGGAAACTTTCTTTCAATTTTGAATGGAGAAGGTTGTGTAGGAGGAAACATTTACCATTATTCTCTTAACCTTCTATCTTTCTCTCAACTTCTCAATCTCTCACCATTCATCTTGATAGGTTTGATTTCAACCATTGATCTTTGCCAACTAGACTTTTGCCTCCAAAAATCTATAAATACAACCTCTTTGTGAGTTGAAAAGGATCCTATATTTTGTGAATTTAGCGTGATTACTATAGTTGCATTATATCCAACATCCAACAATCTTGTTTGTAAGCATAACATTTCAAGTTCACAACATCTTAGTTTCATATCTTAGCTTAATCATGTATAATCATTTAGCAATAGACATGCATGTTGCATAATCTTGTTATCTAAGTTGTCATTCTTCCAAGCTACTGCTTACACCAACTGAGAGCTAGAACTTACGTAGAATCATTTGGAGATACAGGACAATGGGAAATTTCTGAAGGAGCTGCTATTTTAGAGTTTATTTTATATTTAAATTAGTTTCCTTTGATATAATATCGCATTGATGTGTTTGTTTATATTTTTAGTTAGCTCACATATTCAAACACACATTTTTGGTGCCCACTGTGGGGCCCTTTCCCCATTTTTAATATTTTTATTGTAGATTTTTCGATAGGTAAAAAATTGGACTTGCGGTTTAGCACATACGAGACGTGTTTTAGTGCATCCCTGGTGAAGTTTAGTGCATATGAGGACTGTTTCAGTGCACTGACGTTCTCTTTTAGCGCATATACCAGTTCCTTTAGCACATTTACGTTATATTTTGGTGCATACCTGAATGTTAATTTAGTGCATTTATTCTCTGTTTTGGCGCATTCATGTGTTCTTTTAGCACATACAGGGAGTTGTAAAATTAAATCCTGATTCCGACGCATCTGCAGACAGATTTTTATTTTCTGCATAAGTTTAAAATGAAGCAATCCTAGGGTAGAAATTTAAATTTGGAATTAACCAATCCTAGGGTAGTCACCAAACAGTCATTTATCTTGGTTAAAATGAATCCCATGCTTGTTGTGAAGAAACATCTTCACTTAGTTTAGAAAATTATCATTTGGGATTAAAATGAAAAAAATTATTTGTTGTGATTGTCAGGTGATAGGCCTATGCTCTCCCCTTAACTGGTTGATCAAAATGCCAGACTCATCTTTTTATTTACTGTATTTTTATTCTTTATTACATCCTTTAGAAGGCCTGCTCTTGTGAAAAAAATTACTCACCCAAGAGGAACGATGTAAGTGGAAACACCTAAAGCCAAGGATTCCAACCCACTCTAATCAAAAGAAAGTTCTTGATGAAATTCCAACTTGATAGTAGTGTGCAAGATAACCATTCCCAAAGCCTTTGTTCTAAAGGTTGGGAGGTCTCCCAAGGGAGTATATCATTTGCCGCACTGAACAGAAAATCTTACTATGAACTTTAGTGTAGAAGCCAACCGTGTCAATTTCTGAACATCCTAATAATCACAGTGCAAGGGGAGGGAAGAATCTACCCCCAAGACACTCACCATATAATTTCCACAGACTATTTGCTGAAGGGATCGAGAAATCTAACCTTGAGTACATGCCCGGAAAAGACAAAAACACGGGCGCCCTCTAGGGGGTGACACGACTATGTGAGTCGATGTAATTCTAAGATGTGGGCTATTATTACTATGATTACCTTTTTGACAAATAAGAGTGAGTCTATCTGAAGTTATTATTTTGTTCAATACCCATGGAAATGTCAAGAACATACACTCTTTGTTAGATTTTAGGACTTTATAAACAACTGTTTTCTATTGTATGCCATGTTTTTCAAACATTAAATCAAATAAAGATCATCCAAATTGGAAAACTATCAAAACATGTCTATCCTAGTGCATTGACTGTATATTTTAGCGCATCCTTGCTCTATTATAGTGCATCCCTGCTCTGTTCTAGCACATCCCTGCTTTGTTTTAGTGTATACCTACTCTGTTTCAAGGCATTTATGCTTTGTTTTAGCACATATATATTCTATTATAGTGCATATGTGCTCTATTTCAGCACATCCATGCAACAGACCAGCGCATTGGTTTGATCTTTTAGCACATTTTCTGAAAATTTTAGCGCATCCCTTGAAAAAAATAGCGTATCTATGTTCTGAGTTTAAAAGTTTTCTAACACAAAATCTGCCATTTAGTCTAGTCTTTTTCTATGCTCAGGGTCTGGAAATCTGCAACTTTTGCTAAGAAATACCTTGAGAAAAGTATCGAGAAGCCCATAAGGTCCTTAGTTATAAGAAACTATTGAAAAGGAGAATGTTTTTATACCAAAGTTAGAAAATTTTGTTTGAGCATAGAACTTTCATTCATCGATATCACGACTTTGCTAGAGGTTTTATTGATGATTTTTCTTTAGAAAAATTATCTTCATGAGCTTTGTTTCAAAGAAGAGCTCTTTCATAGAGGCATAATCATAGTCAGCCCATTCATCCCTCTTTCATCCCACAACTTGCAATTCAGTATTCCAATCGACCCAATCAAGTGTTGTAATAGAGAACTAAGAATCATTAGGCATTTACAAAAATCCTTATTTTCTCAAACTAAGATCAAAACATCACAAAGTGCAACATCATCTCCATTTATGATTTATAGTTAATTCCCATAACAGGATCATCATCCTTCAAACTAGGGAATCATGAGCTAAAAATTAGAAATTTATTTAGTCATATCAATAGAATTCTCATTCTATTTTGACTAAGATACCCAACAAATTTCACTGTTTCATTTGTGATCAAAGTTAGTAAAAATTTGTTATAAGCTTATGCTTGTTGTCACAAGATCTCGAAAACACATAGAAGAGGACGAAAAGGAAAATCCACTTTGCAACATGGGTGATAAGGAAGAAAATACTTTTCACAAGCTTCGCACTGGGAATAATTCAAATAATGATGAAGTAATGGAAGAAATGCTTCAAGAAGTAGAACAAGATCCACAATTTCACACTCTCTTGGACAATATTTTGGAACGAAACAAAGAAAGATACTTTATTTTGATAGCAAACCAAGGAGCTAAAGTATCCTCTGATTTTGACATAGAAAAGATTAGAGAGGATCCTGAAGCCCCCCTTAATGATTTTAGTGATCTTACTCTACAAATAAGAGCCTTACAAGGGAAAATTAAAGAAATACAGGGAGGTGCAACCAAGCAATATGTTTTGGAAGATATATGCCCATATCCCTTTGATAGGAATCTCAACATGATTCCTTTTCCAAAACATTGTGAGATCCCAAAATTTGATAGATACAATGGGAAAATGGATCCCATTGATCATGTGAGGGACTTTCAAAATATGAAAGTCGAATTTTCTCATGAAGATACATACCTGATGCGATTGTTTCCATGAAGTCTAGGTGGAAAATCCATGGAGTGGCTTTCCAAAATCACTCCCCCCATCAAAACGTTTGAGGAGTTAATCAATAAATTCATTTCCCAATACTCCTATAATATACAACATCAGATAACCATGCTTGATTTATGTAGAGCAAAGAAAAATATTGGAGAAACCTTCACCATGTTCTTACAAAGATGGAGAAGGTTATTTGCAAGATATTCTTGTCTTGTTCCTAAAAAGTAAAAAATAGAAATCTTTATTGACAGTCTAAATCAAGAGATGAGTTATAGGCTCAATCTTCATTGTCCTCAATCATTCAAAAAAATTGATTGAAAATTCAATTACCATTGAAGGAGATTTGGTCAAGCGAGGAGTCTTAAAGCTTGACAAGGATGGTCTAAATTCGTATAACAACAACAACAACAACAATGATAAATCATGATTCTGGACTCAAAATAAGAATGTTGTAAATGATGGGGTGGTAGATGCTAACAATGTGAATGGAAATCCAACCATTCTCAATGTATCAAATGTCCAATGCAACAACAATAATCTTGGAAATTCCACTAACCAAGGCAATAATAATTCCAATTAGGGAAACAATGCCAACTAAGGAAATATGGCCAATAATTGTGGAAATAATCTCGGCAACAATCAAAACTCGGTTGCACCTCGATCACAATTTTTCTCAAATCAACGGAGTTTTACTCCCTTGGGTGAGTCTCTTGAATCAATTCTCAAAGAGATTTTGAATCAAAATTCCATCACATTACCACTATAGAGAGATTATGAGAGGCAAGTTAAACCACCATCATGCAATGACTCGTACTATTACGATTATCATAGATGTAAAGGTCATAGGATGAATAATTGCCAAGGGTTGAAGAATTTGGTCTAAGATTTTATTGATAACCGCACCATAACGGTTGAGGGAAATAATGCTAAAAAAGATCATCAGGCATTCAAGGACCCTCTCCCCAATTATCAAAAAGGGGAATCTTCAGGTGACAAAGGAAAAAATGTGAATAATGTCTATGACACCACCATCAATCATATCTACACTGATGACCAACAATTCAATGCCATAAAAGTTAAAGGAAAGCAAGAGTATTAGGAAGTTAATGCAACAACAAGGGGACAAGCCAAAATTATTGTTAAAGTAAGTTCATCTAAGTTAGCTATTCCCTCTCCAAGGTAGTACAATTTAGTTGATCAACTGTAGAAAACATTGGCTCAAATTTCTATCTTGGAGCTTCTTAAAATATCATCGACACACAAGGACATTTTGTTAAAATCTCTTGTTGACACAACCGTGTCTCCTGACCTAGATATCAGTAGGTTTCAAGCCATGGTGGGACACTTGTCCTCACCCACATGCTTATCCTTTTCTGAAAAGGATGATTCCTCCATGAATCATCCCCATAATTCATCACTTTATCTAGAGGTCATGGTTCATAAAACCCAAATTTGACATGTCGTAATAGATGGGGGAGCTGGACTAATTTTTTTTAATTTAAAACTAGTTCTTGCTTTGGGATATTTAGAAGAGTCTATTGATATGAGAAGAAAAATTACAATCAAAGCATATGATGATGAGGAACGGGCTTCTAAGGGCCTCATCATGATACCTATTAGAGTGGGATCTATTGTAAAGAACACTTTTTGTTAGGTTCTGGATTGAGACTTATCTTATAACATACTTTTGGGTCATCCATGGATCCATGAGATGCAAGCAATACCGTCTAATTATCATCAATGTCTAAAATTTCCATATGGTAGACAAGAAATAACCATACTTGCAGATCATAACAACAGTCAAATTTTCTCTAACCTTAGAGCAACCCAAGATTATTTTGTCCCACACAATAGATAAGCTATTGGTATTTCTATTTCCAAACACAATGATCAAAAAAAGAATTGATAAAGAGCTTTGGTGCCAAGCTACAATTAAAAGACAATGGAGTGGGAGAATATTATTTGTCTCCCTAACTTACCCATTTCTCGAAGGTCACATGGTCAGCCTTCAGTGTCCATAAAACAAGCCACCATAACTTCCTCATCAGTAATGCAAGCTTCAGTTCCCATCACCAAGTTTGATGGAAGATTCATCAAGGTAGATACTCAAGAAAATGAAGTTGAAGATAGAGCTATCCTCGATTGGCTATATAAAGATGAAGATGAATCTATCCAGCATGTGAAGTTACCTACTAAGCAATATGGAAAGGGTTATACAATAATGCAACAAATGGGTTATGAAGGAAATGGCCCCATAGGTAAGAGACAGGAAGGAATTTTTGAACCTATCCAACCGAAAACAATGCATCCAAAAGATAAAACCGGACTTGGATATGGTGAAGACACAAAAGAAGCATTCCAAAAGAAATCTAATGAAGAATTAGCTAAGACAATTATGAGATTGTAGGAGAATTTTGACACCAATTCCAATGAGTATGAATGGGATAGAATTTATAAAGATGAATTATGGAGAGACAAACATTTGGATGTTATACAAAAATATACACCCATGATCACACAAGGGGAAAGTTCAAGACCTCCACTTGACTACGTACTTCAAAGCGACCATGATTCGAGGGATGACGATTCAATTCAAAGCGAGATGGATAATCAAAAGGAGGATACCATCATAGATCTTCCCCATGGCAAGAACAATAACCATGTCATGACCTTAACAGCTAGTGACCTTACCCAACCTGATGATCCATTACCCTTGATCCATCCTGAGCTTATTGATTGGGAACAAATTGAACCAATCGATATCCCAACCTTCCCCGATGATGAAACCATTGTAAATTTTCTTTGTTCATCCAACCGAAAAACAAGTTCCACCTGTAACATAGAATAAAATATGGTTATAAGATCTGCAACTAGAATAAATGATGTTAATCCTAATCTAAATCAATATTAATCTAAATCAGACAACAAAGAATGAAAACAAGTAAACATAATTAAACTAAACCAATCAATTGGAAATCTCTCACTGAATATGCGTTCACCCCTTCGAATTATCTCGATTGCTCTTCTCCATTTTATTGTTTCAGTATTCTTGCCCTCAGATTTTCAGTATTGATGCAGACATAACCTTGTTGAATGTCTAAGCAAAATATCGAAGATAAGTTTCTTCTCAAAAGTGTATGATTTCGAGAGGAGGAATAGTGATAATGACAAGCCATTTTATAGATTTTGGGTTTTCGAATGATCGGCTTAGATTGAAAGAGAGATCGATGAACGAGATTGATGAATGTCATGCGATGTGAGTTCTGTCTCAGATAGAACTTGAGTCAGAAAAGACTGCAGGGTAAAGACTAAGTTAGAATGACAACTTAATATTGTGTCAAGACTATTTGAAAATAGAAAGAACAAGAGTTCAAATCTTAATCTTCAGTTAAGAGTCTTCAAAAATAGAAGAGATAGACTTTGTATGTCAAAGGCAAAGTTAGAACTTGAAGATGAAGAATAAAAATGCATAATTAAATTAATTAATTAAATAAAGATATTTAATTAATAGATGCATTCATGCACATGAGTTAGAACTAGTTAACTAATTAGTTGTGACAGAGAGTCTTCTCGCCGAGAGAAACAGGTGTTGAATTCAAAGATAACTGGAGAACTAAAAATAGATCTTGAGTCATAAGGTGATTAAATGATTTAGATAACTGAATGATAGAAGAATGTGACATAAATGATTTAAATATGAATTAAATGTTAATTTAATTCAACATTCGAAAATGAAATGAATTTAATTAAATAAATAAAGATAATTTATTTAATTTGATTGTTGTAAAGGTGGAATTGAATAATTAAATAATAAATATTTAATTATAGTTAAAGAGGGTTAAATTTAATAATTAAATAAAGATATTTAATTATAGTTGAAATATGACAAAGGGGGTAATTAAATAATAAATATTTAATTTATAGATAAAGAGGGTTTAATTAAATAATACATTATTTAATTAAGAAGAAGAATCAATTAGTTAGCGACATAATTAAATAAATATGATTTATTTAATTAATCAAGTTGAATAAATGAATAAATGAATTAGTGAATTAATTAAAAGGGGTATTTAATTAATAGAGGAAATATGTGTTAGAAAAGGTAATTAAATAATTAACATTATTTAATCATGACCATGGATAATAGAAACTTATGTCGAATGTGTACTTGCAGGCCTAGACCAATTTTCGGTGTCTACAGTTTTCCCCTCTTTGATACAATGTTGTTTAGGTGTTGCGTCAATGAAAATATGCCCCGATCGTGCCCCAGTGTGAAACAGGTTGGGGTATGCCCCCTCAGGAAAATCGACAATTTTTTGAAAGTTTCAAATTTTTTTAGGAAATATTCCCTATAAGTTAGTTTGATGACCAAAAATGCTATGGAGTTGACGGAATTGAATTTGGAGATGTTACGGACGAGTACGGGTCATTAGAAGTTGAAAGGTTAAGCGACCAATAGACTAGGTCAAAAGAAATGCCACCCAAACCTTGGCTATAAATAAGAATTAGGTTGAAAACCAATTCATTTGCACCTGGTTGAGTTTGAAGAACTAAGATTTTGCTTTGACTAGTGGACAAAAATGGCTCCCATTACATATGCTGTGCATCGAGGATATCGAATCTAGACTTCAGGCAGCCAGCCGACGTAGGACCACCAGTATGTACCCGAAAATGAACTCTTGAAATTTATTTTTGCATGTATTTTTAGGCCTTTAAAAGTTTATTAGAATATGCGGTCTTTCGGTATCGATGTATATGCTGTCGTATTCGCCGCATTTGATTGCGAAACGACACATGTGCTAAAAAATGCCTAGGCTAGGCTAGGCATTTTAGGTTATAAGCACATTTGTTTAAAAATGCACCGCATATGTAGTTATGGAACACATCTGCATTAGGGATAAATGCATGTAGGGTAGTGAACCGCATGTGCATTAGTGAAACACAATTGCATTAGGTAGATAGGTTTAGAAAATGCACAACATTTGTTTTTTTGCACCTCATTTGTAGTAGGTAGAAATGGTTGTGGTAATGTGCAAAATATATGTAATATGCGACGCAAATGAGTTGTCATGCAACATATTTGTAAGAATGCACCGCATTTTTTAAAGTGAGTTGCATTTGGCTGGTAAAATTTTATGATTTTTTTTTCTAAGAAAAACTTGAATTTTTTTGACATTGTGGTTGAAATGTAGGTTGTATTAGATCCTATATATACACGAGAGACACATCTTGACACATTCTATCTGAGAGATCATCTGAGTAGTGCAGAGATATGGCTCTTGTGGAGACTTGTTCTACGTCACTATCTTTCGATGCCAACTATTCGGGCGAACAGGGGGATGCTCACCGCGTTGTGTGAGCGATGGCACTCCGAGACATATTCATTTCATTTTCTAACTAGGGAGGCACCTATTACATTGGAGGATGTGTATAGGATACTTAGACTACCAATTAGAGAAGAGAGGGTGATGTATGATACCCAACGGGGATTGACTGAGCTAGCAAGATTCTATCAGGTGGATGATATTAGTAGGCTCGGTATAGAGCATTATGAGATCAGATGGCCAGTGTTGGTGGATAGATATGAGAGGATTGACTCTATATTATGTACACTGATAGGTGGGATAGTACTATCAGATCGATGGGGTCATGGCTTTCTTGTTGGATGGGGAGAGATGTTGGTAGGTATGTTGGAGAGAGAGACTGTGTATGCCTGGGGTCCGTGTTTATTAGGGATGTTGTATTTTCATATACATGATATTGTATACAGAGACGCACAGTCACTGAGTTGTGGGACCACTTTGTTGATGGTTTGGGCATGGGAGAGGATAGTTGTTTTTTCGTCCTCTAGTTACTGTAGAGCGATGAGAGAGATCTCCATATCTTTTCCGATACACAAGACACATCACTCAGAGCCATGTGGGAGATACTGGATATTGGAGACATGCCCTCGACATTCTAGATTAGTTCACTTGGAGACCATACCTGGATTGTGAGGAGTGGTCTGATGAGGATAGACATTTTCCATTTTGTAGACAGACACAGTACCTGATTGGGAGGACTATTTTGAGTGTGCACATCATAGAGAGACACTTGCCAGATTGGGTTTTGAGATAGTTCAGAGAGGTTTAGGATGAGCCTCAGAGTAGAGCATAGTTTGCTCATTCTTCTAGAGAGGTTCCATATTGGGGGCCCATGATTCCTATGGCTACCATAGAGGCAGAGATACAAGCTTTACAACTAGTATAGTGGGGATGGAGAGATGGAGCAGAAGATCCAAGGACGACGACTGAATATGACGCATGGTGGGTGGAGCATCATCCTATTCCTTACATAGATCTGGATCAGCCGACACTTGTTGAGAGACGAGGCACAGGGCCGAGAGGACAGCAAAGAGGTGGAGGTGCCAGAGTTGGAGGGAGGGGGGATGATGGCAGAGGCAGTAGGCGAGGATGGAGAGGGCAGAGAGGAGGATGAATAGGTGGACATTCACCTATCCAAGAGGCAGTGGTAGAGGATGTATTGATGTTGGATATCAGAGGTGGAGTTGATGCATAGGTCATAGATGAGCATGTTGCTGAGGAGGCAGTAGTAGAGGAGCATGTAGAGGTAGAGATTGGATGAGAGGAGATCACAGAGGATGAGGAGATGGATATGGATATAGATCCTCTAGGTATTCTGGCAGGGTATGGGGAGGATGATGTTGAGGAGGCACCGATGGAGGAGTAGGAGAGAGATCTCAAAGATCAGATTATGGAGGGGAGTTGGGAGGATGATGCCCCTAGGGATGGTGATAGGGAGGCACTGGAGGAGAGACTGAGACTAATGATAACAAAGTTTGATGCCATGAGGATAGAGAGAGATAGTTCCTATGCAGAGTTGGATGCTATGCAGATAGATAGAGACAGTGCTCATGCAGAGAGAGATAGTGCACTCATGGAGAGGGATCAGGCCATAGCCCAACGATAGGAGATAGAGCAGCAGTTTACAAAGGTCAGACGCCTTTGCAGTGGCACTTCATTTGATGGTATGGTACATGAGCTAGTCAAGTTAGTAGAGAGAGCTATGAATTATAGGGATTTATATGAGGCAGTGGTGCCAACAGAGAGACGAGTTCCTAGCTTCTTAGAGGTTCGTAGCCAAAGATCACAAGGTAGGAGTCACACTAGGACACAAAGTACAGAGGGTGTGGTAGGACCACCGAGGGCAGGTCTGTATGAGAGGCCTTCCACGTCACAAAGATCACCTTCGAGGCTTTTCCCACCACCTTCACCATGTGACAGCAGTGGCAATGGGACATGATGATATGGTTATATATGTAGACATTGTATTTTGATCAGAGAGCCTATGAACTCATTTTATTTATGGATATACTCGAACATTGTACTATGCCACATTATTTTGAGCGATATATATATATGATTTTGGCAGATTCTATATGATATGTAGTTCTATGTTATGGATGATGCATTATTTCTATATTATTATGTTTCCTAGATGATGAATGTACATGTGCTATGAATGATTGTTTCTACATGTTATGCAGTTATGCATTTTATGATGTTTATGATGATTCTATTTGAGAATGGATGTAATGTTCTATATAATATATGATGGTGATATGTAAATGCAATATTTACATTATGTATCTTATGATGATGAAATGCCTATTACCTCATGATATTGTAGCTTTGCAATGAAGATGTTAATGTTATAATATGTAAAATGAAATGTAACTATATGAAATGCTTATAGAATTATGCAAATACAAATTATCTAATGTTTTATTGTGTTGTGTCATAGAACTTTATCATTAGGTCGAAGATGAAAAATGTTAGCACGAATGAATTTAGAATGTTAGTAAGAAATAATGAAGGTTTATTGATTGAGAATAAACATGTGATCTTTGATATATTTCCAAATATGCTATGCTTACTTGTTATCATCATTGGGCAGGACATGCCACAAATGGATAGTACACACTATGATATGAGTTAGACCATAGAGTACAAAGTCATCCATCTGCGAAAAAATAGACAGCCGTAGACAAGGAATGTCTTAACTCATATTGAGGACAAGATGCCCCAATTGTCGTTGTCTTGAAAAACCACAAACAACAAACAAATAAAAGATGGGTCATGAAACATCATTGCTCCTCTAAATCCTTGATAGGACATCCTTGAGGAAACTAGTAACATGACTCAAAAAACCAAAGTTAAAAAGACAGTTGATAGATAGTAGCCAAAGAAAAAGAGTCCTAAGACATCCTTGCTTCTCTAAATCCTTCAAGGGACATCCTTGAGAAAGCTATTAACCGGACTCATTCACAAATTGATAGAAAGATAAGAAAAAATAAGATATAAAGTCATAAAGACAAATAAAAGTATTCACCAAAACTTGATCTTGTGGGATTGTTTGATTGTTTGATGTTTGACATAGTGTAATGTGAGAGATGACACATACCACATAAGACATTGAGTTTGGTTTCGACTTGGTGAATATCTGTATAAGGCATGACAAAGCCTGGTTTCAGAAAAGACACGTGCCGTATAAGACGTTGGAGCCTAATGATGTTGATGTGACAAGCAACATGAGGCTATGACAATTTGACAGTGTCTATTGACAAGAAAGACATAGGTTGATCATTCTGACAATGTGTTTGATATTGAATTGATGACTTTGAGATGTTTTTCCTTGTTGATGCATGACTCATTTTGATTCCTTGATTGATTCAAAGTGTGTGTATGATAGTGTATGACATGAGATGATACCCTAAAGACTGACCTAAGCTGATGATATGCAATGTGTGTGACAGTTAATGTGATAAACCCTATTGGAATGACCTAGTGTAATCTCGAGGGCTCATTGATTGAGTAGCCTTGCCTACGTAGTACACAGAGAGACCTCATAGTTTGACATGACCAATGACTTTGAATGCACAAAGAGTCATGATTTTAATGTGTGTGATACATGACAAACCTAGACTGACATACCTAATACTTTGGGGGCACATCAATTGATGGCCTTGCCTAGGTCCCAGTCGTAGAGGCAATGTAGTTTGACTATGTATATGACTGACTTGACTCTGTTTTTTTTTGGTATTTTTTGACATGTTTTGATTTTTTTGGATTTTTGAAGTTTTCTAATGTTTTTGGGATTTTTTAGGATATTTTCGATGGGTGTAATGTTATGTACAAGGTCTTCAGGGCACATAACAAGGATTTTCCCCCAGTCGGGAATAAGACTTGCAAGATGGAGATGGGAGAATGACGGAATGGACTTTGATGTCAATCGTTCCAAACAATGGATAAGACAACCATTCATTATGATGGATGATGAAAAAGTCGGTAGGAATGATGGTAGATGAAAGAGTGAGCTTGACTACACATAGCGCCTGTTTGCCAGGTTTTCACCATGGTACTTATCCATAGCACCACCGAAGTGGTTTTCACTATTGGATGGATTATTTCTCTTGACTATTTTGATTTTCTCAAATTTTTTAGTGTTACAAAGATGCCTGTTTGCTAGGTTTTCATCAAGGTAACCATTTTTTTGCTTTTTTCCATTTTTTTTGTATTTTCTAGACTAAAACACAGATTCTCAAAAGCTACACATAGAACCTCTTCAGATGCAGGCTGTTGATAGGTGACAAAAGTTGCTCTCCTTCAAGAGTAGAGAGTTGGTACACTCCTGATCCAAAAGCTTCTGTGACTATATAGGCCCCCAACCAGTTAGGTTCAAACTTAACTAGCTTTTCTCATTCAGCATGATTCTTAGGATTCAATATTAAAACCAGGTCTCCAATGTCAAAGTGTCTATTAGAACTTTCCTATTATAGCTACGACGAAGATGATTTTGATGTGCTTGCAAATGGTCTAGTGATTTTTGTCTTCATTCATCCAGTAATTCTAGCTCTTGTAACCTAGATACACGGTATTCTTCATCGTCAATGTGACCCTTCAAGGATACCCTTAGGGAAGGTATTTCAACCTCAATAGGTAAGATAGTTTTGGATTCAAATACTAGGGGTATGGAGTGGCGCCAGTGGGAGTACGGATGCTTGTGTAGTAAGCCCATAAGGTAGGATTAAGCTATAGGTACTAGTCATGACCAACATCATTGACAGTCTTTTTCAGAGTTCTAACAATGGTTTTATTAGATGCCTCAGCTTGACCATTACCTTGTGGCTAATACAGGGTGGAAAAATGATGTTTGATATGAAACTCGTCACATAGATGGCATACTTCTTGATTCTTGAATGGTAAACCATTATCTATGATTATGGATTGGGGTACACCATATCGATAAATGATATAGTTTAAGATAAACCTAGATATTTGTGTGTCGGTGATGTAGGTCATGGGAATAGCTTCAATTCATTTGCTGAAGTATTCGGTGGAAGTTATGATGAATTTATGGCCGTTGAATGATGGAGGGTGTATCTTACCTATGAGATCAAGTCCCCATTGGGCAAAAGGCCATGGTGATGTAATCAGACAAAGCTCCTGTGCTAGTGCTCTTATCAAATCTCCATGTATCTAACACTGTCTACATTTATTTACAAAGATATATGAGTCTTTCTCCATTGTAGGCCAATAATAATCTAGTCTCATAATCTTATGGGCTAAAGTAGGACCACTCAAATGGGATCTGCATATACCCTCATGCACCACTCACAAATTTTTTTGTGCTTCCTCAACATAGAGGCATATCATTAGGGCGTTATCTAAGGTACGTCTATATAGGGTATCTTTTATGATGGTGTATTTAGCTGACTTATGGATAAAATTTTTGTGTTGGTTATTGGACAAGTCTAGAGGTAAGGTTTGGTGATTTAGATAGTCAAATATGTCTTTATACCAAGGGGATGTAGGACCAAAAATTGTACACACCATCATAGTATCAGGGACATCATAGGCAGGGACCAACAACTATTCAACCAGAAACTCAAACTTAGGCACATTACTCGGAATATCCAATAAGGAACCCATGGTTGCCATAGCATTTGCAGCCCTATTCTGGATACATGGTATTTGTTGAAAGGTAATTTCATTGAAGTACTGCTTGAAACTATCAACCATGCGCTTGTAGGGGGCGAGCTTCTCATCCTTAGTCTTGTAATCATCATTTACTTGCTGGATTAGTAGCTGAGAATCACCAAAAACATGTAGGCTCTTAATCTTCCATTGAGCTACCATTTTCAATCCTATCACTAAGGCTTCATACTATGCTATGTTGTTGGTGCAAGGGAAATCAATCCTAAATTATTTAGGAATGGTATCACCCTGAGGTGTAACAAATAGGATACCTGCTCCTGAACCAGGATTTGTATGTGACCCATCAAAGTATAATTTCCATTCAGTTTTAATGTCAATGTTGAAGAGGAATTCATTAGGAAAATATGCCACTAAAGGATGGTCTACCTTCATAGGTGCATCTGCTAGCTAATCTGCAATCACTTGTCCTTTTATAGCCTTCCTCTTGACATATTGGATGTCATACTCACTAAGTATCATAACCCATTTAGCCAATCAGCCTGTTAATGTTGCTTTACTTTGGAGGTATTTGAGGGGATCAATCTTTGCAACCAACATTGTTTGGCGATTGAGCATATAGTGCCGAAGTTTCTGAGTAGCAAAGACTACCGCAAGACAAGCACATTCTATGTTTCCGTAATTTAATTCATATCCTACCAAGGTACGATCGATGTAGTAGACCACTCTTTCATGACCTTGATCATTGTTTTGTGCAAGAAGAGCCGCTAATGCCGACTGAGTTGCTGAAATGTATAGTATCAATGGTTTTCCATCTGTAGGTGGTATTAATATAGGTGGAGTGAGTAAATACTCCTTGATTTGTTGGAAAGCTTCCTGACATTTAGGTGTCCACACAAATGGTACTCCTTTCTTGAATAGATGTTGAAATGGGTGTATTTTGTTTGCCAGTTGTACTATGAAATGCCTAATAGACTATAATCTTCCCTGTAGTGTTCTTAGTTGACCAATGCTGACTGGAGGAGGCATTTCTATGATAGCTCTTACCTTCTCTGGATCTACTTCAATGCCTCTTCTAGAAATGATATACCTTAGAAGTTTCCCTGATTTCACTCCAAAGACACATTTCCTCAGATTTAGTCTGACATTGTAATTCTCTAGCCTTGGGAATATCTTGTCTAGAACCTTCAAATGATCTGCCCTTGTTTCTGATTTAGCTATAATGTCATCTACATAATCTTCCATGAGAGTATGTATAAAGTCATGGAAAATTGTAGTCATTTCCCATTGATAAGTAGCTCTTGCATTCTTAAGGCCAAATGGCATAACATTCCAACAGTATGTGCCCCATGGACACATGAAAGCTATCTTGTGTTGGTCTTCAACTATGATTTTTATTTGGTTATACCCAGAGAAACCATCCATGAGGGATAGCATCTCGTATCCTACCGTAAGATCTACTGTCATGTCTATGTTCGACAAAGGGAAGTCATCCTTAGGACATGCCTTGTTGATGTCTCTAAAGTCTGTGCAAATACAAATGCCCCCAGTTGGTTTATTCACTGGCACAAGATTTGATATCTAGTCTACATAATCTATGGTCCTTATGAATCCTACATCCAGAAGTTTCTTGAGTTCTGCTTTGACCAATAGAGCAATTTGTGGATGCATTTTCCTTAACTTCTGTTTGATTGGTTTAATACCTGACTGTAGTGGTAGATGGTGCAATATTAGGTCTGGATCCAGCCTAGGCATGTCAGCATACAACCATGCAAAGTTTATCTATCTCTTTTTGAAGAAGTTCTTAAACTCAGGTTTTTCTGTCTTTGTTAAAGAAGCTACAAAATATACCATCCAAGGATTCTCTTTTGTACCTATGTTTACTTCAACAGACTCTTCTACTAGCATTGGTGACTTTTCCTATTCAACGGGAAGAATATTTAAACCTCTATCCTTGGGTGCCTCTGAGAGGTTTTCACCCTTGGATACGTCCTTTATTTTGACTATTTCTTCATCCAAAGGTGCCTTTCAATTTTCACCTAGGGACTCATCATTTTTCTTTTTATTCTCATTTTTGTGACTAGAGGTGTAAATAGACTCCCCAAAATATGCTTTGTCATCCAAATCTATGGTAAAACCAGCTTTATGATCCCCTCTAGGTATGCCTTCTCAAAGTCCCATGAACTCAGCTAATACTTTGTCATTCTTGAATGTATCTAAGTGGGTGTACCTTGTTGATCCCAGTTGATAAGTTTAGGATATATGAGGGGCATGTCATCATCGGAATTAGCAAAGGTGGAAGCCAACAAGGTGAGTATAGAATGGTTGACATGGTGATAGAAGTTTTGGACTAACTCCTTCTTGTTCTTTCTCCTAGGGGTAGGTAAACTCTGATGTGGGACTATTGCAATGGCTAATTCATCAGAAGATGGTTCATCATCTATCCAAGATGCATGATCAAGGGTTTCCCAAAAATAGTGCGTAAGCCATTCTTCTTTGGTCAGGGATTTCTGATGACGGGGACTAGATGACTTTGGTAAGGATTTTATCATGAGGTCAAGTTCTCCAAATAGACTATCTAGGTTCATGGTACTGGTAGAGGAAAGGGAATCCCATTCACAGTCGCTTGAGTCAAGGGATTCATCATAAACTAGGGGAAGTGGTTCATGAGATGTCTCGATGTCTGCGTAAGCACTCACTTCCTCTTGAAACGGTGATGAAGTACGAGGAAACCCAATTCTAAGCGGTTGAAACCCTAGCCCTAGGTATTTCGGTCGTCGTGAGACAATGATCGATTTCGTCCTTCCATTTTGATGTAGTCCTAACCCACTATTCCCATCATAGCCTTCATTTTGCATTATCTTAAAGCCTCTTCCATATTGGTCCTTAGCTATTTGAATAGGCGGTGAGGGGTATTCATTGTCTTCTCGATACAACCAGGAGGTAATATCACTTTGGTCCACAACCTCTTCACTTAACTCTCCCCATTTGGTCAATGTCATTGTAGGGGGAACATGAAATGTGACTACTGACTGTCTTCTATCTGCCATGGGTAGGCCATATGCCTTAGGTGGAATCAACTGGCTAACACAATAGGAGGCCTTCAAGTGATACTCTCCATAGAACTTGCCTTGGATCTCGACCTTTGGAGTGGATGATGGTGGTTTAAATAAAATGGACTTGGTAAGATGTGATGGATCAATGTATAGGGATAAAGTGGATGATGATGGAGCTTCTTGATTAATGGGTACCTGTCATTGTGGAATTCCCTTTAGGCTTGTACAGTATTGAAAAGGATCTGGATCACCATCAATTGTGATCTCAGTGCCATTATGCGAGAATTTAAGACATCGGTGATATGTAGAAGGTACGGCTTTCATTACGTGTATCCAAGGTCTACCTAGCAACATGTTATACGGAAGGGTGAGATCCAAGACTTGGAAGATGGTGTTCATGACTGCTAGGCCAATTCTGATAGGAAGTGTGATAGCTCCCTTGGATGATCTTTCTTTGTCATCATAAGCCTTGATGACTATACTTTTAGAGGTGTCTATGCATTCTTCTAAGAATCCTAATGCCTTAACCAATTTTAAGGTACACAGGTTCAAACCTGCTCCTCCATCTACCAAGACTCATCTGACTTTGGTTTGATTGACTAGGAATTCAAGATGTAATGGGTCATTATGATCAGTCTTTTCGGTTGAGTATTCTTGTTGGGAAAATGTGGCATGATGTGAGTTGGTTAAATATCCCACCATTTCCATGAAACGATTGACATCTAAGTCCATAGGGATAGTCATGTTCTATAAGGCTTTGTTGAGAATGGCTCGATGCTCAGGTGATAAAGTCAACAATTCCAAGATGGATATATGTGCGGGGGTTTTTTTCAGTTGATTAAGGAAATTGTACTTAGACTTGGAAGATTGTGTAGGTGGCGCAGAAGAAGGTCCTGGAATAGTTATCTTTGTTCTACGTGTGTTTACAACACATTCTAGATGCTTCTTAATGATGATGCTATCAACATGTTAATTTGTAGCTCGGAGGCTATATATGGTCTTTCCTTTTCCATAGTCATAATTGTTGTTTGTGTAATTGGCTGATGAAGAATTCTTGGTTTCCGAACTAGAGGATTTTCCTTTTGTGTGGTCATGTAACGAGTTCGTGAAGACCTTATTATCATTGTTGTTGGTATTTTTTTTCCCATTAACCTCTATGGTTCCGTTTTCAACAAAGTCTTGTATAATATTCTTCAGTTGGTGACATTGTTGTAGGTTGTGTCCTTTCATTCAATGATAGTCGCAAAAAGCATTATCATCCCACCATGAAGGTTTAAACTGTCCAAGATCATATTCTCTTGGTTCCAAAGGTTTGATGAGATTATGTTTAATCAAATCTTTGAAAATTGTCTCGATTGGTTTCCCTAAAGGGGTAAATTCACGTGTAGGAAATCTCCTTTGTGGTCGTTGTTGCTGTGAATTTTGGAAATAATTGGTTGTTTGATCTGGACTATTCGTCATGTCTTGATTGGGGTTGTAACCTTTAAATGTAATAACTAGTCCTTTATGTATGTTTTTAGCATCGACAATTCAGTCATTTATAACATTTTTGTTTCTAAGCAAGAATTTATTCCTATTATTGGGTGTGTTTTGATGTTGAACCACTGGATTTTTTCCTAGTACCTTGATTTCTCCTTTGTCTATAAGGCCTTTTTCAAGGATGATGCCCACTTGTACCAAGTCTAGGAATGAAGTACAACAGTGTACTCTTAAGTCACTTCACAGTTTTGGATTCATTTTTTCAAGGAATATCACAACCTTTTGCTTTTCTGGTATTTCAACTGGACATCTGCTAGCTAGACTTCTCCATCTCTAGAAGAAAGTGGTGAAAGTTTTGCCATCTTCTTGTGTTGTGTGACACAAGGTTGCTATGGTTATTTCATTGTCTTTGTTAAAGGCAAAGTGTTTGAAAAAATTCTAAGCTAATTCACCCTAGGATCGTATGTCATATGGTAATTTCGAGAACCACTCCAGTGCTATCCCTATAAGGGTTCACAGAAATAGTCTCATCAAGTATGTGGGGTCATATGATATGTCCATGCATGCCATTGAGAATTCTCTAATGTGTTCTAAAGGATTCTTCCTCCCATTAAACTTAGGAAAATTCGGTATAATGTACCCATGGGGGAAGGGTGTCATGTAAAGCGCTTTGTCAAAAGGACATGGACATAGATCTTGCGCTGAGATAGTTCATTTGCTTGACATAGACATGTTGTCCATCTGTTGTTGAAGCATTTTAATTTGGTTTTGGAGAACATCTACTTGTGTCAAGGACATGTTGTTTGCGTTGTTTGGATCAAAGTAGGTGTTCTGATATGTCATGTTCTGTGATGGGTTATGATTTGGCAAAGGAATATATCTCGTTAGAATGTTTTGATTTGATATAGGAATATTTCCTGTCTGAATGTTCTGATATGGTATAGGAATATTTCCTGTCTGAGTGTTCTAATTCGATACAGGAATATTTCCTATCTGAGTGTTCTGATTTGGTGTAGGAATATTTACTGTCTGAATGTTCTTAATTGGTATAGGAATTCTCGTTCCCACTTTGGATCTCTTACTAGTAGTGTTGGTGCCAAAGGGGTTGGAAGAAGTTGCCCCCACAGTAAATTGTAAACCTTGTGTTACGTTGAAAGGGATTGTGCTTAAAATTGACGATGTTTGAGTAGATACACTAGTTGGTATTGCTGCGGTAATTTGGGGAATAGAAACACTTGATGTTGTAGTTTGCGTTGTTTGAGTAGACTGTGGTTTCAAAGTATGAATACCAAATCCTTGTGGTAGTGTGGCACCTTCTACTAGAAAATTTGCTAGATATCATTGGGTATCATTTGCCAAACACTCATCCATAAAGGATGCAAACTCAGGATCTTGTACTGCAGCGTCTATGTCTTCTATATAAATTTGTCCATGTGTGTCCCTAGTGACGTGTTTTTCAAGCAAAGGTTTGTGTGGTCTCTCTCTTCCTGACGGTTGATTTCCGAATGGATTGATAAATTTGTTGGGGTTCGACATTGATTTATGTTTCTTTTGAGACCTTGTTTTGACGATAAAATTTTTCTCTATATAAATTCATCCATGTGTGTCCCTAGTGACGTGTTTTTCAAGCAAAGGTTTGTGTGGTCTCTCACTTCCTGATGGTTGATTTCCGAATGGATTGATAAATTTGTTGGGGTTTGACATTGATTTATGTTTCTTTTGAGACCTTGTTTCGACCATAAAAAATTGCTCAAACTAGGGTAATGCAGACTATGTCTAAAACCTGATATGACCTATTTCTATAGTTTTTGGATTTTTTGAAAATAAGGATGTTGCTAAAGATCTAAAATGACATATTCTAAGATGATGTATGGTAGGATGAACAATATGAAAAATCTTGAGTAGACTTATGATAGTAAATGATTCTATGATAGCTATAACCTACCACCTATGGAATAAATACATGCAATGATTTGTGTTTGACCAAGGAACCTGATTGTAAGACAAGGACAATTGACAAGGTGAATTTTCCAAACTAGACTGTTGAGCTGAAAAGATTCACTAATAGGACCAAAGTGACTAGGTTCAATGATGAGGACAAATAGGAACATGAACATATCCAATGACGCAGAAAGTTGTTCTATTTGACTATATGCAATTTCCTAGAAAGTATCTAAATGCATGCAACTTAGGATGACTTATGACTAAGACATATATGACACCTAATAATGCAATGTTTTGAGAAATTTTTTTCCTGTTTCTTTCCAAGGTTGATCTTTAGAAAATAGAAGCAAAAATGACATTGATGTTTCAGACTTAGTTTGTGGTTTTCAAAGTTTTCTGTTGACAGTCAAATGCAGTTCACCTAATAGTTGTGGTTCTATTTTTAACAGATGCAGTTTACAATGCACATGCGGTGATTTGACTAAAACCTCATTTCGGACACTGACAGAGTTTGAACTTTTTAACAGATGTGGTTTTCATTATGACATATGCAGTTCTCAATATGCATGCTTTTTTTTCACAAATGCGGTTTTTCGTATGACAAATACGATTTTGCAATACGCATGCGGTGATAAATCTGGACTCTGTAAACTTGAAATTTTTGATAGACACTTGCGGCTTGAAAATTGACAGATGCAACTTGCATGTACACATGCGACTTAAAATTTGACAGTTGCGGCTCGTATTATCCAGACTGTTAAAATGAACTTTTTTGATAGACACATGTGGTACTTCCCCTAACAAATGTGACTCACTAAGATAGATGTGGTGTTAAAACTGACAATTGCGACTCACTTTTTGATAGTTGAAGTTTTTCCAAAAGTTGTTTTGACTGACTCTGTTTGTTGATCAAGATTTTTGATGAATACAAAAAACACAAGCACATAAATCAATGTATTTTCAGTTTGTGATGATAGAACTGTTAAGACTTGAAAAATATTTACAACCTAGGCTTTTTGGACAATATTTACTGAATTCTTACTTGGATTTCTCCAGATACACATATTTATGGTAGATGACTAGTAGCTTGACCCACTAGCTCCCCTCCACTTCACTCACTTATACGGGGAAGCTAAGCTACTATACCAATGAAACTCTCATGGCATCATCTCATCTCCACACATAAACCGTAAAAATTTAAGACGGCTTCATAGGGCTGACCCTACTGCACCAACAAATAGGTAGTGTTGATGGTGTTTTCTGCACAACAACTCAGACAAAATATGATATCCTATCTCTCTTGAAAGGTAAATCTCTATGGGAAAAGAGATAACCCCAAGGTCTCTAATGTCAGGTCTTGATAATGCAACAAAACAACTCAGTGATAAATGTGAAAATGTTGGTAATCACAATGGGACCTTACTACAAGCAAACACTGGACTTTGAATTTATCAGATCTGAACTTGGAATCTTTGATGTGACTCAAATAATAAAATAAATAGAAAAAGATAAAGGTTTCAGAGATAATTGTAAAACTACTTCTAACCTTAAGATTGAAAATTCCAAAGGATAAAATGCTCAAAATGGATCGATCTCTCATAAACTACTTTTTGTTTAACCCAGATGAATCTACAATTTCACATAAAGAGTGCAACCTTATAAGGTATTTAAAGATTTTCAAATTACAAACATTCGTTCAAACAATTCTATTGAAATTGAGATGAACAAATATTTATAACTAAACTAAGCACAATTTTGAGTCCAGGCTAACTTTGCAAAGCTGCTAACAGTTAGCTAACTGCAAAAAGTATGGACTAGAGATCGCTGCAAACATTCCAAACATGAAACCCTAAGCATCACCAAACAATTTATCCATAAAATTATAAGCAATTTGAAAGATAGAACAACAAGAACCATGCCAGATGAAACTCCACAAGATAGATACCAAATCACAATATCTCTCTTATATTAAGTCATCAAAAATAACAACTCCATTTTTCTGTTACACCACTTGCTTGAAATAAACCCTAATTCACTCTAATATCAAGTCTCTATTCTATCACTTGTCTATATTCCTATCTCTGTTCTATCTTATCCCTCTCAAATGAGTCAACACACCTATTTTATAGAGAATCCCTAAGATGGGTCGGCCCAAAAATAAGAATTACAATCAAAACGTGCCACAAAATAGATCAGCCTCAAAGATATTCGAACATAAACATGAAATGTGCTACTAGCACCAATTTCATCCAAGTCAGCCTAGGCACCAAAAGGGTCAGCCCAATGCATGTAAGTAATGGGAAGCACAAATCTCAATGTAACTCTATATAGCTACTTCCTATCTTTGTCTTTAGCTCAGTCTTCTTCATGATGCACAACCAACAAAACTCTATCCAGCTCAGCAACAGGTGGCACAGGAAAAACCCTAATTCTTCTTTCAGGAGACTTGATGTCATCTCTTACCTACCTAACTGTACCATCCCAATCAGCCCTATTATTTGAATATCTATCAATGACTGCAATGTATGTTGCAACATCATCTAGCTGATGCTTAGTGACTGGTCCTTCACTGATTGAAGAATACACATCCCTCCACCATTTCCTAAGTTGCTCCAAGTTAAGATGTTTCAGAGCAAACTTCTTCCTTCCTATCATGACCTCAAAGAATGAGATACACTTATCATGGATACTGATCAAAGTGTCCTCAATCTGCCTTGCCTGTTTATGGATTTCTTTCAAGGCCTTCTACCTCATTTGCAGGATTTCAAACCATTCCCAAGGTTTAGAAACCCTTGGAAAAGGAAGAATCCCACATTTTATCAGTTTATCTTCAGTGAACTCCATAATTGTTGTGGCCTTCTATAGTAGGATATTAGTATCCTCCTTATCTTGAACCAATACAGTCTTTAACCAATCTACCGATCTCATGGCATCCTTTGCAGTTGACAAGATATATTTAATAGTAGCATCTCCTTTGGTTTGAACACCTTGTAACCAAGTAACCATGGAATGTGTAGTGCCCTTCATCTTTTCCAGCTCGAAGATTGTTTCCTGAGGCAAGAAACCTACAACAAAGGAGGAAGAGCTAATAGATTGCAAGGGTTTCATCAACTCCTGCAAGTACTTCTTCAGTTTCTCATTCTCCCTCTCCAACTCATGCCTGATTTGCACAACCTTTTTCAACCTGCCCACAATTACAACACTAGAGCCTTTATATTCCTCGATATCTTGCTCCATAGAAGCATGCCCTAGGTCAATAGTTTTCACATGATAATCCGTGGCTGTCACATTGTCTCTATCTTTATCCAAAGTAGGGGTAGCAATGTGGGCCACTTTGTTGCCTAACCCATCTCTCTCAATCTGGGACACAACCCTAGATTTCTTCTTAATTTTTTCCTTTTCCACATTAGCCATAAGGACATCCCAATTAGGAGGAGCATCCTCCACTATCACCATCTTTCTCTTCAACTCTTTATCTAACCAATCTGGAATAGTAGACTCAGTAGGCACTGTATTTTGCCTATCTTGCTCCTGTTCCTGCTGATCATCAATTGTATCCTTTTCAATACTTGGCATATTAGGAATATCCATTATTGGATTCTCTTTCTCTTATATCTTCTCCTATATGACTCTCTACACTGGTGAAGGGATTTTAGTTGCTATTTCCTCCTGTTGAGGAGATTTTTTCATTTGTTCTTCTGCAAGTGAATTTGCATATGCCACCAAAGGAGATTGAACCACCTTGTCAATCTCTGCCTCTGCATTATAGAGGTCTCCTTCCTAAAATTCCTCCTCTTCCAAGTCCTTAGGATATTCATCCTTCCTCGGTTCTTTTTGTACATCACCTATATCTTGAGGAATGGAGACACTTACTTGTTCAACAACGAGAACATTTACTGGAACATCTTCCTTTACTACAGTATCCCTTGGGGAAGGATTCCTTGACCTCCTCATGTATACTTGTGTTCTCTCCCCTGAGCTCTCCACCTCTACCACTGGTGGCTCAATCTCCTTATCAACTTTGGAAACCTCCTCCTATTTTTGTGATAGCTTAGCAAGCCTTCTCCTTTTGGTCAGTGGAAGAGAAATTTCTAACTCCTCTTCCTCTTCTTTATCCTTCTTAGCTTCTTTCCTTGAAGCATGCCTCCTCTTCTTAGCAATAGGTTTCCTCTATTTACTCACCTCTGTCACCTTCTCAGCTTGAACATCCCTTACCTGGATTTTGAAAGGAGAATCCACCTTTTCTTTGCCCTTAGGATCTGGTTCAAGTGACTCCTCAGAAGCAAAGTGAGACTCTAAGTCTCCCATCAGATTATAGATTCATGGGAAACCTTCACCTTCTAACTCTAGCATCTTGTGCTTTAGCCACAGCTTAGTGTACTTGATCATTGGAGTCATGATTTGATCTAGTTCTATCTTCTCTTCTTCTAACCAGTCAACTTCTCCAACTGGCTTATCTTTCACTGCCTCATAGACATGACCTTGGATTACATTTCCATCCTCTTCCACTTGGTCAGGGATGGCCTTCACATTGTATAATCTCACTAAGTCCACTAGAAACCTGGAGAGTTTCTTGTTCCTTACCTTGAATTCATCAGCAAGATTAACCCAGTAATCCTCAATATTAGCCTTATGGATGTAGTCCCTACTATCTTTCTTCTGGGCCTCACCAGTGATGTCAAAGCTTGCTCTCTTGGAATGGAAAGAGATACCAAAAGTACCCATCTCCTCCTTAGAAGCATGAGCAGACTAGATAGAAGGACAAACCTCACCCATTCCTATCTTCAAGGGAAAGTCATTCCCAAAACCTGTTTTATGCATTTCTCCCTTCACAACATTATCGAAGTCACAAATCTGTCTAATGACTTCCAACAATATGATATGGTCAGTAGGGTACCTCAGGAGTTTGTAGGGAGCCCTTTGACAACCATCAATTCTAATGTATGAGAAATTTGGGAACTGGATAAACCATGCCCCATATCTCCTTATCAATTCCTTAGCTTTGTCAGAAATTCTCATATGCTCCGCACCTTGGAGCAATCTGGTGATGTACATTGTGAAAGCATCATTTGCTCTTCTCTAGCTTCCTCTAGTTAGGTGCAGTTGTGGATACACCTCATATATTGCATCTTGTCCAAAGGTACCCCTAGTGCTCAACCCCTTGTATGGATGAAGTCTTTCCAATGAATACACTAGGTAGGAGGTCATAGTGAAAGTCTTAGTTTGCAAGACATTGCATAACTGCTCATGAATCACTGCACTTATGACACCTACCTAGTGATAGTCGATTACCTACTCTAGTCTAGCATTTACATTAAACATCCAAGTCTCTAACACACCTGCACTCTTTAACCCTACCATTTTGCTCAGAAGAGTGATGACATTGTAGTATTCTCTCTTGAACTTGAGCCTGAATAGTTGCTTTGGAAATTTGGAGAATTGGGACTTGGGATTCTCCAACCAAGAGTTAATCACCTGTTATGACTTAACTACATTTTCTTCATAGTGTTTCCTAGCACTATCCCTGTCAAAGGCCACCACATGTGACCTGTCGGGCATATCAAAGGTTGCAACAATGGACACAAGACAAAAGCCTACTGTAATCCTTCCATGGGGACCAATTATTCATTGTGTCCCCCTATCATCATTCCTTGCATATTCCAACACCAGCGTATAACACTGCACCGTGGAGGGGAATCCTGCTATATGGGCCAATCCTGAGTCCACCATTCTTCTGGACAATAAAGAAGGGCTCTGTATAGAAATTTCAGCCTTAAATTCTTCATAGTCCCACATCCCCACATTAGTATCAGTGATTCTTGACCAAATAGAAGTTAGCTTGCTTTCGGGAATCCTGCTCTTTATGTCCAAATTTACCTTCTCTCCATTAGAGATGGCAAAAGTCTCTACACTTGGATCTGTTGCCTTCCCTTTGCCTCGACTTGCAACATCTTGTCCTAATCCTACCTGCAAACACATAAAAATGACCATAATAAAATCCACAAGAAACAATAAGTGCAAGTATTCAATGTCTCAAAGTTCATGATTTAGCTCCTCTCGTGGATTCTAGATTGGAGAGGATTTTTGGGAAAATCCGGATGAGGTGAATTCTAGCGAGACAAACATACAAATCCCCATAAATCATTTCAAATCAACAATCCATCAAAGAAAAACCCTTAGAATAACTTAACATAAGTTCATTAGATTATTCAAATACATCATTATTAAACAAATTCCTCATAATCAACATATTCAATGTTTTCATAAGAACCTCAGAAGAATCCACCAGAGACGGATTTTAGCGAGAAAAGCAATGGTTCCAATTAATCTAGGAAAATGAAGAAGGCACGAAATACCGGGAAAATCTAGAGGAAGCGAATTTTCGCGAGGTAGGAAAAAGTCTGGGACTTGACGCAAAAAGAAAGGAAACATGAAAAACTGGGAAAATCCGGAGGAGGCGGATTTCCGCGAAGACACCAAAAACCCAAACTTTTCATAGTTTCACTAAAACAGATTAAATGAGTATGGACGTAAGGCCTGCACCTCGACAATGACCTAACCTAGACCTCCAACGGATCAAATACGAATTTCAAAATCTCCTCACAACAATTCGAGGAGGATTAGCTATGCCCTAGGTCAGGAACCCTAAAATTTTTTCCATGAAAGCATGGGAAAACCAGGCATGACTTTCTTATGAATAAAAGATGGGAAGTTTCAAGACTAATGTAAGAAAATGCCCAGAAGAATAGAAATACCAGACCAAAAATAAACATTCAATGATCAACCAGGGATTGGTAAAACAATGGAAACCCAAAGGAAACCTGGACATGACGCGCCCACCCAAGGAAATAATGAAGCAATGAATGACCAAAAATGCAAATGAAGAAAATTAACTAGCAAAGAAAGAGGGAATATCTACATACCATGATAGCAAAAGGACCGAAACTGGTGATGCCAACAATCAACCCACAAACATGAGTAGGATACGAGCCACACACACAAACTCAACTATAACGGTCAGGATAGCCTCAAAATCCAAGATCCAGTAATACCATAAGCTACAAGACTCAAACTCAAATGATAAGCAAATACCCAAACTCAAAATTAACAATTACTTCCCCAAAATCATTATATCATTGCCCCAAAAATCTGCACAATCACCATTAATGCAATCGATAGACAACCAAGACCAAAACCCAAGGATTCGACAGGGAAACTAACTTCAGAGAAATCTGGACATGATAGATTTCCCCAGATCTAGGTCTAAAGACAGCCACAGTTAGACTCTGAAAGAAAGCCAAGAAAATCCGGACCAGGCAGATTTTCCCGATAATAGTGAAAACTCCGGAATGCATTCAAAACTCAAGATTTTCAATAAAATTCATGTGTGTCACTTCAATTGGCAAGATGGACATCAAAGCATGGGCTTCAAGCAAGCAAAAAACCCCCAAGAAAGAAGGGCCAAGACACAAAAAAGCAAAAAAAGAGGGTCCCCACTTTCAGTGGGGCGTGTGTGCAAAAACTGCACAACAAATGGTGACTCCACTGGGAAAATGCTCCAGGGCATTTCAAGAAAAAACTAAAATCAAGAACCCAAAATCTCTGGTTTCAATCCTCTCATCAAGATTCCTATGAACAAAGTTTCAGAAACCACAAGAAAGAAGACCTTTTCCTAAACCAAGGTCGAAGTGTGTGTATTAGGCATTGATTTCCAGTCTGGTAAGTGCAATGGGAACTAGAGAAAATTTTACCAAGCTACATAGAGGTTCAAACTTCAAAAACAACCTGGATAGAGCCTCGCTGCTAGTCAAGCATCCATAGCTCCGGTGAGGTTATCGCTGTGACCCTCCCAAGCATAGCTCTACTGCTAGTTAGGTGTCTATAGCCCTAGTTGAGATACTAGGATACTCCTAATAAGGTGAAGCTCATTTAGATTTTCAACATTTTCCTTATCTTTCTTTTCCCTTTTTACATCATTTTATAGAATTTTTTATTTTCACCTTTGTAAGTAATGAAACTCACATTCAGGAATGAGGAACACAGTGGCACTGAAGTTGAATATAAATTTTTTCACCAGGCCAGATTAACATCAAGAACCCTATGCAACTCCAGAATCTTTAATTGTAGTGTGAGAATGTGAGACCCAAATATACTCCAAAGTGTATCCAAAACAAGTGACTCTAATTCCAAGGACAAGGGAAATCAGATAAAAGAATTCCACCATTTGACTCTAAAAAACTGATTAGAGTTTATGAAAGAAATTTCTAGAATAATCCCAAACAAATAGCCAGTCGTACAGGTGCAACAGCCTCAAGAAAACAAGGAACCCAAAAGCCAAAACCAAAAAATGAAAACGCAACAAACCAAAGCAAACCTAAACTACCAAAGCAAAACCAGCAAAACAAAGAAAACCAAAAAAACAAAGCGAAAAGCAAACCTACTCTAACTATGTACAGGACAAAATGCAAATAGTTAATGCTTCAGATACTGCCCATTGACAGGTAGCAGGATATCCTCACCAGTGAAGGACTGTAGGGTAGGGATTTTCAATTGGATAGGAAACACAGGTTCCAAACCATACACCAGGTGATAAGGAGAGGTTCCTATAGATGACTTTTGTTTGGTACGGTCAACCCAAAGAACAAATTGAAGCTGGGTGTGCCAATCCTTAGGATTTTGTTCTAACAACTTACGAATAACTATCAGTAGGTTCTTATTGGAAGACTCAGCTAGACCATTACCTTGAGGATAATAATTGGATGAAAATTTAATAACAATCCCATGAGAAAATTCCCAGTTAGAAATTTTTAGTGATGCAAATGCAAGACCATTGTCACAGACCAGAGATAGTGGACAACCAAAATGATTAATAATTCCATATTCAAGAAAATTGATTACCACATCTGAAGTACATTGTTTACAAGCCAGAGCCTCTATCCATCTAGTAAAATAATCAGTTATGGTAAGAATATACCTGTGGCCTACAAAAGATGGAGGATTAATTGGGCCTATGAAGTCCATACCCCACTGAGCAAACGGTTTTACCTCAATGACTGGCTAGAGTGGAAGAGCTGCATGTTTTTCCTTACTTGCTATAGTTTGACATATGTGGCAAGTCCTCACATGTTGGTGTGTATCCTTGAACAAAGTAGGCCAGTAATAACCTGCCCTCAAGATCTGGTTTGCAGTGGACGATGCAAAACCATGGCCTATGCCATATTTCTCATGAAATTCAGTCATCACTCTGGCAGCCTCTTCTTTCCCCAAACATCTTAAGTATACACCCTCATGATTTCTTTTATACAAGATAGCTCCTTTCATCATAAAATTTCCACTCTTCAAACGCAAGGCCCACCTCTGAACTGTATTAAGGTGATCAAGACACTGCTGATTTAGTAAATAGAAGAGAACCTCATCATACCAATCTCCCAGAGATACCTCTTGAAGATAATAATGCTGAGCTGTGAGATTAGGACTGGTCTCAACCATTGAATTTGTAAGTCCTTGTCCTCTTACTAATTTCATGGGCTGGATTTCCATATCATATTCCTGCAACATAGTCACCCATTTGGCTCTTCATTCACCCAACTCGTTTTGCATTAAGAAAAACTTTACTACAAGATTAGGCACTATGGAAAAAACTTTATTCCTCAGAATATAGTGCCAAAAATTCTTTACTGCTCTGACCAAAGCATAGGCCTATTTTTCTACATTATGATACCTTAATTCTGCATCTTTTAAGGGAGTACTCATGAAGGCTATAAGTAGTTAGTAAAGTATTTGGAGGATTAGTCCTTTGTTTAAGGAAGGTGGCTGTAAGGCTATCTAAGGATTCAAGGTAAACTTCTAGAGCAATATTTTCATTCCCAGCATAAGGTTCCTGGAGTTTGGTATATGCTCAATGAAACCTATCATTGAATGATCCTATGGGCTCATTAATCTCTCTTTTCACTCTAGTAAATTGCAGATATAACTCATTAGTACTAATGGGAATCTTGAACTTTTGCAAGAATGCAGCTTCTAATTCAATCCAATTGCGGATGGAGGAAACATGTAGGTGATTATACCAGTAAAAGGACTCTTCTCCTAGGGAATAAGGGAAAAGCCTATAGGAAACATCCTCATGGTTAATTCCTCTATCCCTCAGACAAGTCTGAAAAATCCTAATATGCTCTTCCGTAGTTTTGTTGGGGTCATGAGTATGAACATTTGTTGATGGTGTTTTCTACAGGTAGGATTTTGGAAAAACTACAACAAGGTGTTTAGTAAGGGAATTCCATTTGTGGGGAACTATCCAACTTCGGCGAGAGTCCATTTCTGTCCATCTCGTCGGAATAATGAGCGTGATTTCTGGGGTTTCTCCAAGAAATCCATTTTTATATACCGGGTGGAAGTCGCTAGCTAAAGTGTATTACCGGTCTGAGTCGTCTTGGGGTGAGTACTTTTTCCCACCAAGACAGACCCAAATTATAGATTCAGTAACCATTTCTCTTACACCCAGGATCACATGACTGCGCAAGGGGAGAGGATACTCTAATATACCAAATTGTAAAGGGTGACAAATATGTGCTTTCGCACCAAACAAAGAAAACACTGATTCTTTTTATTCCAAATGATAGTTATCTATGTACCAAAGAAAAAGCTTGCTAAATAAATAAAGACAAAGGCATTAGGTCGTGCATGCAAATTGATCAGTAGTTCAGTGTTCTTGTCTTTAGCTTTTGTCCTGTAGAAAATATGGTCTTTGGTTTTTATTGTCTTCTATACTTCGTCCTGCAAAAACTACGTTATTCCCCTTTAACATAGCTGTAAACAAAAATTAGCAAAAAAGGAAAATCACACAAAATCGGCAAAAGAAAATGTGGATGTACGAAAGTCAATAAAAAAGTGAAAATTATTTACCAGATGCGGCTTTTGGAGCCACAGATGCGGCACAGTTTTGAAAATGGATTTCTTGTTTTCGTTCTTTGTTGTTTGATTTAGATTAATATTGATTTAGATTAGGATTAACATCGTTTATTCTAGTTGCATATCTTATATCCAGATTTTATTCTATATTACATTTGGTGAATGATTTAGATAACTGAATGATAGAAGAATGTGACATAAATGATTTAAATATGAATTAAATGTTAATTTAATTCAACATTCAAAAATGAAATGAATTTAATTAAATAAATAAAGATAATTTATTTAATTTGACAGTTGTAAAGGTGGAATTGAATAATTAAATAATAAATATTTAATTATAGTTAAAGAGGGTTAAATTGAATAATTAAATAAAGATATTTAATTATAGTTGAAATATGACGAAGGGGGTAATTAAATAATAAATATTTAATTTATAGATAAAGGGGGTTTAATTAAATAATACATTATTTAATTAAGAAGAAGAATCAATTAGTTAGCGACATAATTAAATAAATATGATTTATTTAATTAATCAAGTTGAATAAATGAATTAATGAATTAGTGAATTAATTAAAAGGGGTATTTAATTAATAGAGGAAATATGTGTTAGAAAAGGTAATTAAATAATTAACATTATTTAATCATGACCATGGATAATATAAAATTATGTCGAATGTGTACTCGTAGGCCTAGACCAATTTTCGGTGTCTACACCACCAATGAATCAAAGGATCAAAATCTCAGTCAGGAGAGTGCCAAGTTTTTCAGCTGCAAAATTAACAATATAAAAGATAGATCTAATGGTGAAAACCTAACAAAGGAAGTATTAGATCATGAAAAGAGAAACATAAAGAGCGTATATAATGGTGAAAACCTTTCAAAGGCACTGGAAGATGGGAAACTTGACACTCTCCCTGAGCACTATTAGGAAAGATCTTCTATTTTGATAGAACCAATAGAGGCAATCAATATAGGCATTGCGGAACAACCAAAAGTCTTTCAACTTGCTGCATCATTGACAGAGGAAGAAATCCCAAAATTCATAGAATTCCTAAAGGATAATCAAATCAATTTTACATGGTCATACACATATATGCCTGGATTAGATCCAAATCTTATCATGCACCATTTTTCCATCATGCCATGGGAAAAACTTGTGAAATAGAAACTCAGAAAGATGCATCCACATGTTGGATTACTAGTCAAATTGGAATTAAAGAAGCTGTTAGATGCAGGATTCATTCAGTCTATCAAATATGCAAAATGGATCTCCAACATTGTACCTGTCTCAAAGCCAGATGGAAGAATCAAAATCTGCATAGATTTTAGGGATTTAAATAAAGCGTGTCCAAAAGATGATTTCTATCTACCAAACATAGAGATGATTGTGGACTTGACAACTGGGAATACTATGTATTCTCTGATGGATGGATTTTCTAGGTATAATCAGATCAAGATCGCACCTGAAGATCAAGATAAGACTGCATTCACATGTCCCTGAGGTACATATTGTTGGAATGTAATGTCGTTTGGACTCAAAAATGCAGGAGTGACATATCAATGGGCAATGACTATAATTTTTCATGACATGATGGACACATTCATGGAGGATTATGTAGATGATATTTTAGCAAAATAAAACACAAGAGAGGGACATCTAGATATCTTATCTAAGATTTTTGTCAAAATCAAAAAATTTAAGGTCAGACTCAATCCCAAGAAATTTGTCTTTGGGGTAAAATCTGGAAAGGTCCTAGGCTATATCATATCAGAAAAATGAATTGAAGTGGATCCAACAAAGGTACAAGCCATCCTTGAAATTACACCACGAAGGAACAATGGTCAACTGTGCTCATTACAAGGATGCCTACAATCCATCAAGAGATTCATTGCACAACTAGCAAACAAGAGCTTTCCATTCATGCATCTCTTACATAAAAATGTTCCGTTAAAATGGGAAGACAAGTGTGAAGCAAAATTTGATCAGATCAAGAATTATCTAATGATTCCACCAGTATTGATCCCACCAGTGCAAGGCGAACCACTCATACTATACATTTCTGCCACAAAAGTATCCCTTGGGGCATTATTGGCACAAGAGGATAGAACGGGCAAAGAACGAGCAATATATTACATCAACAAAACATTGACAAGCCATGAGCTAAATAACATTCATTGAAAAGGATTTTTTGACAGTAGTGTTTGCTTATGAAAAGTTACGACACTATATGCTAGCTCATACACTCAAAATTGTGGCTAAGATTGATCCTTTAAAGTATCTTCTAAGCAAGGCAACCTTAACTGGAAGGTTAGCTAAATGGGTAATGATCCTAAGTGAGTTTGACATTCACTATGTGGATTGAAAGTAAATCAAAGAGTAGGTCATAGTAGATCAGTTGGCAGAAGCACCTCTACAAGTAGAACATCCAATGCACATTGAGTTTCCTAATGCTGATGTGTTCACAACAACTACTAAGAAATCATGGACACTTTATTTTGATGGGTCTTTCACACAACATGGCTCGGGGGCAGGAATTATTTTTGTCACACCTCAGGGACATACCATTCTAAAGTCTTATTAGTTGATGTTTCCTTGTACAAATAAAATAGCCGCGTATGAAGCATTGATAATTGGAATGAGAATTGCATTGGTCTAGAGAATCATAGAGCTGCAAGATTTTGGTGATTCACAACTTGTCATAAATCAAATAAATGATGACTATCAAACTAAAGAGGAAAATTTAATGCCTTACAAAAACATGGTGGATGATTTGAAGAAGTATTTTTTTGAGATCAAGTTCCTAAAAATTCCACGGATTGACAACAAAGTTGTAGATGCCATGGCTACAATTGCATCACTACTACAATTATCAGAGAATCAAGCTCGATACAAATTCATGGTAGAAAAATTATTTTCCCCTGCCTATGACAATCCTAAAACCCAAATCATTTGTCACCTAATTGGTTCCGATTCTCCTCTATACAGAAAAATCTATGCCTATCTAAAAGATACTATCTTAACCCCGGATTTGTCTCAGAATCAGAAAATAAATTTCATACACCAATCTTCTCGCTATACCCTAATTCTTGATACCTTATATCGATGTGGTCTTGATGGTACCCTCCTTAGATGTCTTGAACGTGATGAATCGAAAAAGGCCTTATAAGAAGTTGATGGTGGTATTTGCGGGACTCATTCAAGTGGACTAACCTTGGCTAAGAAAGTTATTAGAATGGGTTACTATTAGTCAACCATGGAAAAGGAATCCTTCATCTTTGTGAAGAAATATCTGAAATGTTAAATTCACAGAAATCTCATCCACACTCCTGCTCAGGAACTACAACCCTTCACTACAACATGGCCTTTTGCTTAGTGGGGACTGGATCTAGTTGGTAAGATACACCCATCATGATCAAATGGACACAAGTTCATTATCATGACCATTGAGTACTTTACTAAGTGGATTGAAGTTCTTCCCTTAACAACAGTCATCGACAAATAAATTTCATCTTTCATTTTGAACTATATCATATGTCAGTATGGCATTCCTAGCTCCATTATCACGGATAATGGAAGACCTTTTAAAAATCAAGATGTTGATGAACTTTGTGAAAGATTTTATATCCAACACAGGTTCTCTATGCCTTATTATCCACAAGGGAATGGCCAAGTAGAAGCTTCAAACAAAACAATTCTGAAGATCCTGAAGAAAATAGTGAATGACATCGACCGTGATTGGCATGTCCAATTAAATCTAGCTTTATGGGCATACAGAACCAGCATTTGCACACCAATAGGCACCACCCCATACACCTTGGTATATGGAGTAGATGTAATTTTTCCACTGGAAGTTGAGATTCCCTCTCTTCGAGTCTCACTTAAGGGACTTATAACTGATGAGGACTACAAAGTTTCAAGATTGCAAGAACTGGAGCTACTTGATGAGAGACACCAAAGTGCAGCCAATCACTTGAAGGGTTATCAATAAATTATGTCCCATAGCTACAATCACAGAGTACGACTATGTACATTTCAATTGGGTGACTTATTCCTGAAGGAGAATCCCCGGAACCGGCAGGATCGAGAAAAGAAAGGCAAGTTCGAGTCCAATTGGCTAGGTCCATTCATCATCATTGCAATCTATGGCTTGGGGGAATATCGGTTATCGACACTAGAAGGGGACCTGATTGAAGATCCAACCAACAACATTCATCTAAAGAAGTTATATGTTTGAAAAATAAAAAAATAGTATAAAAAGTCCTGGAAAAATACAAAAATAGTATAAAAAGTCATAGAAAAATACAAAAATAGCACAAAAAGTCATGAAAAAATCTATAAAAAATCAGAAAAAGCCCTGAAAAAATTATCATCAGGGTGAAAACCTGGCAAACAGGCATGCTTTTGATATAAAAAAAAAAAAAAAATCAAAAAAAGAAGAAGAAAAAATACAAAAAAAAGAAAAAGAAAAATGAAAAAATCGTTGCCCTGATGAAAACCTGGCAAACAGGTGTCTTGGTAACAACAAAAATGTCACAAAATCTAATAAAGTGCAATAAAAAAAAATGGTGAAAACTTGGCAAATAGGTGTTGTTTGTGATTTAATAGGCTCTCCCATCTATTAGGTTACGTTCTGCATTGTTCATAGTCATTTTTTTATCTGCATCAAGTCCATCTATTGCCATCATATTCACATCATGTGCCCAAAATTTCCTTAAAATGACAAGGATTTCATCATGGCTTGATGATCATTGCTATTCCTCGTAGTAGGTTGTGTCTTATCAGGAGTCAGAGTACAAGCTCATTGGGGGCAATTAGCTTTTGAACCTTCTGGCAGACAAATGACATGTGTCAAGTATCAGGATATTAGATCAACAATCAAATATCCAATCAAACCTGGTCAAAATAGCTATGAGATAGGAAATGAAAATAAATTGGATGATCTTAATCTGAATAAAATGAATGGAACACTTAAACCATAAGTTGAACTGTTGTTTTGAAATTTGATGACATCATATCTCTGGAGTGATTCAATGATGTACTGAACTAGAATCACAAGGAAGGAATATAATTTTTCTTTAATTGTTGTCTATAAGTTAATCATTACTACTGTGAAAATTTGTCACGAGACATGATTTTCAAAAGTATCATTGATGACATTTTAGGATTTACATAGGAAAATGATTAACTTTTGTCTGTTTACGCAAGCAATACTCAGGTCATCTTGCTTCAATTATACCTCGATGCTTTTATTAAATTTCTATATCAAACATCATGAAAGTTGTACTCGGGTCATCATCAATGCAAATATCCCCTTTAATGCTTGTACTAACTTTCAACATATCAAAAGGCTCAATGATGAAAATCAAGCACAAAATTGGTTTATAGAATGACAACAGTGAATGGTTCATCTAGCATTTTAGGACTGCATGGTTCATATAGATTGCATTCAATTTTGTAGTTGTATGATAGATTTTTGGAGGTTGGCAAAGATACATATATGTTTTGAAATGAAGATTGAGTACACTTGGAAATTTATTACATCTCATTTCATTTTCATTTTCATATCATTATCACTCTCATATCATTTTTAATTCATATCATTTTCAATTCAATTTCATGTCATTAAATCATCTTACGTTGCATATTATTTCATTATCATTTTCACCAATTAGTTCCCTATCATTTTGTATCCACTTTCATCTTTATTAATTTCATTATCATCACTAGTGGCATTATCATCTTCATTTTCATATCATTATCATTATCATTATTAGTCATATCGTTTTTTCATATATTTTTACGTTTGCATATCATCTTTTTTCGTAATCATTTCATAATAATATTACCACATCATTTCATAATCATTTTCCATCATTTTTATTATATTCTTCATATATCATTATCATTTTCATATTTACATCATTTTATCAGTTATCGTTATCTTGCACATAATTTTTCATATCATTTTACATCACATGCACATTATCATTTTTACATTCATATTGAGTTTCATATAATCATATCATCTCATCATTTCATAATTCTTTTTACATCATATCATCATTCTCATATCATTTTCACATCATTTTCCCATTCATTCATTATTGTTATCATGTCATTTTCATTATCATTTTTATTTTTGCATTTAACACATCCATATATCATTTGCATAATAATACATGAAAAAGATAAAACACATCCATTACATTCATTTCATATTTTTTCATCCATAATTTAGAATCATAAATCATTCACATTTTATTTACATCATCCACACATAAAATAGAATCATAAAATCATTCCATTTGCAAATTCATCAAATCATAAAAACATAAAATAAAACATCATAATTATTCATATCATGTGCATCCATCATGTAAAAAGAAGCCATAACAAATGCATCATCATAACCATAAACAACATATCATATAGAAGTGAAAATGCATATATAAACATCCATCATAGCATAATCAAGGACACGTGCATATCAAAAATCACCGCTGCATATCATAATCTCATCAAATTTAAATGTCCATGGGTACAATGATATCAAATTTCTGAAAGAGATACATAAAATACAACAAAAGGGTGTATACATAATCATCACTAAGGAGCACCACTATGGGGATCATGACTACTACTGCTGTCAGAGGTAGTTGGTATCGCTAGAACCCTACCATTGGTATCACCTATCTCTCATCTGGAAGGATGACCCAAACTCCTGGTGGCACTTCTGGTATGTGTGCGGGAGTGCATGTGAGATCTGGTACCTGACTACGTATATGCTATACTCTGCTCAAGTGGTACCACCTCATAATATCTAATATGATAATACTCCACCTGACGAGCAGTCTCCAGCCCCTCTACAAAAACCTCTCCAATAGAGGTGATCTCCATAGATCTCAGTAGTCTCTATGCCATCCCCTCGGCTTGCTGGAAACATTGCCTCAAACTGTCCCTCTCGGTTGTCAGCTGTGCTATCTATGGTTCTAGGGGTGGCAGCTGAACCATATATTCCTATAACCACATAATGGTGGACTATGCCTATGTTAACTGGCTCTAAAGAGCCTGTACCTGAGCCTATAATGAATCAATCTGACCCTGAGAGGGAACCTTGATAGTAATCTATGGTAATGTGGCAACCGACTGCTCAACAACTATCACTGTGCGAGGCCAGGTCCTGAATGGTACATCAAAGTAGACTCTCCCTCCACCCACCCCATCATCCCCATCATCATCATCATCACAACTATCCTCCTCCTCCTCCTGGTCGATATCCATAGCCACCCCACCCATATCCTCCTCTCCTCCAGTAGGTTGCTCTGCTTGTGCCCCTACCTGTTGTCCAGCCTGTGCCCCTACCTTTGCTTGTGCCTGTGGCTCCCTGTGTGATCTTTGTAGTGCGGGACCACCTAACAGTGGAGAAAGCTCATCTAGACTGGTCAACCTAGGAAATGGATGTGTGTAGAAATATGCAGCATAATCCTCAGTCATGCATGCATCTGTAACCTCTAGATGAATATCCCAAAACTCTGGCTGTAAACCAGTGTACTCTTCTCTCGCTGCCTCAAATGGGATAAAAGGAACCCACTCTACCACATCCTCCCAATGCCTAGCATAGTGGGACACACCCTATGGCATCATTTGTACTTGTCCATTCTGTTTGAGCACCCGCATAACTAAAAAAATGCTCAATGATGAATGGGGTGTGGCCAATCAGCTATCTAGCTATGCCGTAGTACGACAACTCAATATCATCATCATCCCATGCCTCATAGTCAACATATGGTCTCCACATGATAGTATCCATGTCATCTAGCACACACCACTAGTACTCTAATTTTCCCAGCTTAGGCTGGACAAGTGGACTTGTATATGCATAAACATACAGATGACCAAGTGGATAATCTCTCCCTACGAAGGGGCGGGTGATGGTGATATGCTCCCATGCCCATATCTACAAAAGTGTCACTCTAGAAGAAATACTCTTCCCATCAGTATATACCACTTGATGGAGATTGTGGTATAGATGGGCTAACATACAAGATCCCTATGCGTATCTAGTCTAGTGAAGGATCATATCCTCCAAAATCTGACCCCAACCAATAGAAAATCCCTTTGACCTATGGTCGGGACATAGAAAGCCACCAATAAAGCCTACCAAAACTGAGGGAAGTGGGGCATAACCCTTAATCATCTCCCTCCAAGGGATCTCATAACCCTTGATGTGCAGATCCTGAAAAACTCTTCGCAAAGAATCTATCCCACCAATCTCCTTGTGGTCATAAACCACAAGCTCTCCAACCACAGGGATGCCGAAAATCATGTCCACATCCTCGGGTGTAACAATGATCTCTCCAGTTGGCAAGTGAAAAGTGTTATGCTCACTGTGCCATCTCTTAGCTAAAGTGGTCAACAATACCAGATTTTCCCTATACTGTGGGATCCTCATAAGTGATCCCAAACCACATTTAACAATGATGCCTATCTCTGGCTGGGTCAAGCCAAGAATCATCTCCCAGGTATGAGGAAATTCTCTCTGATCTGGAGGATTTTGAAAGCCTCCTATAAACATCAATGCGGCATTCAATCAAATCATCACAAAGGAGAAAAAATGAATCAAGAAATCAAACAATCATGTCAAATCAACTTAGAAGAAAATCTATCTTTACTATTTTTTTTCATTAAGCAATGAAAGCAAATTTATCAGAATCATCACAATCAAATCAAAATCAGCAACATATCAACCTATCATTACTATTTGTTCTTCAATCAGGCAGACAAATTTATCAATCCTTACTACTTTTTTTTCATCAAGCATGAAGACAATTTAACAGCCAATTGACTCACATCATATCAAATATTACTATTTATTTTTCATTTTGGGAAGAAAATTTATTAGAATCAACATCATTTTACTATTTGTTTTCAAACACGAGAACAAATTTATCAGATCATCATCAAACTCAAGTCAATCTATCCTTGATATTACTCAAATTCATCAAATCAGTTGTCTAATATAGCGACAAACATCAAGAAATCATCAAATCTGTCTCAAAATTTCAAATTCAGCTAAATTTCATAGATGCGCTAAAATAGACTTTCAATACGCTAATTTAGCAAAAACACTACTTTATCCATGAATGCGCTAAAACAGAGGTTCAAAGCGCTAAACTATCAAATGTGCTATTCTATCAGATGTATGTGCTAGATTATATATACTATACGCTAATCTATCCAATGCGCTAAAGCCCTCAATCTATGCACTATTTGAGCATCCAATGCACGAGGTTTTCATCTATACGCTAATATATCTAGCCGATGTGCTAAAAGAGTCTATGCGCCAATCTAACATTTCTATGCGCCACTCTGGTCAATCTATGTGCTATCTTGAATGCGCTAATTTACCGAGGCTATATACTAAACTAAGGCTCGCATGCGCTAAATTAGCTTTCTATGCGCTAAAATAGAATTTGCAAAATCTAAAAAATCTAAAAATTCATGTAAAATTCATCAAAAATTCACAACAGAGGGTTGTACGATCTTATTGGAGGTCTGGTCACTGATGTCAGTGGGCCCACTTGAATCTGTGGTGCTCATAGTGGATTAGTATCTCAAATTCTTCTCTCCCAGAGCTCAAAAATCACCAAATGCAACTGTTCAAATGATAATGACTTTTACCTTTTTCCACCTTTTAAGGTGGTAAATAAGGTAGGGTTATTTTTATTTTTGTGATGTAGAGTGCTATTTTGGGAGATAAATCGACAAATCTCCTTTATATCATTCAAAATCTTTGAATCATCATCAAAATCTTCAAACCATGTGATTTATCTCCCAAGGGGGCATATAGCATCATCAATCAATTTTTCAAAGTCAGGGGCAAAAATTTTCGTTATCTGAATTTTTCTTTGAAGCAATGCGTAAAACACATCACTTCAAAGAGGAGAAAATATATACATCTAAAAATGGTCACATTAAATCAAGCCTGGTAATTAATTAAATATGAATTATTTAATTAATATTCTAAAGTCATCTACATATAAGTAAATTTAATTATTTATTTATATCGTTCATTTTTCTAATTATTCTAATCTAATTAAATAAATAAGTTTATTACTATCTTCCTCTCAATTAAATTAAATAAATTTCATAATTTATTTATATTAATTATCATATTATCACAAGTTTGAATTTCTAAATTTAAATAAAAGAATATTCTTCTAAACTCCTTATTTCTATTTCTTCATTCCACATTTAAATTAAATATTTTAAATATTTAATTAACTTCCTTTTTCACCTCTCACACATAATTAAATATTAATTATTTAATTATGGAAGATTCTTAAAATCCTTGTTACATATAATTAAATAAATAAATTATTTAATTAAAGGATTTATTCTCAACTACCAACTAACTCCTCATAATTGAATTGCACAAATGACAACTTTCCTTCAATTTTGAATGGAGAAGGTTGCGTAGGAGGAAAAATTTCCCATTATTCTTTCAACCTTCCATCTTTCTCTCAACTTCTCAATCTCTCACCATTCATCTTGATAGGTTTGATTTCGACTGTTGATCTTTGCCAACTAGACTTTTGCCTCCAAAAATCTATAAATACAGCCTCTTTGTGAGTTGAAAAGGATCCTAGATTTTGTTAATTGAGCGTGATTATTATAGTTGTATTCTATCCAACATCCAATAATCTTGTTTTTAAGCATATCTTTTCAAGTTCATAGCATCTTAGTTTCATATCTTAGCTTAATCATGTATAATCATTTAGCAATAGACATGCATGTTGCATAATCTCGTTCTCTAAGTTGTCATTCTGCCAAGTTGTTGCTTATACCAACCGAGAGCTGACAAATTACTTAGAATCATTTGGAGATAGAGGACAATGGGACATTTCTGAAGGAGCTACTCTTTTAAAGTTTGTTTTTCATTTAAATTAGTTTCCTTTGATATAATATTGCATTGGTGTGTTTGTTTATCTTTTTAGTTAGCTCACATATTCACACACACAAAAGGCTCTATGCATCTTTTCCATTCCTTCATGAACAATACCTTTTTCACTACTTGTGAAAATCCTACAATTAAAAAGTGCACAAAATTGACCACAGATATTTTTCCCCATTTCAAATAGAAAAATTGCCAAAAAAATGTGTTTAAAACCCGTAAAAAAATGTGTTTAAAACCCGTAAAAAAATGTGTTTAAAACCCGTAAAAAAATGTAAATAAAATCACGTTTTTTTTTTGTGCCAAAAAAAAATCATGAGACCATAGCTTGTTGCTTAATATTATGCTTTGATAGATTTTTCCAAGCATCCATAGCTTTTTTGAGATCACCTATTTTAGGATTTTAGCCATAGCAGCAAGGGAGTGAACTATTTGATAAAATGCTTTGGTAGACATGTGTGAAAAATGTGGTAGCATAGAAAAGGAAATGAAATTTGGAAAAAATGCCTCAAAGAAATGTGGTCTCATGGTGATGGAATTCCATGACAAATACCATGAAAAGTGAATTTTTATGGATTGTCATGGAATTCCATCACCATGAGACCACATTTCTTTGAGGCATTTTTTCAACTAGTTCACTGCCTTGTCTATGCTATTGCTTACTATTATGCTTTGATATATTTTTTCCAACCACCCCAAGTTTCTTCGAAAGCACTTTTTTTAGGCTTTTATCCATAGCAACAAGGCAGTGAACTATTTGATAAAATGCTTTGGTAGACATGTATGAAAAATGTGGTAGCATAGAGAAGACAGTGAACTTTTTGAAAAAATGCCTCAAAGAAATGTGGTCTCATGGAATGCCATGACAAGAAAATTCAATTGGCAGTTGCTCCAAGTTATTAGTTATGCAATGTGAAGTAATTGCATAACTTCTTATATTGGCTTTGTAAAAACTATATTGTAATTGAAATTTTATCATCTATTAGCATCTAGTTATTAGTTATGCAATGCGAAGTAATGTTTTGAGTTTGAAAGATGTGCAATGCAATGTAATCAACAATTTGAATATAAACTACAAAAATCTATTTTTTACAATTCATTAGTTAAACTCTCTATTTTATTTTCTCTCTATAACTCTATTTCTATGGAAATTCCTTTCAATTAAAAAAAATGGTTTTTATCTGTTATTCAACATTTTTTTACATTTTGTCATCTATCAACATCTAGTTATTAGTTATGCAATGTGAAGTAATTCTTTGAGTTTGAAAGATGTGCAATTCAATGTAACCAACAATTTGAATATAAACTACAAAAATCATTTTTTTAAAAATTCATTAGTTAAACTCTCTATTTTATTTTCTCTCAATAACTCCATTGCTATGGAAATGCCTTTCAATTAAAAAAAAATAGTTTTTGTCTCTTATTCAACAATTTTTTATATTTTTTCATCTATCAACATCTAGTTATTAGTTATCCAATGTGAAGTAATTCTTTGAGTTTGAAAGATGTGCAATGCAATGTAATCAACGATTTGAATATAAACTACAAAAATCTATTTTTAACAATTCATTAGTTAAACTCTATTTTATTTGCTCTGTATAACTCTATTACTATGGAAATGCCTTTCAATTAAAAAAAATAGTTTTTGTCTCTTATTCAATATTATTTTACATTTTTTCATCTATCGGCATCTAGTTATTAGTTATGCAATGTGAAGTAATGCTTTGAGTTTGAAAGATGTGCAATGCAATGTAATCAACAATTTGAAAATAAACTACAAAAATCTATTTTTTACAATTCATTAGTTAAAATCTCTATTTTATTTTCTCTCTATAACTCTATTGCTATGGAAATTCCTTTCAATTAAAAAACTAGTTTTTGTCTCTTATTCAACATTTTTTTACATTTTGTCATCTATCAACATCTAGTTATTAGTTATGCAATGTGAAGTAATTCTTTGAGTTTGAAAGATGGGCAATGCAATGTAATCAACAATTTGAATATAAACTACAAAAATCTATTATTTACAATTCATTAGTTAAACTCTCTATTTTATTTTCTCTCTATAACTCTATTGCTATGGAAATTCCTTTCAATTAAAAAATTAGTTTTTGTCTCTTAGTCTACAATTTTTTGTTGCTATGTGTAGAAAATTACATATGGATCAATGTCGAAGGTTGAAATACCATGCATTTGATGAGAGAACAGCCAATGAGAGTAACATGAACAAATATCCATGTCCATGTAATGACTATCTTGGTGGAAAGGTGAAAAAAAGAAGTTAGATTTATTGACATATGATAAGATATGGGAATAGTGGTATAAGCCATTGGAATGTCAATTATTATGAATATATGATAGAATGGTAGAGTGTGAGAGATGAAGAGGAAACAAACATAGATGAAGTGGCACCAAACATAGATGAAGAGGGAGCAATGTTAGATGAAGGGTTTGAAGTTGACAGAATGTTGAATGAGGGTCTAAACTATGATTAGGCTAAGTTTATGGAGGATGATTCAAGGCCTTTGTATGCTAATTGTAGGTTAAGTTATTTGACAACAATCCTTCAAATTCTTAACTTGCAAGTGGTGTTTGGCTAGACAAATGAGAGTGTAGATCAGTTATTGGCATTATTAAGTTCATTGTTACCACCTGACTCCACATTGCCAAAAAAATGAAGTCAATGTAGAAAGGAAATCACTAAGCTAGGCTTAGGGTATGAAAACATCCGCACATGTGTGAATGGTTGTGTATTATTTCACAAGAATCTTGCAAGTGAGTGAATTTCTGAAATGTCATGAAGTGAGGTATAGAGAAGGGTTGAAATCAGTTGTGGTTCCTCGAAAGGTTCTTCACCACTTTCTTTTGATCCCACAATTACTTTGAATGTATAGGTATAAAGACATTACTGAACTTATGCAATGGCATGCCCAAAATATGAGCATTGATGGAAAACAACGACATGTGCCTGATTCTAAGACATGGATGGAATTTGATAACAAATGGCCTAATTTTTCTCAAGATCCTCATAATATAAGGTTGGGTTTGGCTCTAGATGGGGTGAACCCATTCTCATATCAAAGTACTAAATGGTCAACTTGGCCAGTGTTTTTAATAAATTGTAACTTGCCTCGATGGCTAGCAACTAAACCATTTTTCTTAATGCTATCATTGATTATACCTGGAAAGAAAAGTGTGACTTTAGATATAATTGATACTTATCTAGAGCAATTATATGATGAGCTAATGGAATTATGGAAAGGAATTGAAGCAGTTCAATCTTTAAGGGACTTCCATTCAATCAAATTCACTTTAAGAGCTTCCTTATTCTTTATGGTTCATGATCTTCTTGCATATGGCACATTTTCTAGTCTCAGTGTTCATGGATACCATGGATGTACTACTTGCAACTTTAAGGATTTTGTGAGGCACTCAAGAAGTTTGCATAAGTGTATTTATTATGGACATCATGCTTACCTTAAAATGGATCATCCATATCATCAACAAAAAATATAGTTCAATGGTCAAGAAGAGAATCGTGAAGCACCATTGCTAATAACAGGTGATTACATTGTTGAGAATGAACAAAAACGACTGTCATTTATCAAAAGTGATGGGATTTCTGGTAGTAGATATCATCCATGTAATGAAAGTAGTGTAAAAGGGTTGTGCATATTCTATAAGTTGTCATACTTTAAGGATATAGCCATTGGGCATACTGTTGACTTTATGCATACTGAGAAAAATATAGCCTATGCTATTATAGAAAATATTTTTGGTGCTTTTGATACTATTTTTTCACATGAAGACTTTTGACAACTAAAGATTCATCGAAATCTTTGGGTTGCAAAATATGATGATGAAAAATATAGAAAACCTAGTGCTCCTTATGTTTGGACAAAGGAACACCGTGCACAATTCTTATAGTTGATGTCTCAGACTCGATTTCCCACTGGATATGCAAGTAGTATTTTAGAAGCCAAACTGGAATTAATGGCTTAAGAGGCCTCAAGACCCATGAATTTCATGTCATAATGGAGAATATTTTACCTATTGTGGTAAATATATTAAGTTTAGAAAAGGGGCCAAGATTTTCAGTTATAAGGTTGGGTCTAATATTAAAGAGAATAAGTTTACATGTATTAGATCCTTTGAACTTTGATAGTTTTAGGGAGGAGGTTGTTGAAGTCCTTTGTCTATTGAAATGGGAATTTCCACCAACAATATTTAGCATTTCTATGCATCTTTTGATACATCTACAATATGAACTAAATCATTGTGGCCTGATAAGAATAAGATGGATGTATCCTATAGAACGATATATGAAGGTTTTGAAAAAAGATGTTTGTACTAGGGAAAAAATGGAAGGCAACATGTCTGAGAAAAATTCAATGCAAGAGTCCATGGGATTTTGCACAAAATATATGAAGGATTTTAAAAATTCCAATCGATGTGTATGGGATGATGGCAAAGAAGACACAATTGCAGGTGAAGTATTAGAAGGAAATGGATGTCGCTTCAACCTATCACATTAAGAAAGAATGTGATACATGCCTTTATTCTTCAAAACACATTTTCATTCGATAAGTGGCATAGGTAAAAAAAAGTTACATAATTTATTTACTTAATTGCATTTACACATTTATATTATCAATCTTACTATTTGTACGTTAATATTCTATGTAGAAAATATGAAGAAGACAATCAAGCTTGGATGCAACATCAACCTCAAAGGCACAAACATCATGTTCATTTGATTGGAGGTGATTCTTTTCCAAAATTTGAAGAATAGATTGCTAATGTAGTCAGTGATGCAAAAGAAGAAGGTCAAGATATAACAATGGATGAAAGTGAGCTTTCACAATCTCCACATTTATGGGCTACATGTTTAAGTGGAATGTGGACCTCTGGTAGTCATTTAAGAGTGGAAGAAAAAGACAAAGGAAAGATAAATTGTGATTGTGTTGTTAGTGTTGAATTTCTTCATGAAACTAAGAATAAATTTTATGTTGGATTCATCCAACAAATTATTCTATTGGACTATGGTGAAAATAGTCCTATATTATTAAAATGTAAATGGATCTGACCATATGCAATACAATTTGATGAGTGTGGATTTTTGCGTGCAAATACAAGACAATTTTTATCAGAGATGGATGACTCGTATGTTTCCCCTCTTCAAATTAACCAATTATTTCTAATTGATGATGTAAGAAGCCTAGGATGGTGGTATGTCATTCAAACAGAGTTTCGTTCAAAATGAAAATCCATGAAAGTTGTTGATATAATGCCTGATGGGCAATATGTTAATTTACAAGAAACATTCGAAGAACTGGATGAAGACAATGATGGAGTGTTTGAAGAAGAAATTTTGATTACCAATGAAGATATTGGGAGAGAGAATGCATTGCATGTCACAAATGAGGACAAGGAAGAAAATCAAGAAGATGAAAACATGAATGATTAGGATTCTGATCTTGCTAACAATGCAGATGATTATGATGATGTTTTGTAACCTTAAGAGGTTAGATTGTCACCTAAACTTTAGTTATATGTATAGTATAATTTATTTTTGAATGCAATAAAGATTTGAGTATAGGTATGCTTATTCACTATTATTTTACTGATACATTTCTGAATGTAATCATCATTATTCTACTAGTACATTTATACAAAACCCAAGATGTTCAATACTAATTTGAAGTGAATTTAAAGTTAGGTTCAATCATTCTTCTTAGTTTTCTTACTCTGGTTGAAAATTTGAAATAAATTTTGTTTAGTTATAATATAATTTCTTGTATGTCCTATATGTTTTCTAGATGCAAACATATAATGAACATTTGTGATTTAATAATACATATTGATATCTTAATATTAGGTGAACTAAGCCTTCCCATTACAAACAAAGAAAGGATTTCTTAGGTCTGATTAACACTAAAAACTAAAACTAAGAGACTACAAGATTAGAAAATTGTTCAATCTTCAATAAAATGATATCTAAAATATTGCATTCATAATAAAATCCAATACCACACTACCACAATAGTCAATAGAGGTATGCACGAGATGGAAGGACATATAGGTCAATCAACAAATGCTTACCACAATACTATGGAAACCAAATATTAATACCGTGGGGTGGTGGTGAGAACATGTTAACAACTAAAGTAAATCACAACCCTTTAAGGGTTAAATAGTGACACTACGGTATGGCAGTGAGCAATCACTCAACTGCTAGAATTAACCCCCTATCTTGTGGGAATCCAATGGGGTGTGCGTGGGGTGGCGATATTGCTACCACTACCCCACAACGGTCTTGATATGATAGAGCGATACGGTACTGAACAGTCACTCAATCACTAGAATTAACCCATCGTCCCACGAGAGTCCAAGGGGGTGTGTGTGGGGTGGCAATACTGCTACTGCTACCCCACAACTATCTTGAAATGATAGAGAAGTACTATGGTACAAGTTGTCAAAGCATTAAATGATTACACTATTCGATTTCCCAAGATCAACAACATATATTCAAACTCAAAATATGGGTAGATTCTGAAATATTTTGCATGAATTGACATTAATAGTGAGGTGACCAAGCTCACCAATAAATATTACTTGGGACTCGATGACATTTTGGAAATAATTCACAAAGATCTATGTACCGGAGGCAAGGGAGTTCAAGTGATAAAACTCTGTAGCTATTATTTTGCCGGGTAAGTTCGCAGAAACCCTCTGTAGCAAGTGTATAAGAAATGAATTTTCTTCTACAAGTAGACACTTAAATAAATCAAGGAGTAAATTCTTCATCATGCCAGCCAAAAGAAGTCAACTTACAAGTAAAAATGAAGAGTCCATAGTTTCTAAATCAAAGAAGAGGTCCCTGCAACAATGCATTTTAGATGTGTTACCTAATTCTAAATACAAAGGATTGAAAAAGGTGTTTAAAGATACAACCCATGGATGTAGAGACCCAATTATCTCTATCTCAGGGTGGGATTTTTTTGGGTACTTCTATGAACAAAGGGATGAGAAGGTTCCAGTTTTGAATCCTTGGACCTTAGATTTGGCCAAATTGATAGTCACAAATATCTTCGTAGATGTTGAGTTTATTAAAGTATTGACACAATATTATTACCCGGCTACTAGGACTATAATAATTCTAGATGGTTCACCATTAGTGGTACTGACTAAAGAATAAATTATAGTGTTTTGTGTTAAACAAGCAAGTTATCACTAAGATCAACTTGGATAGAAGTGAGGAGGATTATAGGAGATTGAGAAAAACCTACAGGAGTGATGAACTTCCTTTACACGTGAAAAGGGGTGTAAACAATAGGAGGATACCTATCTCCCCCTCCCAAATTGAGCTATTTTCCATAGAAGACTTCCAATTATATTTCAAAAGAACTTATTTTTCTTTTTTCCAAGTGCTTGGAATAGATGTTGAAGAGGGGATGCCAACCTATCTCATGATGATGGCAATGAAGATACAAAATCATGAAGTCAACATTGAGTATGACTTTGCTGTAGAAATTGAGAAAAGGCTACATGAGGAATTTTTGCAAGTAAGAGAGAACTTATCTCCCATCACTTTCAAGAAATACTCTATGTTGTGTCATTTAATATTGTACTAAAACAAAAAAAATGGACTAAAAGAATGTGTTTGGGAATGATTGATGATGAAGGGAATAGGTTGCCTGTACAAAACTAGTGTTACATCTAGGATAGTAGATATAAAAATAGTTATTATGTAATATTTCATGATGATTTCATAGCAAAGGTAATGGCCTCTCTTGGTCATATTTCACCAAGATTTCCTAATAAAATCATGCAAGTATTAAGACCTTTAGCATTTAAGCCAAAGTAGGGACACACTCACAATTTTGGTGACTAGTTCTTCTTAGTAGACCAAATAGTAATAAGGGTCTATGGGTGTCCTCAAGCCCCACATGTTTTACATAAATTTGTTTCTATTTGAATTGCATTTTTAGATTTTATGTGGAAAATGTTATGGATGGAGTAGGATGTTATGAAAAGATAGAAAAAGGGGGAATTCCTCCCTGACCTAATTGAATGTGAGAAGCTATTTGTAGGGTCTGACACTCTTGAAGAACTGCAAAAATATTTTAAGATGTGGTATTCATTGAGGTCACAAGGAGAAAGGGTCTTTGATCCTGAAGGGAATATTAATTTTATAAAGCAGACACTTCTCACTAAAGCTAGGATTACCCATGAAATGGATTACAAAGAAGATGTAATAAGAAATTTCTTTATAACCGATAAAGATTTTTAGAGGAAGAGGAAGTGGGAAATCATAAAGAGGGTTGAGGAGGAGAAGAAGAAAAGGGACACTGGATTCCAAGGATTCTATGTTGAAGAAAAGGATCCTATTAAAAGGATGAACATAATAATTGATAAATTTGAAATATTATATGTTGAACCAAAAAAGAAACCTGAGGTTCAGTCTTCAAGACCCTCCAAGTTTCCCATCAAACCAAGTGGTATTGTAATCATAGAGCCCCTACCAGAAACTTCCACAATACAATTAGAAGCATCCCTTGAGCAACCAAGTTCTAAAAGGTAGAAGACACATGGAGTGGACCCCTCAGTGGCATATGAAATAAGTGAAGGAGTGGGGGATACTGAAGAGGTAGTTGATGTACTTTTGAATTTTAAAAATGATGAAGTTGATCAGCCACCGCCTAAGCTCGCAAATGACGCTCACAAACTAGAAGAAAGAGTGGATGTACATGGGTATTGTAGACATGTAAAATTGAGTTGAAACCTATCACACACATAGAAAAAAATCAAATAGCATTGAACAACATCAAACAACCTCAAACAACATCAAACAATATGGAACATCATCTCTGATCACCTCAAAATGACTCAAAATCATCTCGTAATGCCTCATAATGACTTAGAATCATCCTGTAACACCTCAGAATGACTCAGAATCATCTATTAACGCCTTAGAATGAATTGGAATCATCTCCTAATGGCTTAGAATAACTCAAAAATCATACCATAACGCCTCAGAATCATCTTGTAACACCTTGGAATAACTCAAAATCATCTCGTAATGCCTCAAAGTAACTCAGAATCATCCTATAATGCCTCAAAATGACTCAAAATCATCCTGTAACACCTCAGAATGACTTGGAATCATCTCATAACATCTCAGAATGACTCAAAATTATCTCCTAACACCTCAAAATGACTCAGAATCATCCTGTAACACTTTAGAATGACTTAGAATCATCTTGTAACACCTCAAATTGACTCAGAATCATCCCATAATGCTTCAAAATGACTCAGAATCATCACATAACATATCATAAAAACTTGAAATCATCTCGTAATGTCTTGAATCATCTCAGAATCACCCTGAAATAGCTCAAAATCATCCCGTAATGTCTCAGATAATCTCAAATCATCTTGTAATCACTTTGAGGAGGCATCTCAAAATTATCCTATAATGTCTCAGATCATCTCAGAATCATACCACAACGTTCCCACATCATATCACATTGCATCACATCAAAACGATATTAAAAACCCCAATTCCTCTATTAATTAAATAATACAACATTATTTAATTAATTCATGTTTTCAAAATTTTAGACAAATTGAATAAATTTCATTTATTTAATAAGGTCTTGAAAACCCTAATTCATCGATTGATTAAATAAAACAACATTGTTTAATTAATTCACTTCTTTATCACTTTAGACAAATTAAATAAATTTCATTTATTTAATAAGGTCCCGAAATCCCTAATTCTACTATTAATTAAATAAAACAACATTATTTGATTAATTCATATTTCATCATTTTGACCAATTAAATAAATCATATTTATTTAATAAAGTCCTATCTCAACTTATTTCATCCTGATTTATTAAATAATGCCAATTATTTAATTATGTCGCTAAATCATCTTATTCCTCTAAGTGGATTAAATTATTAAATAATAATTTAATTACAACACTTTCCCTCCAAAAATTTGAATAATTAAATCAAACTATTCAAATCAATTATCCAAAAAATCAAATCAAACTAATGCAAATTTGTTTGCAAAATTCAAACTTGATTTGCACATTCAACTCTAAAAAGGAATTAATTAATTAAGTCAATTAATTCATATTCCTCACCCACTTTCTGATTGAGAAAATTATGATTGCTGACTAAGCAATCTAATTTTTTAACTAATTAATCTATTCTATTAACTAAACAATATATTTTGTTAACTAAAACATCACATTCCTAACTAAGCCATCAAAAAATTGACTGATCAATCACATCCTTGACTGGCCAATCTATTTCCCAATCACAGAAATAGTGCAATCCACTTTGGATAATTATCTCATGTCTAAATCGTCTCAACACACTCTGATCGTTGATTTGGATATTCTTCAAAATGATCTTGATCATCCATTTCAAATCAGCTTTTCTATATAACAAACCCCTTTCCGAACAAATAAGGATTGAAGAATCAACATACATTGAGCAATGAAGTGTTGTCAAGATCATCCTTTGTCTTTGATCAACCAAACACAACAAGCATTAATCCACACTTTGCACATGAACTTTGGAGGCTTCATTGTGATAAGAGAAATCCAACATCAAGCGAATACACTTCACTACAGGATGGTAAAAGATATCATTTGTATTCATTTCATTTGGTAATTAGTAGGTTCCTCATCATGCTTACAATAAAATAGTTTTAATTTCATATGTGTAGGAATTTTTAGATCTTAGATTTAAGCTTTTTGGTTGTAGATTAGATTTCTTCGTCAGATTGCTCTAATGTCCTTCTTGGATAATTAATCTAATGTCCTCATTCCCCATAGGTGGCACAAACAAACTATGGTCCCAAAAACACACAAAGCAACCAAACTACCTATCCCAAGAAAAATCATGTTGTAAACTAGCAAAAAAATCAGGGAGGACAACAAAGGCAATATGATCAACCTAGGAGGCAATTTACTATATTAGGTGAGTCACTTGAGACTATCGTGCACAAACTAGTACAAAATAACCTCATCAAAACAAATGACCAACCAAATTATGAGGAACCTAACTTTAAGACACCATGGTACAATGAGAAGGACTTGTGTGATTTCCATATGATCAAAGGACATACGACTAACAATTGCATGTGCCTCAAACATATCATCCAAGACTTGATAGACAAAGGGGAAGTAGACGTTGATCATCATCTCAGAAACAAGGACCTACAAATATACTCAAACCCAATCCCAAACCATGCAAAGAGGAATGATAAGGGAAAGGGACAAGAGTACCATAATGCTAATGTCACATACGGGGACATCGTTTTGGGAACCCTCTCACAAGTCGATGAAAGTAGGGAAAATGTAGTAACAATCAGAGGAGGAGACAGCAATTGCAATGTAACTACCCACCACAAAAGAGTTACAATACAAGGAGCACCTCCCACAACCACAATCAAGTCACCAAGTGACTACAAAATTGTGGAATGGTTAAAGAAGACACCTGCCCTCATCTCAATACTAGAATTGTTAAAATTATCACCCGCACATAGGGAGATATTGGAGAAAGATTTGGAAATGTTAGTCCGTAATGACCTTGATCCCAGTCAGTTCCAAGCCATGATTGGAAAAATCACTGCAAATAATCACTTAGTCTTTTTAGAGAAATATTTACCACAAAGAACATTCCACAATCAAGCTCTATACATAGAGGTCGGTGTTCATAAAACCATGGTCAAAAGAGTGTTGATAGATAATGGTGTAGGTTTAAACATTTGTACCTTAAAATTCATAAAAAAGCTAGGGTATTCTGATGACATGATTGAAAAAGGCAAGAATATCACCATAAGGGCTTATGATGGCTTGGAGAGAAATTCTGAAGGAACAGTCAGGTAGTCGGTATAGATAGGACCAACGTTAACAAAAACTACCTATCAAGTACTGGATCTTGAGTTACCATACAACCTACTCCTAGGATGCCCTTGGATCCATGCATTACAAGTAGTCCCTTCCACTTTCCATCAATTCCTAAAGTTTCCCCATGAAGGAAAGGAAGTAACACTAGATGCTGATCTTGAACCTTTCCATTTTTGTGCAAAGTTGGAGGAAAAATACAATAAAACCCAACATGTACCTAGCAATGATATAGCCTTCCACTCCTTTTCTTATGTTGAACCTTCCATTCTTTTGTCAACCTCCACCAAAAACACATCAACTGAACAACTGAAGGAAAAATCTAAGATTCAAGTACTTGACAAGGGCAATGAGCACTACCATTTTAACCAAGCATTCTGCATTGGCATGCTCCCACCAACACCTAGAGTGTATGGAGGTCCAAAAGAGATCAAGATAGTACAAATGATAGTCAAAACCACTATTTTTACTATATGGGGAGACATGAAAGATGAAGAAATATTTGAGGAGGACCTTTCATCCATGATCTACAAGGAGGACCAAATAGAATTTGAAAAGCCACAACCCATTTTAATTGATCCTAACACTAAGGGGTATCAATTAGTCAAACAAATGGGATACAATGGAATAGGTGGCCTAGGGCTACACAAACAAGGTCGATCAGAGCCTATCATAGTGGAATAGAGACATAAGAATATGGGGCTAAGTTATAAACCAAAAGACGTGGTCATTCTAAAAACTCAACGAACCTCTTTGAAGAAATGAGAAACTTCTACTAGTGTTAAGGCACTGGATATCTACCATGTCATGGACAATGAATTACCCATTGAAGTCTTATTTGACAACTTTAAAATTGATAGGTTCCCTCTCCAATACATGGAAACTATTCCTAATATCTATTACCATTCTGAAATAGACTCTAACGAATATGAATGGGATTCCCTTTCCTTTTTCATAGGATATGATTCGTCTGACTCTAGTCATGATGACCTAGATACCTAGTGGGGAAAAGACACCAGAACCATATTGACCCTTTCACCTACTTCTATAAGCTTTGCAAACCAATATGATAGTCTCCCACTCTATTACCCACAACTCATAGATTGGGATCAACAACAACATGCATCTATTTTAGATCAATTCAAGAATGATGAGGCCATCAAAGAGTTCATGGGACTTCAAATAGACATACCAATAGGAGATCACAAAGCAGGGTTCATCATGGAACTAGAAAAAGAGGCATACTTCGGTGGAGAGATCGAATCTTCCAGTCGCAAAAATGAAAGAAAAAACATGAAGATGTGATCCCTTAGAGAAAACCACACTATGGCTCTATCGAGTCTAGAAAAGAGAAAAATAAAGGACGCGTCCAAAGTTGGAAACCTCCCAGAGGCACCTGAGGATGAAGGATTGAATCTCCCCATATCGTAATATCAAGAAAGGTCAACACTCCTGGTAGAAGAAACATAATCCATAAATGTTGGTACAACAAAGGACCCAAAGATAGCATACCATGCAACATCACTTTATCCTAAGGAGAAAGAAAATTTCACAGCATTCATCAATGAGAGAAATATAAAATTTTCCTAGACCTATGCCGACATTCCTGGACTAGATCCAACATTAGTGGTGCATCATCTAGCCATCATCCCTGGAGTGAAGCCTATCAAACATAAACTCAGAAAAATGCATCCCCAGATAGCATTATTAGTGAGGGTAGAACTAAAGAAGTTACTAGATGTGGGTTTCATTAGACCCATCGACAATCCATAATGGATATCAAACCTAGTACTAGTGTCCAAACCTACTAGGGGTATAAGGATATGTACAAACTTCAAGGACTTGAACAAAGCTTGTTCAAAAGATGAATTTCCATTACTGAGCATTTACATGATTGTAGATTTAACAATAGGGCATGAGATTTTTTCCTTAATGGATGGTTTCTCAAGATACAACCAGATAAAGATCTCTCTAGATGACCAACACAAAACAACATTCACTTGTGTTTGGGGAACCTTTTGTTGGAATGCAATGCCTTTTGGTCTAAATAATGCAGGAGAAACCTATAAAAGAGTGATGACAATCATATTCCATGACATGCTACACACAATCATGTAGGACTACGTGGACGACATCCTAGAAAAGTCAATCAAAAGAGTAGATCACTTGACAAACCTAGAAAGGGTATTTGATCGATTGGAATAATACAATCTAAGACTCAATCCTAAGAAATGTGTGTTCAGAGTAAATTTTGGAAAGCTATTAGGGTACATAGTATCAAGAAGATGGATAGAGGTTGATCCTTCCAAGGTAAAAGATATAATGGAGATGCCTCCACCAAAGAAACTCAAACAACTGAGGAACCTACAAGGGAAGCTACAATCAATCAGGCGATTTATCACACAACTGGCAGATAAATGTCATCCTTTCACTCATCTCCCACACAAGGACATCACCTTCAAATGGGATGGGAGATGTGACCAAGAATTCCATCAAGTCAAGGAGTACCTACTTACTCCTCTTGTACTCATGCCACAAATTCCAGAAAAAGAGATGATACTTTATGTGTCTACCAAACAAGAAACATTGGGAGCTCTCTTGGCACATCTAGATGATAACAATAAAGAAAGGGAAATATACTATATTAGTAGAACACTGGTGGGATATGAATTGAACTATTCACCCATTGAAAGAGCCTATCTCTTAGTCATGTTTTCAACACAAAAACTGAGAAATTATATCTTAAATAGAAAAGTGAAACTAATATCAAAGGTGCACCCACTCAAGTATTTACTAGCAAAATAAGCCTTAACAGGTCAAGTAGCGAAATGGGTGATGATCCTAAGTGAATTTTATATAGAGTACATAGACAGGAGAGCTATAAAGGGACAAGTCATACTAGACCAATTGGCTGAAGCACCCATAGATGATCATAAACCTCTCATAGTGGATTTTCCAAATGAAAGTGTCTTAATGACAGAACAAACATGCCAATGGACTCTATACTTTGAAGGGTCCAATACTCAACATGGTTCAGGAGCAAGAATATTATTTCTCAGACCACAAGGAGATAGTATACCCAAAGCCTACAAGATTGCATTCCCCTATTTAAACAACATTTCAGAGTATGAAGCTCTTATCATGGGGCTCAAAATGGTGATCGAATGGAGAATAAAAGAGCTACACGTCTTTGGAGACTCCCAGCTAGTAATCAAATGGGTGACTGACAAGTACCAAACAAAAGATGACAAATTACTACCATACAAGAGAATGGTGGATAGCTTAAAGGAGAACTTCATAAAAATAACCTTTGAACAGATTCCTCAGGTAAATAACAGAGTTGCTGATGCAATGGCCACAATAGGCTTGCTACTAGATATTCCTCAGAACATGCCTAAATATGAATTCCTCATGGAAAAACTATTGGTGTGAGCATTCGACATCCCATAATTGGAAATGGTATGTGTTGTTTTTGGTCCTAACTCCCCATGGTACCAAGATAATTTTGACTATATCTAGAACGATATCATACCACATGACTTAACGACTACTCAGAAGAAAACCTTCACTCGTAGGACCTCCCATTTTATGATCTTAGGAGAAACCCTATACCTTCATAGCCTAGATGGTATGTTACTCTAGTTCCTTAACACAAAAGAAGTACAAATGATCTTACAAGAGGTCCATGAAGGTATTTTTGGATCCCACTCTAGCAGACCTAACCTAGTCTAAAAGCTACTCAGAGCAGGATACTATTGGCCTTCCATGGAGCAAGACTACATTCAACATTCTAGAAGGTGTCAACAATGTCAGAAACATGGTGATCTAGTTCATGTACCAACACAAGAGTTGAGACCCATCACGACACCATGGCCTTTTTTGCAATGGGGATTAGACTTGGTAGGTAAGATATCACATGCTTCATCTAACAGGCATAAATTCATTATCACCACAACATAATACTTCACAAAATGGATAGAGGCAATTCCATTGACCTATATCACTAGCAAACAGATATCAAAACTCATTTTGAATTATCTCATTTGTATGTATGGAATCCCACAAACAATTCTAACATACAATGGTACCCCATTCAAGAATTAGGATTTCTAGGAACTTTGTTACAAATTTGCTATCCAACATAGATTTTCTATGCCCTACTATCCTCAAGGAAATGGTCACGCAGAGGCATCCAATAAAAAAATCCTGGAAATATTAAAAAATATTGTCAATGAAGCCAACCATGATTGGTATTTGTAGCTAAACCCAGCCTTATGGGCTTATAGAACCAGCATCCACACACCTACTGGTGCCACACCTTTTTCCTTGGTCTACTGATCAAAAGCAGTGTTACCTATCGAAGTTGAAATCCCCTCATTGAGAGTTTCACTAAAAGGCATGGCCACCAACGAAGAATACAGGGTATTTAGATTGAATGAATTAGAGCTCCTAGATGAAAAGCATTTGAGTGCATTAAACCATCTGTAGGTTTATCAGAATTGTCTCAAATGAATCTATGACAAGAGAATCGAATATATAAATTTTCAAGTTGGTGACTTGGTCTTCAAGGAGAATCAGAAGATACAATTGAATCAAGATGGCAAGGGTAAATTTGAACCTAACTGATTAGGTCCATTCATCATAAAAACAAGTTATGGCTTTAGGGCATATCAGTTGGCTAATCCTGAAGGAGAATGTCTAGCTGAACCGCTGAACAACAACCACCTCAAAAATTTCTATACATGAAACATGTTAGAATACCCTAGGCAAAAGGGTAAAAAAAAATCCAAAAAATTAAAAAAAGAGAAAAAAATAGAAAAAAAATAAAAAGTAAGAAAAATAGTAAAGAGAAATAAAAAATTCTTTGAGTGAAAACCACTTTGTTGTGCTCCTAGAACAAGTACCATAGTGAAAACTTGGTAAACAGATGCTATGCATGAATAAAAAATACATTATTATCTATCAACACTTTTTCACAACATCCACCCATCCATTTCATGAATTGTGTGTCCAATCATGGCTTGTCACTGATTAGGGTAAGTCATTTTATTGGGGGAAACTTCCCAAAGCTAGTCATGATTTAGATTTGGTAAAATTCGATCAAGGTCATAAAACAACAAAAGTCAAAAATACTACAAAACAACAAACATCAAAAACATGTGAAAACATCAAAACAAAACAACATCATTGGGTTATTCCTTCACTCAAAAAGTCTAAGATATCAAAATTTTCTTGAACCTCATAGATAGTTCAAGAAATTTCCCACAACATATCCTCTAGACATAGAAACAGGGTATCAACCCATGCTATTGATGTTGTTTACCCAGAAACAGTTCATGCTTTTGAGTTTGTTGATCGAACTATGTCGTCTTTGTGTGTATAATGTAGGCAAGTATTTTTAGCCCCCGAGACCCTAGGTCAGTCCCCTTAGGTTTCCCACATGCTTTGTTTCAACTTAGTCAAAAAATACAAAATCCAAACAAGTTCAAAATACAAAATCCAAACAAACTCAAATATACAAAATCCATAAACATTCACAAAATAGAAAAGGTCAAACCAAGAAAAATATGAGCCTCTGCATGGACAACGTAGGCAAGTCTTATCTTTGATGAGCCCCTGAGGCCCTAGGTTAGTCCCCTAAAAACAAAAAAAAATAGCATCATAAAAAATTAGAAAAACAACAAAAGGCCTATCTCGTCATCAACATCTACAAGAAATATTGCAACCATAATAAATAAACTGTCCCAATCACCTTTTGACAAAACAAATGAGAAAACATCAATATCTAGAGCTTTCAAGAAAAAACAATCGCATAAGAGTTGACTATAAACAAACCAAAAATGATGCCAAAGTATCAACTACCTATCTTTTAAGAAAAACAAGTTCCAAAAAAATCTTGAGATATGCCTTAACGGATCCATTCCTACAATAGACATGATCAACAATGGATAATAGCCCCTCCCTAAATAGGTATGGCAAGTGATACTGCAACTTTTTTTTAATCTTTTTGTGGTCTTACTTATGTGATTTATTTTATTGACTCATTCCCAGGATCTCTCAAGGATGTCCATAAGGATTTAGAGAAGAAGGTATGGGGGAAATTGAGGGTCATTTCAGTTTTCTATTTGTGAGATATGCTTGTAATATTACCATGGTGAATAATTGCTTTATTGATTATGGAATTAGTATTAAAACATTTCATGAAGCAATTACATGTTAGGTGTTCTATACCTCTTTGTGTGACTGATCCAAAAAAAATTTCACGCAATCCCCCCTATACTTTAAACAAAGTTTTCGTATGTCTGGTATGAACAAAGACACTCTTTGTTTGTAGAGTCAAATTCCATGCAATGGATACAAAGTCACCTTGGTAATTCATACCGTGGTGCATCATATCTATTTTTCTACATCAAAAAGGATTGTTCAAAACAACGAAGTATCTAAAGTGAAGCAAAGTCAAATCATCAAATCTATCCATCATCATAGCTCTTCTAATTAACATCATTTTTTTTATCTATCATCATATTTCTTCCAATTAACATCATTTTTCTATCCATCATAATATTTCTTCTAATTAACATCATTTTTCTATCTATCAAAAACATTCTGCATAAGACATCATTGGTACCATATCTATTCTACATCCACAAAATATTATGAATACATATCATGATGATAATAAACCAATTAAAAACATCATGTATCATGTATAGGGAATTCACCTATAAACATCCATCATCATGAAATGAGACAAAGTATGATTCTTACATCTACATCATTTCCATACATTAGAAAAGCAAAAAAACACATATAAACATACATCATCATATATCACCATCACATAAACATATAAGGAGGTTGAAACGAGGAAGGTATATCTCATATATATCATCATCAAAAAAAGGAATGTCATAAGCACATCCGCAATGACACAAGTGTGATAGGAAAGTACAAAAATCATAACATATATACAAGGTCTCGACTGGACCAATGAATATGTATAACACACATGTCTAAAAAATGCCTCTGCACCATGAAACAACATGAAGATCAGGTGTAAAAAATGGTAAAACCCTAGAAAGATAGACATAACACTACTGAAAACTAAAATGATTAGGCTGTCTCAAAGAATGATCACCTATATTGGCACCAACACCACCACTATAGTTGCTCGTAGCACTAGTCTCCCCAAACCATGGACGTCGAGAGGCCCTAGGAATGGTAGCATCATATAAATTTTGATAATAGGTCTATGCCTATAGATACCTATCTCGCTCTGCTCACATACCATCACACTCTTTCCAGAGAGTATCTCTCTTTGTTGTCAATAACAATACTTGAGCCTCTATAGCATGTCGTCTACCAATATCACTCTCCCAATCTTTCCAAAGAGAATCTCTCTTTGCTGTCAGTAATACTATCGGAGCCTCTACCGCATGTAGTCTACCAAACACACTATCTCGTTCAAACCTCAGAGTATCCACCAAAGCCTTTGTGGCCTGTTTCCTTGTAAAATATGCATCTCTGTTCAAAGTCATATGAGATAGCAAAAAATCAACATCCCTAGCTAGTGGAGGAGGATTTGGAACTTGTCTTTGACCCTATGCATGAGGCACCCGATCATCCTGAATATCCTCTACCTCATCACGTCGAGCTTGAACCAACTGCTTTGCCATAACCTCAGCATGTTGTCATTCACCATGATGACCTATGATGCTAACTCTACCCACAATAGGACCACCTCTAGGATCAGTAAGCCTCAATGGCCTATGTTGTGTCCACCACTCCTCATAATCATGAGTAGTACTCGGATCTGCCACTCCAACTAACCAACCCCAACCAGCTAGGGAAAGTGCTTCAAAATTTGGTAGTAACAGTATTTTCATCAACTTGGATACTCCATAAACATACATTCTAACAAGTATGACCAAAATGAGCATCATAGGCATCAAGAATCTGCCCCTGCCTCTCACAAAATAGATGACAAACTCGATCGGGTAGATAATGCTCTATCATGTATGGTGAACAACCAAGAAACCAACGAGTCTATCAACAATTCACAAGCTGATCTGCTTCCTTTAGCCAAACCTCATAGCTCATGTAAGGTCTCCATACAAAACCAGGCATCTCATCAAACAAACGATACCAATAATACAGATCCCTAGGTAAAGTGTAGTGCATAAAATCCCCATAACTATAATAGTATGGATCAACCAGAGAACGATCCTGAATCCCAACAAGATGAGTCACTGCAATATGCTCCCATGCCCAAACATGCAAAAGGGATACACCAGTAGACAATGATCTCCTACCCCAATACACCACCTCATGCATATCTCGATAAAGGTGGGCAAGCAAACAGGCACTCCAGGCATATCTCGTACCATGCTCAAGCATACTCTCAATACATACACCCCAGGCAACTACAAACTACCAACCTCATTTATCAGGAACAAATAATCCCAATACCAAGCCACAAAGGACAAGAATGATAGGGTTTGCGCTATCTATAAAATTAGATAAATCAATCTCTACATCACGAACATCCACATATGTCACACCTAACAATCATTGCATAGCACAAACACCTCATCAAATCTGGTATGTAACAAGCTCGCCATGAATAGGAAGATGAAGAATCCTCCACACATCCTCCAGAATAATAGTTACCTCCCCTGTAGACAAATGAAAATAGGATGTCTCAAAATGCCACCTCTCCATGAGAGCAGTCAACATTTCCATATGGGTCTTGATAGGAGGCATATAATAGATATGATACAAACCCACTGCATCAAGAAAGTCCCGCTCTAGTACACCGAAAAAGGAAATAGGATCAAACAAGTGACGAGGATGTCTCTCTCTCATCATGAGCGGTCGGAGATTCACCCACAAGCAACATAAACCAAGACATTAGGGTTTCACTCTAAAGAAGTGAAGAAACATAAAATGACACATGCTAGATGACAAACGACATGTATAACACTAAACAAACACAAGCTAAGGTTTACAACACATGCATGGTAAGAAAATGATACTTAAATAGAAAATGAACACAAACTAGGGTTTCACTCTAAACAAATGAAGAAACATAAAATGACACTTGCTAGGAAAAAAATGACAATTCAGATGGTAAACGAACACAAGCCAATGCTTTAGAACATAAACATGATGAAGAATGACATTCATGATGGTAAAAAAACACATACTAGGGTTTAGAACAAAGCTAAGAGAAAAATGACAGACAAAGAATCAATTACTATATATCGGGACAAATGCTCAGCAAGAGATAGACAAATGTGCCAGTTTTGAATAAATGCATAGTTTTAGGACAATTGCACAAGATCCTAGGCACAATTTCCTGACAAGTGCATAGTATATGTGTGAATATGTGGAATAATTAAAATGATAAACCAATACACCAACGAAACATTAAATCAAAGGGAACTAATTAAAAAGATAAAACAAACTCTAAATAACTTCTTGAAAAGCGTTCCATTGTCCTCTATCTCCAAGGATTCGATGCAAGTTACTGGCTCTCAATTGGTGTAAGTAGTAGCTTGTTGGAATGACAACTTAGGAGAATGAGATTATGCAAAAATGCATGTCCATTGCTAAATGATTGAAACTATGATATTAAACTAAGATGCTATGTTATGAACTTGAAATGCTAAAATGCTGATTTGAATGCAACTATAGTAACTGCGCTAAATTCACAAAATCTAGGATGAAATCTACTCACAAAAGAGCTATATTTATAGATTTTTGGAGGCAAGAATCTAGTTGGCAAAGATCAATGATGAAATTTGAACCTATCAAGATGAATGGTGAGAGATTCTGGAAGTTGAGAGAAAGATGGAGAATGTTTTCAACCCACAAAACCATCCTCATTCAAAAATGGAGACAAACATGCCATTTGTATTTTCATTTATGAAAATTAGTTCAAAGTTGAGGATAATTCCTAATTAAATAAACAAATTTATTTAATTACATGTGACAATGAATTTAGAAGCTTCCATAATTAAATAATTAATATTTAATTATGTGAGGTGAAAAAGATGTGTAATTAAATATTTACAATATTTAATTATGTGGAAGGTGAGAGTATTAAATAAAATATTTACAATATTTAATTTAAATATGGAGTGAAGGATGAGTTAGGAGAATATTTTATTATTTGAAAATTCAAATTTAGAATCATGATAATTAATATAAATAAATAATGAAATTTATTTAATTTAATTAAGAGGAAGATAGCCATAATTAAATAATCTTATTTATTTAATTAAATTAGAAGAATTAGAAAAATGAACAATATAAATAAATAATTAAATGTATTTATATGTAGATGACTTTTCAAAATATTAATTAAATAACTCATATTTAATTAATTAACAGGTTTGATTAATTGTGACCATTTTTAGATGTATACATTTTGCCCCTATTTGAAGTCATGTGTTTTACGCATTGCTTCAAAGAATTTTTTTCTGATAACGAAAATTTTGCCCTTGACTTTGAAAAATTAACTGATGATGCTATATGCCCCCTCGGGAGATAAATCATGTGATTTGAATGATACTGATGATGATGAAAAGATTTGACATGATTTGAAAGGAAATCGTTGATTTATCTCTTGAAATAACACTTCGCACAGTAAAAATAAAAATAACCTACCTTTTTTACCCCCTTTAAAGGTGGAAAAGGTAAAAAGTCATTGTCATTTGAACAATAGCTTTTTGTGATTTTCAGAGCTGTGAGAGAGATTTTAGAGATGCTGATCCACTACGAGCACCACTAATTCGAGCGAACCTTCCATCATCAATGACCAACAACGTACAAACCTCTAGTAAGATTACTTGATCCTCCTTTGTGAATTTTTTATGAATTTCTTACGAAGTTTTCAGTTTTTCAATTTTTCAAATTTCTGCTTTAGCGCATAGGGTTCTGTTTCAGTGCATGCGAGCCATAGATTAGTGCATAGATTAGTTAGATTAGCACATAAAAATTAGCCCATTGATGGAATGGTCTAACACATAGATGAATAGTTTAGCACATAGATGAAATAGCACATAGGATCGATAAAAAACGCATATAGGAAAACCACACGCATTTGATGTTAGATTAGCGCATACGCTAGAATAGCGCATAGAAGAGATAATGTAGCATATACACCTTATAGAATAGCGCATAGATGATTTAGTTCATACAATCTCTATTTTAGCGCATCCATGGATAAAGTAGTGCATTGACTATTTTAGCGCATCATGATTTTTATTGATTTTGCAATTTTGAGATTTATTTGATGATTTCTTGATTATTGTTGTTGTATTAGACAGTTGATTTAATGATATTGAGTAACACCAAGGATATATTAACTTGATTTTGGGGATGATCTAATAAATTTGTCTTCACGTTTGAAAACAAATAGTAAGATGACGATTCTGATAAATTTGCTTTCACAATTGAAAAAAAAATAGTAATGATGTTGATGTTGAGATGATTGGCTGTTAAATTTGTTTCCATGCTTGATGAGAAACAAATAGTAGATTTTGATAAATTTTCCTTCCTGCTTGAAGAACAAATAGTAATGATATGTTGTTGATGTTGATATGATTCACTTGCTTGATTGACATGATTTTCATGATAATTTTGATATTAGTTGCTAATGATTTGATCTTGATGTATTTGATGTTATAGGAGGATTTTAATATCCTCTAGATCAAAGAGAGATTTCCCCGCACATGGGAGATGATTCCTAGACTATCCTAGCCAGAGATAGGGGTCATTGTTAGATGTGGGTTGGGTTCCCTTCCCAGGATCCCATAGTATAGGGTCAACAGGGCACTGTTGACTGCATTAGCCGAGAGATGGCATAGTGAGCATAATAATTTTCACTTGCCGACTAGAGATATCACGGTTACACCAAAGGATGTGTACAGGATTTTAGGCATCCTCGTAGTTGGTGCACTTGTGATTTATGATCACAAGGAGATTAGAGGGATAGATGCCTTGCAACGAGTCTTCCAGGATCCTCATGTTGGTGGATATGAGATTACATGGCGAGATATGGTAAAGGGTTATGCCCCACTTCCATCAGTTTTGGTAGGTTTCATTGGTGGCTTCCTTTGTCCTGATCACAGGTCAAAGGGACTATCACTAGGCTGGGGTCGGACATTAGAGGACATGATCCTCCACCAGACTATATATGCATGGGGATCCTTCATGCTTGCCGATCTATACCATGATCTTCTTTAGGTGGTATATACAGATGGGAAGAGTATATCTTCTGGGGTTACACTTCTTGAGATCTGGGTATGGGAGCACATTTCCATCACCTACCCTATTGTACTAAGAGATTTCCCACTCAGCAATCCATATGTATATGCTTATATAGGTCCCCTTGTCAAACCTATGCTGGGAAAGTTAGAGTACTGGTGGCGTATGCTAGATGATATGGATACAGTCATTTGGAAACCATATCTTGACTGTGAGGCATGGGATGATGATGACATAGAGCTGCCTTATTGTGGTTTAGAAAGATACTTGATTGGCCATACCCACTTCATCATTGAGTGTTTTCTTGTTATGCAAGTACTTAGGTAGTATGAGCGAGTTCATATGATTCCACACAGTGTGGCTCATTATGCCAGACATCGAGAGGATGTTCTAGAGTGGGTTCCCTTCATTACTCTTGAGGTAATGATAAAAGAGTACACCAATCTTTAGCCAGAGTTTTGGGCCATCCATCTAGAGGTCATAGATGCACACATGATAGATGATTATGTCGCATATTTCTACATGCATCCATTTCCTAGATTGACCAGTTCGAACGAGCTTGCCCACTATTAGGTGGACTAGTTATACGATGGGCACAAAGACAACCACAGGCATAGGAAAAGGTTGGGGCACATGCACAGGGACATGCAGGGCAGCCACACAGAGCAGAGGAGGATATAGGCAGGGTGGCCATGGATGTCGATGAGGAGGAGGATGAGGATAGCTTTGATGATGATGGTAATGATGGGGATGATAGAGGTGGTGGGGGTGGCAGCCAAAGATACTTCTTTGATGTACCCTTTAGGATGAGGCCTAGTATAACTAGAGTGGGGGAGCAGCCTAGTACTTTGGCTCCACATAATACCATCAGGGCTCCATCACAACAAAAAATTGACACACTTCAGGCATAGGTCCAGGCTCTTCAGAGCCAGCTAGCACAGGCACAGGTCACCATTAGCTAGTTATAGGAACAGATTGCACAACCACCACTTCCTGACCCATAGATAGCTCAGCTCACTATAGAGCAAGATAGCTTTAGAGAGAGATGTATTTAGGCAGAGGAAGTAGCAGAGAGACTCCCGAGGTCAGTTGAGAGCACCTCCATTGGAGAGGTTGTGGTAGAGGGATTAGAGACTGCCCACTAGGAAAAGTATTATGGGATGAGATATTTTGAGGTAGTACCCACCGAGTAGAGGATAGCCTACACACACTCAAGTACCTGATCACATACCCACTCATGCAAACACACTAGGAGTGCTACTAGGAGTGTGGGACATCCTGTTAGATGAGAGATTGGTGCTTCTGGCAGTAGAGACCCAGTGAGACCCACCACCTCCAGAGGCAACAGTAGTCATGCTCCACATCCAGTTGCTCCCTAGTGACGATTTATGGATACACCCCTTTCATTGTATTTTATATATCTTGTTCATACATTTGATATCCTTGTACCCATGGAAATTTATTTTGATGAGATTTATGATATGTAGAGGCAATTTTGATATGCATGTGTCATTGATGATTTTATGATGAATGATTATGTATGCATTTTTATTTCTTTATGTTATGTTGTTTATGATTATGCATGCTTATGGATGATGAAATGTTAATGGATGCGCATGATATGAATTATGATGATGATGCATTTGTTTTACTACAATGTATGATGATGCAATTTTTATGATGTAAATAATTTGATGGATATTCTTTATGATTGGATAAAATGATTTTTAACATGATGATATGATGAATATGCTTGTCTTATATGATGTATGGAGTATGTATGCAATAAATGCAATGGATGCATCTTTATTGTTGTCAATGTATGGTTATGCAAATGGTGTTTAATGAAAATGATATAAAAATGATGTGAAAGAAAATAAATAAATGAATGCGATGAATGATTAACGATAATGAGTGATATGCAACAATGAATGACATGCACATGATACAATGTGATACTGATTATGATAATAAAAATGAATGGTATCTAACAATGATAATGATGAGAATGAGAATGCATAAATGCAATTTGAAATGACCACGATAACCTAAATGATGAAAATAATGAGATTTAAAATGAAAAAATGATAATGAAATGAGATGCAATAAATGTCCAAGTGTACTCAATTAACGTCTTAAAATATATGTGAAACATTTCAAACCCCCCAAAAAATCTACAATACAGCCCTAAATGAAAATCTAAATGAATCATGCAAACCTAATAATGCCAAAATGAACCACTCCACTATTTGTCATTCCATGAGCCAATTTTGTGCGTAATTTTCATCATTGAGCCTTTTGATATGTTGAAAGTTAGTACAAGCATCAAAGGGGATATTTGCACCGATGATGACCTGGGTACAACTTTCATAATGTTTGATATAGCAAGTTAATACAAGAATTGAGGTATAATTGAACCAAGATGACCTGAGTATTTCTTGCATAAACAGGCTAAAGTTAACCATTTTCCTATGTGAATCCTGAAATGTCATCAATGAAATGTTGTAGAGCATGCCCCATAATAAATTTGCACAATACTAGTGATTAGCTTTCAGATAACAACCAAAGAAAAATCATACTCCTTCCTTGTGATTCTAGTTCAGTACATCATTGAACCACTCCAAAGATATGATGTCATCAAATTTCAAAACAACAATTCAACTTATGCCTTCATTTTGATCAGATTAAGATCATCCAATTTGTTCAGTTTCTTGTCAAACAACTATTTAAACCCAGTCTAATTGGACATTCTATTTGTTGTTCCAATATTCCAATACTTGGCACATGTTGTCGTTTTCACCTGTCGAAAATATTCAAAAGCTAACTATCACCAATGACCCCACACTTAACTCCAGATTAAGACACAACCTAATGCTAAGGATAACACTAATCATCAAGCCATGATGAAATCCTTGTCATTTTAAGGAGATGTTGGGCGCATGATGCGAATATGATGGCTAGGCATGCATGTGATGCTGATGAAAAATAGATATGAATCTTAATAGATGGGAGAGCCAGCTAAATCGCAAAAAATGCATGTTTTCCAGGTTTTCACCATTTTTTTTAATTGCGCTTTTTCTGATTTTATGATGATTTTTATTTTTATTTTTTATTGTATCTTTTTTGTATTTTTTTTTTTGTATGTGAAAAGGATGTCTATTTGCCAGGTTTTCACCCTAATGACAATTTTCTTCTAGAAAATTTCCAATTTTTATGAATTTTTCATGACTTTTTATATTGTTTTTTGATATTTTTCAAGCATAAAATTTCTTTAGGTGAATGTTGTTGGTCAGATCTTCAAATAGGCCCCTGATCCATATGTTGCAATGATGATGAATGGACCCAACCAATTGGGCTCGAGATTGCCTTTCTGTTCCCGCTCTTGCTAATTGTGAGGGTTTTCTTTGAGAACTAAGTCACCCACTTGAAAAGCTCATGGTTTGACTCTGTGATTGTAATTGCAGGACCTAACTTGTTGATACCCTTTTAAATGATTAGCTGCATTTTGTCTCCGCTCGTCAAGCAGTTCTAGCTCTTGCACTCTTGATACTCTGTAATCCTCATCATTTATGAGCCCTTTTAGTGATACACAAAGTGAGGGAATCTCAACTTCTAATGGAAAAATGGCTTCTGCTCCATAAACCAAAGCATATGGGGTAGCACCCATTGGCGTGCGAATGCTAGTTTTGTATGCCCACAAAGTTGGGTTTAATTCGACATGCGAATCATGACCACCATCATTTACTGTTTTCTTAAAAATCTTCAGAATTGTTTTGTTTGAAGCCTCTACTTGGCCATTTCCCTATGGATAATAAGGTGTAGAGAACTTGTGTTGGATGTGAAATATTTCATAGAGTTCATCAACATCTTGATTTTTAAAAGGCCTTCCATTATCTGTGATAATAGAGCTAGGAATGCCATATCAACATATGATATAGTTCAAAATGAAGGATGAAATTTGTTTGCCGGTAACAGTTGTTAAAGGGACAACCTCAATCCACTTAGTAAAGTTCTCAGTGGCCATGATAATGAACTTGTGTCCATTTGATGATGATAGATGTATCTTGCCAACCAGATCCAATCCCCACTAAGCAAAAGGCCATGTTTTTGTGAAGGGTTGCAATTCCTAAATAGGAGCATGAATGAGATTCCCATGAATTTGACATTTTGAACATTTTTCACAAAGATGAATGATTATTTTTCCATAGTCAGCCAATAATAACCCATTCTAACAAGTTTCTTCACTAAGGTTAGTCCACTTGAATGAGTCCCACAAATACCACCATGTACCTCTTGTAAAGCCTTTTTCCAATTCATTGCATTTGAGACATTGAAGGAGGGTACCATCAAGACCACATCGGTACAAGATGTCAGCAATTAGGGTGTAACAAGAAGATTGACGTATGAAATTCATTTTTTGATTCCTAGACAAATCTGGGGACAAAATGGTATCTTTTAGATAAGCATAGATTTGGTCATACAAGGGAGAATCAAAACCAGTTAGGTGACAAATGATTTGGGTTTATGGATTATCATAGGCAGGAGAAAACAATTGTTCCACCAGGAAATTGTACCATGCTTCATTTTCTGGCAATTGGAGCAATGATGCAATTGTAGCCATGGCATCCACAACCGTATTATCAATATGTGGAATTTGTATAAACTTGATATCAACAAAGTATTTCTTGAAATCATCCACCATGTTTTTTTAAGGCATTAACTTTTCATATTTAGTTTGATATTCACAATTGATTTGATTTATGACAAGTTGTGAATCACCAAAAACTTGCATTTATGTGATTCTCCAGTCTAATGCAATTCTTATTCCAATTAACAGTGCCTCATACTCAGCTATGTTATTTGTACAAGGAAACATCAAATGATAATATTTTGGAATTGTATGTCCTTGAGGTGTGATGAAAATAATTCCTAGCCCTGAGCCATATTGTGTGTAGGAGCCATCAAAATAAAGTGCCCATGACTGTTTAGTGGTTGTTGTGAAAACATCAGAATCAAGAAAATCAATATGTATTGGATTTTTTGCTTGTATTGGTGCCTCTGCCAACTGATCTGATATGACTTGCCCTTTGATGGCCTTTTGATCCACATAATGAATTCCAAACTCAATTAGGATCATGACCCATTTAGCCAATCTACCAGTTAGGGTTGCCTTACCGAGAAGATATTTTAAAGGATCAATCTTAGCCACAAGTTTTATTGTATGAGCTAGCGTATAGTGTTGTAACTTTTGAGAAGTAAACACAAATTCCAAGCAAAATTTTTCAATGAAAGTGTAATTTAGCTCATGGCTTGTCAATGTTCTACTGATGTAATATATTGCTCACTCCTTTCCTGTTTTGTCTTCCTATGCCAATAATGCTCCTAAGGACACTTCAATGGCAGAAATATACAATATGAGTGGTTCACCTTGCACTGGTGGAATCATTAGATAATGCTTTATTTGATCAAATGCTACTTCACACCTATCTTCCCATTTAAATGGAGCATTCTTATGTAAGAGATGAGTGAATGGTAAACTCTTATCTACCAGTTGTGCAATGAATCTCCTAATGGATTGCAACCCTCCTTGAAATGAATGTAGTTGAATGATGTTCCTTGGTGGTGGCATATTGAGGATTTCTTGTACCTTTACTGGATCCACCTCAATTCCCTTTTTTGACACAATATAACCTAGCAGCTTTCTAGATTTCACCCCAAAGACGCATTTCTTGGGATTAAATCTGACCTTAAATTTTTCCATTGTGTCAATTTTTTTAGATAAGATAGCTATATGTACTTCCCTTGTGTTTGATTTGGCCAAGAGATCGTCTACATAATCCTCAATGAATGTGTGCATCATATCATGAAAAATCATAGTCATTACTCATTGGTATGTAGCTCCTGCATTCTTCAGTCCAAACGACATTATGTTCCAACAATATGTACCCAAGGAAATGTGAATGCTATTTTATCTTGATCTTCAGATGCGATATTTATCTAGTTATATCCAAAAAATCCATCCATTAGTGAATACATAGCATGTCTAGTATTCAAATCAACAATCATATCTATGTTTGGTAGAGGGAAATCATCTTTTGGGAATGCTTTGTTTAAATCCCTGAAATCTATACAAATTTTTATCTGTCCATCTGGCTTTGATATAGGTACAATATTGGAGATCCATTATGCATAGTCTATAGACCAAATGAAGCCTACATCTAACAGTTTCTTTAACTCCTTTTTGACCAGTATGCAACATGTGGGTGAATTTTTCTTAGTTTCTACTTCATAGGTTTTGCCCCTTGCTTGATGGATAAATGATACATGATGAGATTTGGATCTGATCCAAGCATATCTATGTATGACCATGCAAAATTGATTTGGTTATTCTTGAGAAATTATGTAAATCTTGGGATTTCCTCTTTTGTTAGGGATGCATCAAGTTGTAAGACTTTGGGCTGTTCCGTAGTACCTATATTGAGTGCCTCCATTGGTTCTTTAGAATAGAAGACCTTTCCTGATAGTGCTCAGGAAGAGTGTCAAGTTTCCCATCCTCTAGTGCCTTTGAAAGGTTTTCACTGTCGGATACCCTCTTTATTTTTCTCTTTTCATGATCTAATACTGCCTTTGTTAGGTTTTCACCATTAGATATTTCTTTTATATTGTTAATTTTGTAGCTGAGAAACTTGGCACTTTCCTATCTGAAATTTTGATCTTGTGATTCCCTGGTGGAACCTGTTTCCAGTTTAGATGAACAAAGAAAATTTACAATGGTTTCATCATCAGGAAAAGTTGGGATATCAATTGGTGCAATTTGTTCCAAATCAATGAGTTCGGGATGGACTAAGGTAAATGGATCGTCAGGTTGGGTAAGGTCACTAGTGGTTAAGGTCATGAAACTACTATCATTTTCGCTATGGAGAAGATCTATGATGGTATCCTCTTGTCGATTATCTTTATCATTTTGAATCAAATCATCATCACTTGAGTCATGATCACTTTATAGGATGTAATCAAGTGGAGGCCTTGAGCTTTCCCCTTATGTAAGCATGGGTGCATATTTTTGTACAATATCTATCTATTTGTCCCTCCAAAATTTATTATAAAAAATGGTGTCCCATTCATACTCATTGGAGTTAGTGTCATTGTTCTCTTTGTACTGTTTCATCCTTTTCATCTTCACCATATCCTAACCCAGTTTTATCTTTAGGGTGCATTGTTTTTAGTTGGATAGGTTCAATAATACCTTCTTTTCTTTTGCCTATAGGGCCATTTCCTTCATAACCCATTTGTTGCATTATTGCATAACCCTTTCCATATTGTTCTATGGGTAATTTGACATGTTGTACTAATTTATCTTCATCTTTATAGAGCCAATCAAGGATAGCCCTGTCTTCTATTTCATTTTATTGAGTATCTATCTTGATAAATCTTCCATCAAACTTGGTTATGGGAACCGAAGCTTGTGTGCCTGATGTTGAAGGTACTGTAGCCTATTGTATGGATGTTGATAGTTGACCATGAGATCTTGGAGACATGGGTAAATTAGAGAGACATAAGGAATATTCTCCCACCCCATCATCTTTCAATTTTAGCTTGGTGCCAAAATTATTTATCATTTCCCCTTCTTGTTAATCATGTTTAGAAGTAGAGATTGCCAAAGCTTCTCTACTATGTAGGACAAATGTATCCTGAGCTGCTCTAAGGTTAGAACAAGTCTGAGTACTAATATCATCCACTGGTATTGTTACTTCTTGTCCGTCATATGGAAACTTTAAGCATTGATGATAAGTAGATGAAACTAATTGCATGTCATGGATCCATGGATGACCTAAGAGTATGTTATAGGATAAATCCTGATCTAGAACTTGGCAAAAGGTATTCTTCAGAATAGGTCCCACTCTAATTGGTAGCATGATGAGGCCTTTGGAAGCTCTTTCCTCATCATCATATGATTTGATTGTAATTTTCCTTTGTGGATCTATGGATTGTTCTGAATATCCCAAAGCAAGGACCAATTTTAAAGTACAAATGTTTAATCCGGCTCCCCCATCTATTAGAACACGTCTAATTTGGGCTTTATGAACCATGACCTCTAGATAAAGTGATGAATTATGGGGATGGGTCATGGAGGAGTCATCCTTATTAGTAAAGGATAAATATGTGGGTGAGGAAAAGTGTCCTGCCATGGCTTGAAATTCATTGATATCCAGATCAGGAGACACAGTTGTGTCAACGAGTGCCTTTTCCAAAATGTCTTTATGGGCTGGTGATATTTTGAGCAGCTCCAAGATAGAAATTCGGGCCGATGTTTTTTGTAGTTGATCGACCAAATTATACTGACTTGGAGGGGGAATCACCACCTTAGATGAACTTCCCTTTACAATGATTTTGGCCTATCCCCTTGTGGAAGCATTAACCTCTCGATATTCTTGCTTTCCTTTTATTCTAATAGAATTGAATTGCTGATCATTAGTATAAATATGATTGATGATGGTGTTGTAGACATGATTCACATTTTTTCCTTTGTCACCCGAAGATTCCCCTTTTTGATAATTGGGGAGAGGATCCTTGAATTACTGATGATCATCATTGGCATTATGTCCCTCAATCGTTATGGTATGGTTATCAATCAAATCTTGAACAAGATTCTTTAACCCTTGGCAATTACTTATCTTGTGACCCTTACATCTATGATAATCACAAAAGTGTGAGTCATTCCATGATGGTGGTTTAACTCAAGGCTCATAATATCTTTGTGGTGGCAATATGATCATGTTTTGATTCAACAGTTCTTTAAGAATTGATTCCAAAGATTGACCCAAAGGAGTAAAACTCCGTCAATTTGAAAAAAATTGAGATCTGGGCGCATTTGAATTTTGATTATTTCCAAGATTATTACCATGATTATTAGTCACATTTCCTTGGTTGGAATTATTTCTTGGTTACTAGAATTAATAGCATTATTGGTACATTGGACACCTGATACATTAAGAATGGTAGGCTTCATATTCGCATTGTTAGCATCTACTACCCCATCATTCACAACATTTTTATTTCGGGTCCAAAATCATGACTTGTTGTTATTGTTGCTATTGTTGTTGTTGTATGAATTTGGACTTTCTTTATCAAGCTTTAAAAATCCACGCTTAACCAAGGCACCTTCAATGGTAATTGCATTTTCAACCAATTTTTCAAATGATTGAGGACAATGGAGATTTAGCCTGTAACTCATCTCTTGATTCAGACTGTCGATAAAGATCTCCATCTTTTCCTTTTTAGGAACAGGATGGGAATATCTTGCAAACAACCTTCTCCACCTTTGTAAGAATGTGGTGAAGGATTCCCAAATGTTTTATTTTACTCTACATAAATCAAGCATGGTTATCTGGTGTTGTATATTATAGGAGTATTGCGATATGAATTTATTTATTAACTCCTCAAATGTTCTAATGGGGGAATGACCTTGGAAATCCACTCCATGGATTTTCCACCCAGACTTCATGGAAACAATCACATTAGGTAGGTATCTTCATGAGTGAATTCTAAGCTCATATTTCAAAAATCCCTCGCATGATCAATGGGATCTGTTTTCCCATTACACCTATCAAACTTTGGGATTTCGCAATGTTTTGGAAAAGGAATCATGCTAAGACTCCTATCAAATGGATATGGGAAAAAATCCTCCAAAACATATTTCTTTATTGTACCCCCTTGAATTTATTTTATTTTTCCTTGCAATGCTTTTATCTGTTGAGTAAGAGCACTAAAATCATTAAGGGGGGCTTCAGGATCCTCTTTAATCCCTTCCATGTCAAAATCAACAGGTAACTTAGCTTCTTGATTAGCTAATGAAAGGAAATATCTTTCCTTGTTTCGTTCCAAAACTCTCTCCATGAGAGTATGGAATTGAGGATCCTGTTATGCTTCTTGAAGCTTTTCTTCTATTATCTCATCAGTATTAGAATTATCCCCGGTGCGAAGTCTGTGAAAAATATTTTCTTCCCTATCACTATTATTTCTTTTATCACCCATGTTGCTTAATGTGCTTTCCCTTTCATCTCCTTCTATGTGCTTTTGAGATCTTGTGACAATAGGCATAAGCTTTTACCTAATTTCTACTAGCCCTGATCAAAAGATGAAATAATGCAATTTTAATGGATATCCAAGTCAAAATAGAATGAAGATTCTATTGATATGACTTGTGAAATTTCTAATCTTTAGCTTGCAATTCCCCAGTTGAAAGGATGATGATCTTGTTGTGGGAATTAAACCAAAAATAAAAAATAAAAATGCTGTTGCACTTTGTGAGGTTTGATCATAGTTTTGTAAAAATAAGGATTTTTGATAAATGCCTAATGTTCTTAAGCTCTCTATTGCATAACTTTATTGGGACGAGTAGAGTACAAAATTGCCGGTTGGGGGATAAAAGAAGAACGAATAGGCTGAATGTGATTATGCATTTGAGAAGGAGCTCTTCTTTGAAAGAAAGCTCTTGAATATAATGGTTCTAAGGAAAAATTGTCAGTAAAACCTTTAACAAAGTCGTGATATCGATGAATAAAAGTTATGTTTTCAAGCAAAATTTTTCCACTTTGGTATAAAAACTTTCTCCTTTTTAATAGCTTCCTATGACTAAGAGACTTCTTTGGCTTCCTAATCTTCTTCTCTAGGGACTTTTTAGCAAAAGTTTCAGACTTCCAAACCCTGAGCATAGAAAAAGATTGGACTAAATGACAAATATTTTGGGTGTCAGAAATTTACCCAATTTCGGAACACAGTTGCGCTAAATTTTTTAGCAGATGCGCTAAACTATCCAATCTATGGGCTGGAATTTTGTAGGTATGCACTAAAATAGAGCATGAATGCATTGAAACAGAGCACAGATGCGCTAAAACAAAGCATAAATACGCTAAAAAAGAGCACAAATGCACCAAAACAGAGCACAAATGCACTAAAATAGACCAAGGATGCACTAAACTATCCAATTACTGCACTAAGATAGACATGTTTTGAAATTTTAATGTTTTTTAGATGATATTTATCTAATTTAAATTTGGAAAAACACAACATACAATAGAAAAAAGTTTCTTTGCAAATCATAAAATCTAAACAAAGAGTGTATGTTCTTGAGATTTTCATGAGTATTGAACAAAATAAGCACTTCAGATAGAATCACTCTTAGTTGTCAAAAAGGTCATCATAGCAACCACAACCCACATCTTAAAATTGTGTTGACTCACACAACCGTGTCACTCCCTAGAGGGCACCCGTGTTTTTGTCTTTTACAGGTGCGTACTCAAGGTTAGATTTCTTGATCCCTTGAGCAAACAATCTGTGGCAACTATATGGTGTCTTGGGGGCAGATTCTTCCCTCCCCTTGCACTGTGATTAATATGATGTTTGGATACTAACACGGTTGGATTTCTACACTATGGTTCATAGTAAAGGTATCCGTTCAGCATCGCAATAGATAAACTCCCTCAGGAGACCTCCCAATCTTTAGAACAAAGATTTTGGGTATGGTTATCTTTGCTCACTTCTGTTGAATATGGGTTTCCCCAAAATTCACTTTTGATTAGAGTGGGTTAGAAAACCTAGCTTTGGTTGTTCCCACTTAGGTCATTCCCATAGGGTGAGTACTTTTTCCCACTATGGCAAGCCTTCTAAAGGATGTAATGAAACATGAAATGCAAGAAATGAAAAAAAGTAAGTCTGGTGTTTTGGTCACCCAGTAAAGGGGAGAGCATAAACCTATTACCCAATAATCACAACAAACAAGTGGTTTATTTTTAAATCCAAATGAAAATTTTCTACACTAAGTGAAGATGTTGCTCCACAACAAACATTGGATTCATTTTAACCAAGATAAAATAACATCTAGTGACTATCCTAGGATTGATTAATTCCAGATTTAAGTGTCTATCCTAGGATTATTTCATTCTTACTTAAGACAGAAAAATAAAAATCTCTATCTGCGGATGCATCGGAATTGGGATTTATTTTTACACTCCCTGTATGCGCTAAAAGAACTGGTAAATGCGCTAAAACAGTTAACAAATGCGCTAAGGAACAATCAAGGATGCACCAAAACAGTTAGTAAATGCACTAAAGTAACTAGAAAATATGCTAAAACATGTGTATGCACTAAATCGAGGCTCATATGTGCTAAACCGAAGCTTTAGCCCGTCACCTATCAGAAAATTTGTAATAAAAGATTAAAAATAGGGCAAGGCCCCATGGTGGGCACCAAAAATATGTGTGTGAATATGTGGACTAATTAAAATGATAAACCAACACACCAATGAAACATTATATCAAAGGAAACTAATTAAAAAGATAAAACAAACTCTAAATAACAACAACTTCTTCAAAAGCGTTCCATTGTCCTCTATCTCCAAGGATTCGATGCAAGTTACTGGCTCTCAGTTGGTGTAAGCAACAGCTTGTTGGAATGACAACTTAGGAGAATGAGATTATGCAACAATGCATGTCCATTGCTAAATGATTGAAACTATGATATGAAACTAATATGCTATGTTATGAACTTGAAATGCTAAAATGCTGATTCCAATGCAACTATAGTAACTGTGCTAAATTCACAAAATCTAGGATGAAATCTACTCACAAAAGAGTTGTATTTATAGATTTTTGGAGGCAAGAATCTAGTTGGCAAAGATGAACAGTCAAATTCAAACCTGTCAAGATGAACGGTGAGAGATTCTAGAAGTTGAGAGAAAGATGGAGAATATTTTTCAACCCACAAAACCATCCTCATTCAAAAATGGAGACAAACATGCCATTTGTCTTTTCATTTGTGAAAATTAGTTGAAAGTTGAGGATAATTCCTAATTAAATAAATAAATTTATTTAATTACATATGACAATGAATTTAGAAGCTTCCATAATTAAATAATTAATATTTAATTATGTGAGAGGTGAAAAAGATGTGTAATTAAATATTTACAATATTTAATTTAAATATGGAGTGAAGGATGAGTTAGCAGAATATTCTATTATTTGAAAATTCAAATTTAGAATCATGATAATTAATATAAATAAATAATGAAATTTATTTAATTTAATTAAGACGAAGATAGCCATAATTATATAAACTTATTTATTTAATTAAATTAGAAGAATTAGAAAAATGAACAATATAAATAAATAACTAAATGTATTTATATGTAGATGAATTTTCAAAATACTAATTAAATAACTCATATTTAATTAATTAATAGGTTTGATTAACCGTGACCATTTTTAGATGTATACACGTAGTTTTAGGACAACTACATAGTTTTTGAACAAGTGCTCAAAAAAATTGTGCCAATTTTGGACAAATACGCAATTTTTGGACATAAACACAAAAACACCTAACAAAAGTGCCAAAACCGAGACAAATGCACCAAAACCTTGAAACAAATGCATTTGTCTAACATGATTCACACACGCAAAATGAGAATGAAAACATGACAAGAGTGAAGGGCGAAAAGGTACATATGAGGCACCAATGTATGAAGGCCATCTACACTCTCGAACGAGCTCGAAACAATGTGGGGCAACCTCGAATCTCGACATTCTCCCTCAATAACTGACAGAATGTGAAATCTAGAGACAAGAATTAGCAAGGGGAACAAAACAAAAATGAACTAATTCAAAGAGAAAATGCCTAAATAAAAAACTCAAGGAAACCCTAATTTCATCTAGGAAATCCTAATTAGACTTGGGGAATCTTCCTAATTTCAAATTAGAAGCTCGGAATGAAAAATGATGCACATATTGATATAAGATTTCATCTAAAAATATCGAAACAACAATACAATAGTGTCAAGAGCCCGACCTTAAAGCTTAAATTTTTTGGTCAACCTCTTGAGTGGGTAGCATAGAGTCTTACCATCATTTCCACCGAACACTGGGGCATAGTGGGGCATAGTTTTTTTTCAAAAACCTTGATCTCAAAAACAAAATCTTTGAAACAAAGCAACCAGTACTTTGTATCAAAGAGGGGCAACATGTAGACATGTAAAATTGACTTGACACCTATCACACACATCAAACAACATTGAACAACACTGGACAACATCAAACAATTTCAAACAATATGGAACATCATCTTCGATCATCTCAAAATGACTCGAAATCATCTCATAATGCCTCATAATGACTTGGAATCATCTCGTAACACCTCAAAATGACTCAGAATCATCTCAGAACACCTCAAAATGACTCATAATCATCCTGTAATGCCTTGGAATGACTCAAAATCATCCCATAACACCTCAAAATGACTCAAAATCATCCCATAATGCCTCAGAATAACTCAAAATCATCCTGTAACGCCTCAAAATGACTCAAAATCATTCTATAACGCCTCATAATGACTCAAAATCATCCTGTAATGCCTCAGAATGACTCAGAATCATTCTATAATGCCTCAAAATGACTCAATCATCCCGTAACACCTCAAAATGACTTGGAATCATCTCGTAACGCCTCAGAATGACTCAAAATCATCCTGTAACACTTTGGAATGACTCAAAATCATCTCATAACATCTCATAATAACTCAGAATCATCTCGTAATGTCTCAAATCATCTCAGAATCATCATGTAATGTCTGAGATCATCTTAGATCATCTTGTCATCACTCTAAAACATCTCAGAATTATCTCGTAATATCTCATAATCATACCATAACGTTCCCACATCGTACCACATCGCATCACATCAAAACGACATAAAAAACCCTAATTCCTTTATTAATTAAATAATACAACATTATTTAATTAATTCACTTTTTCAACATTTCAGGAAAATTGAATAAATTTCATTTATTTAATAGAGTCTTGAAAACCCCAATTCCTCTATTGATTAAATAAAACAACATTGTTCAATTAATTTACTTCTTTATCACTTCGGATAAATTAAATAAATTTCATTTATTTAATAAGGTCCTGAAATCCCTAATTCTGCTATTAATTAAATAAGACAATATTATTTGATTAATTCATATTTCAGCATTTTGACCAATTAAATAAATCATATTTATTTAATAAAGTCCTATCTCAACTAATTTTGTCCTGATTGATTAACTAATGCCAATTATTTAATTACGTCGCTAAATCACCTTATTCCTCTAAGTGGATTATATTATTAAACAATAATTTAATTACAACACTTTCCCTTTAAAAATTTGAATAATTAAATTAAACTAATGCAACTTTGTTTGCAAAAGTCAAACTTGATTTGCACATTCAAGTCTAAAAATGAATGAATTAATTAAATCAATTAATTCATATTCCTCACCCACTTTCTGATTGAGAAAATTACGATTGTTGACTAAGCAATCTAATTTATCAACTAATCAATCTATTATGTTAACTAAACAATCTATTTTGTTAACTAAAACATCACATTCCTAACTAAGTCGTTACAAACTTGACTAATCAATCACATCCCTGACTAGCCAATCTATTTCCCAATCACATAAATTGTGCAATCCACTTTGCATAATTATATCATGTATAAATCCTCTCAGCACACTCCGACCGTTGATCTGGATATTCTTCAAAATGATCTTGATCATCCATTTCAAATCAGCTTTTCTATATAACAAAGCCTTTTCCTCACAAATAAGGATCGGAGAATTAACATACATTGAGAAACGAAGTGCTGTCAAGATCATCCTTGAGAGAGCTTCATCCATTGTCTTCAATCAACCAAACACAATGAGTATTCATCCACACTTTGCACACGAACTTTGGAGGCTTTTCTATGATAAGAACAATCCAAGATCAAGCGAATACACTCTGCTATGGGATGGTAAAAGCTATCTTTTGTTCTCATTTGGTAATTAGTAGGTTCATTATCATGCTTACAATAGGATAGTTTCAATTTCTTATGTGTAGGAGTTTTTGGATTTTAAATTTAAGCTTTTTGGATATAGATTAGATTTCTTCATTAGATTTCTCTAATGTCCCTCATGGATCATTAATCTAACATCCATCTACCCCCTCACATAGGTATAATGATCAAGAAGTGCCAGATTATGAAAGGGTGATTGTTGCCCTTAGATTTATTAAAGATGATGAATTTATTCAAACTCCCGAGTTTAAGGATTTTTGGTTTAAGATTAAAATGAAATAATTTGAGGAGAGATTCCAAATTAATAAGATTAGCACTAAGGAGTCACAACATGACCAGATTATTGCTCAGACTCTTGAAGAACTCAGGATTAATGAAATTACTGTTAGCCTCCAAGAAGCAAGAAAATTGGTCTTAGAAAGAAATATACTAATTATTCATGGGATGGAGTTAAAAAAATATATTCTTACTAGATCAAGTAAGAAGCCAAGAAGATCCCATGTTGGTTTTTGAATTCAATTCAGATGAGGGAATGAATGGCACAAGTTACAATCCAAGAATTAAAACCATAGCCTTTTGGAAAAAGCAAAAAAGAATAGAAAAACCAAGATTGCTTGATGTTGTAAAAGAAAAGAGAGGGACTTCCATGGTAAAGACACTTCAAGACACATCAGAATTGGAGGTAGCTACTATGAAAATTCACTCAACAATGTTTACTAGGGATGTCGATAAATCTATGGAGCTTAGATTGGTAGAATATGAGAAAGAAAAAACTGATCTAAATGATGAAGTGAATAGGTTATTCATAGAAAATGTGAAATTGAAAGAGAATTTGAAGGGAGAAGGTCCTTCCCAAAGCACAAAATTAATAGTATACCATCCCCCTACCATCTAGACTGATACAGGTGCAATCATTGTTGAACAAGTAAATGTGCTAAAGCAAGAAATTGAGAATTTGAAAAAGACTAATGAAGAAACAAAGGAAGAGCAAAGAGAGAAACCCTCATAATATTGGAATAGATCTTAGAGAATAGGTTTAAAAAAATTGTGGAAAAATTGGAAAATGTGTATGAATGTTATGTCTCCTTGTCACAAGTAGTTGATTAGATAAAGGCCCATGTACCTATATTGGACCCCTTATTCAAGAAATGACAACTTGTATATCACACCTTAATGACTTTGTGTAGAATTTTAAAAAGGAGTGTTGAGCCCCTTGCAAATTTAAAGCCTACTGAGAAAATGGTCTGAATGGTCACAGATGAATTTCAATACATATCTGTAGAAGACCAAAAGATCAAGGCAAGAATGGATTCATTTCACACACTAAAGCAGTGTTCGTGCCTAATATACTAAGGGATGATGATCAACTAAAAGGCTCCAAGGATTGGATAGATGAGTTTAGAAAAAAATTTCCCAACTGCCTCACTAATTTACAAAAGGATGGTGACATAAATATTCACCACCTCAATTTAACCTTGGATCGAATAATTGCATTGGATGCTGGGTACTCAAAATTCATCACAAATGGCAAAGGGTTATTAGACAATAGATGGAAGAGTCACTTGGCCAACAAAAAAAAAATCTATGGGTAAAAATGTCCTCATGATTACATGGTGTACCAATGGGAGCAGATATATCTAGCTCCCCCAAAATAATAGGCCTTGTAGATACTATAATGCAGAGAGGACCTTACTAAATTTTATTGATCACGGGTACCTTACGATGAGTAACAAACTTTTGTATCTTGTGAGTGTTGTGGAATTAACCATTTGATCAATTCTCTTCACTTCTCATCTTTCATTGCTTTTATGTAATCCTATGTAAAAAATGATAATTAAGACCTTTTGATTTATGTTAAAAGTAGGTAACTAAAAAGACATTTTTTTGACATGTCAATCAGGACAAAATTTTGAAATGTATTGTAAAATCGTTTTGAAGATCAATAGAATGAAGTTATAATTGGTGGCCAAATTCTCGTTTTAATTGTTTTTTGAATTGAATTAATGGATGCTATCTTGTTGTCTCCAATTTGATCTTTCCTTGTTATTTAAATCAATATATCAAGGGTATATTTGGTTTATCAAAACACATTTTCTATCAAACAATTCATTTTGTACTACATTTTGATGTCAAATCTTTGTTAATTATGGTTTGTTTCATTACATTCAAATTTTAAATTCTGGGAAATTATATATAGTAAATAGATTGATGGATATTTGGATAGTGAAATTAGCTCTCTTAGAAATTAACTGAAATATCTAGAAGGATTATTTTATTTAAAGAGGATTTTGTGGTTATTTTTCTAACAATGATCTTACAGTGCAGCTAGCTTGCTATGTTCATTCAGGATACAAGTCACGATCAAAGTCAAGCACATACCAAGAATATGGTACTCTACTTCAAACCATAAACCTCACTTAGTTTAGTCTACTTACATGGGGATAATAAGGAAGTTTCTAAACAATTAATATATATCATTTGTTGTTTGTGAAGGAGAATCCTGTGAGATCCAATATGGCAGTGGATCAATATCCAGTTTCTTTTTTGCTAATACTGAATGATTTTAGGGTGCTGCAACAACCAAGTCGTTATAATTTAGAACATCATAGTTTATAGTTATGGCGGCTGATACAGATCCCCCTGCCATTTGTGATCCTTTGATTTCATTGGCCAAAGATAAGGTATTGGTTTTTTCTCTCTCCTTGTACCATTTTGAATTTTGACATTATTGCAACCTTTTAGGATGTTAGATGGGCATTGCAACATTTTTAGGTTAACTCCATGTTCCATGCAATACTTGAATCATTCCTTAATTTGCGAGAGGCTTTCCATAAATTTCCTCTGATATGTTTCAATTGTTCACTGACAATATTTAAATCATGTAGATGTTGCAAAGGTGGATTGAAGGGATCAAAACCAATAAAATGAACATAGTTTGATTCTTATTGTAAAGGGAAATAATCACATAGGTAAAGCGGTGGGATTGAAACTAATGAAATGATGTTTTCCATAGTACAAACCCATTTTGATTGTGAAGTTTTCGCATGATCAAATCCCCTGACTTGCTACACATTTTTCTAATTTTGATGAATTGTAAGAGAATAAACCTAAATAACTTGCATAGGAACATCAAAATTTTGGACTTATACTGACAATGAGTTTTGAACCATTTTGTGATGCTTCTGTGTATTTTTTCAAGTACTTGTTTTCTTACAAGTTTAATGGATGCCTTAAATTTTGTTATTAATCATTAGTTTGAAAATTACCGTTGCAAAAAATACCTTATGTGTTTGTGCCTTCAAAATTTGAATTGGGAGGTGCTTGTAAAGTGAACGAGGAAGATGATGTCACAATTAAGAAATTTGTTGTGAAACATCAAGTTAGTATGTTAAGGCTTCCCAATTGGATATCAAAGATCTTTTCTCATCAACTTAATTTGGATTTTATGTATAAATGGATTCTTTAACGGTGTAGGTCTTTACTGAGACAACACATGAACCAGGGTTGACATTTTTGCTGTCCAAGTCTGATGGCATTCTTGGGCTTGGTTTCTAAGAAATTTTTGTTGATAATGTTGTTTCAATTTGGTTAGTGTTGATAGCCTTCATTCTATAATTTGAGCATATCACCTTTCTTAAATTTTGAATAAGGCTCTGAATACAAGGGTTCAATATGCATATTTAAGGCCTATGTTGAATAATTTGTTTAAGGAATTTGTTGACAAGGCTACAAATTTTTAATTGATTTATCTTTCTGCTATGTTTGGACTTTCTTTTGTAAACTTGCAATATGCAGTGCACTGTGAGGCACAACTTCATTCATTATGGAAAAGGCAGCACCCTATTGCTCATATTAGATGCCGTGTTGCATATAAAGGAGGAAATATTCTAGCTGGGTTATTGTTGACTGTATTGAAGGATAGAGCTTCATATATGGGACACGATCAACACTCTCCTTGGATTCTACACGTTACAACTTGCTCTAGGAAGATTTACCATGATGTATAAGTTTTAAGAGATGAAAGGGGCATGTGCTCACATTGAAGGGATTCAAGCATGCATTTCCATCATTGTAAAAGTATTTTGGAGAAGTTTCTTTCTTGCAGACATTTCTCTACAATATTATAACCCAGTTTTTCAGTCTTGTGATTGAAAATAAAAATTGTAATACTCTATTTCTAAGTTGTAACTAGAACACCTTTTATTAATAAAGTTCACCAATTTTTCTTTCTCAATGGTTGTCTTATTGTGTGCAATTAATTATTGGTGTGTATGTTTGTGTTCTATGCTTAAATCCTCAAATATTAGCTAATTAAAATGACTAAATATACTACTAAATTGATCAAAATGATGATTAAAATTAATGACTAAATACACTATAAATGCACAGAAATCAGTGAATAAAAATGACTAAATAAGTGACCAATTAACAACAATCAATGACTAAATATATCAGTGAATTAAAAAAAGGTTAAATAAGTGACCAGATTACAACAATCAATGACTAAATCAACAACTAAATAAGTGACCAATTAAATATATCAGTGAATAAAAAATGACTAAATAAGTGACCATATTACAACAATCAATGACTAGATTAATGACTAAATATATCGGTGGAAAAAAATTGACTAAATAAGTGACCAGATTACAACAATGAATGACTAAATCAACTACTAAATATACTACTAAATCGATCTATCAAAACAACCAATAAATGATAAAATGATTTAGTCATCAATCTGGTCACGTTATATATGACTAGAAATAAACTTCTAATGGTAACATGATGAAGTTCAGTCATTTTTAAGTAGTTTTTAGTAGTTTATTGTTGTTTTTGTACTAGTGATAAAAACATTTAATAGCCATATTTTTTGATGAATCATAAAATATATAGAAGATGGTAAGGGAATCCACTATTTTACCATATTTTGATAAATTATGTGAATTCTTCATATTTGGATTTATGAAGTATTGCTTGTCAATGAATACATTTTAGAAATTAAATATTGATTTCTAAATTTAAGGGGATTAGGTTGGTTTTTGGTAAAAATGGTTTCAATTTGTGTGTTCCTACTAAGAAGTGTTGTAAGGTCATAGTTATTGATAATATATCCATCCTTATTTATGACTTTAATTATTGATAGTGTGTGGGTACCTATGAAAATTTATTATACTATCATAAATAACTATGTTTCACCATATCCTTTATTTAAAATAGTGAGAGCATTTTCAATAAGTTGAACAACTAGATGCATCCCCTATTGAATTGAATACCTGAGTGTGACCATATTGAGGATTCCCTTTACTAGGCTCTTAGGGTTTTTCACCCTAGAAGCACTTTATGTAGGAATGACTATCTTTTTCCTAATGATATGCTTTTCATTTATTGAATTCAAAGGATTGGGGCTTTGGATTCATATGTGATGTGTGTGAGATGTCCTAAATGTAACAAAATGGAAATGAAAGTGAGCTATAAATGTAAAACTATTGAAATGCAACTATATTTGACTACACACTATGATATGCAAATAACCTAAAAAATATACACTAAACTATACAAAAATGATAGAGTTAGAATGTATGCACCTAGAAGTGGAAGAAGGATTTGATGAAGGTCTAGAATGTTGCTGAAAATGTTACAGAAGCTGAAAGGGACACTTGTGCCAATCTAGGCGACCTAGTCCCATATTCTTGAAAACTAGTCAGGAACCCGTTTCTGCCAAAAGGGAGTCCAAAAATGTGAAGATCCCCAAAAAGAATGCTCAAAGGGACAAGGTATCCATTATGGGTGACCTAGTCCTCTTCTAGGTTTTTGAGAATCCAAAAGTAGAATTTGGAGCCTTCTGTTTGTATTTTCTGCTTCTCGAGGTGTCTCGTCCTGAAAATACAAAATATGATCTATAGGTGTCTTCCAAGCTTCAACTAGGGTTTCTTCAACCCTAGAGATCTTGGAAAACTTGTTGAAGAATCTTCCACCTTGGTTCTTTATCAAATCTACCTAAAAGTTCTACAAATCACACAAAGAGGGAAATTTGTTGATTATTAGAGTATAGGGGTTTGCCTTGTTCAAACCCATTTGTAGATAATTAAACCAGATAAAGAAATGAAATGGGAAAGCATGAAATATGAAGAAATGTACTTAGTAACCTTGCCATGATGGTTGATCTTGAGTTGCAGCAATGGAGGATTCAACCCTTGAGTGCTTCGGCAAGATTTCCTGTTGACCTAGAAAGTGAAACCCTAGCTTGCTTGAGGAGAGTGGTGGATGAGAGGGTAAGAGGAGAAAATGAGTGGTGCATAATGATAAATTAGGGTTTTTATGCTTATTTATACAAGTTATGTCCTAATTTTCTCGAAATAACACCATACAGACCGACCTTAGGGTTTTAGAGACAAGAATCTCAAAATAAATTATGTTAAATTTGAAATTTATGCCACATGGGACTAGGTCGCCAAAGGTGGCGACCTAGTCCACCTGGGAATTTTTTCGTTGATTGTCGGGAATTAAAATATGATTATTGTTACTTGTCGGGATTGTCTCACAAAACACACTGAAATAAGCCATGTATGTGTATTAGGGGGTCATTATAGCATAACAAGGGGTTAATTTGGTGATGACAAGCCTAGGGAAGCATGAAATTGTTTTACAACACCTTACAACACTTCAGCACAAGGCTTGGAAAGGGGTAAAAAGTGGTTGAAAATAGTCCAAAATCCATAGGGAAAGGTCCAAATGAGCAAAAAGATTCAAATTCTACACTTCTTGGTGATACATTTAGCCCCTACTTTAGTGAGAGTATGAGCTTGCTTCAAACTCACACTAAAGTAGCCCAATGGAGATGGCGAAGAATGAAAAAGAAGAAGAATAGGAAAGATGGAGGTAGTCAAGCCCCCAAGGATTTGAGATTCTAAGTCAACTCGAAATCAATGCAAAAGACATTCAAGGTTGAATGAATTACAGCAAGACAAGATACATGATCATGCGATGACAAGGATTAGTATGAAGAGAATGGAAAGGGTGGAAAAGATGTACTCACTCTAGGGACACAGAATCATCAGGTTGTCTATGGGGTGAGATGTCCCAAAAGGTGAGAAACATACAAACGATTGGTATGTAATCACAAAGGTGGCTATGGGGAAAGTCATGTTGCTTGTTGGGCTTCCCACTTAACCATACCAAAGTTATACCTCATGATAACTTTGATAAGGTGCCACAAAAGAAAGTGATGTTTGTAAATGATTTGTTTCAAAGGGATTTTTCTTTTGTTTATGCGATGTCTCAACCTAGGGAACATTATGCGCAATGTCACTAAGAGAGGAAAAGTGAAAATGTACTCATATTGTATGCAAGAGAGGCAAGAGCTCATCTTGTATGAAAAATAGGAAAAATGCAGATGTCTCATCCTAAATGAAATTGTGTGTAATGTTTTCAAGAGAAGGAATCGCAAGAAAAAGGAAGATCACACAATGAAATGTGAGTGTTGATGTATGCCCCCACTTTCAAGGAATTTATACACACCGTTCTATGATAAATTTCTTTAAAGTAGAAGAGGAAGAGGATATGAGATCTTGTTCAAAAAGACCTATGTCGAGTCATATGGTTCTGAAAAGTTGCGTCATGCAGAGGGGAGTATGTCACATGTGATTCAACTAAAGACAAGTCATCCACATCCCAAGTTGGCTCTTATATATTCATGAAAGGTTAACGACTATTCCAAAGAGGAAATGACAAGTGACATACGAGGGAAAGGCTGACTAACCCCTTGCCCCCACTTAGTGCAGGACAAGAGAGAGTCATAGGGATTCAGGGAATGCAAGGTAGAGTGAAAATTTGTATCAATTAGAGGAATGAGGTGCCCCCACATAAGGTAGAGTACCAAACTCCTTAAGATGTTGGATTTTACTACTCAAGTCCTTACACTCATTAGTGTGATGACCAGGAACTCTATGGTAAATACAAAAGAAATGTTTGTCGGAACATTTCTTTCAAGTGCAAGGAGGAAGGGATATCAAGTGATCTTGGAGGAGTCTCAACAAGATACCCTCTTGATCGAGGGTAGAAGGTATTTTTTTGGTTGTCAAAAAGGAGGGATCTTGCATAGGATGGGATGTCATACCTACACAAGGCACTATGGATTGTGAGATTTTGTATGCTCCTTTAGAGGAGTGTGTAAAATACAAATCATGAGTAGGTTGTGAGATGGCATTGCCATTAAATAAGATTCCTTTGTTGGTTTCAAAGGGTCGCTTTCTAAGGTGGGTTGAGAAGGATGATTTGGGATAGTGTGGATGGGAGGGGAAGGCTTGGTGATCTTGATTAGAGGACAATAACCAAGACCATGATGGGATTGTTTCTTGAGGTTTGATAGGGGTGCATATACCTTGTTCATGAGCACCACAACCTTTTCCACTATAGCCAAGTTGTTTCATGAGATCATAACCTTTTCCATAAAGATTTTTCAGATTCTTTGGATTGGGTGATTGTTCATTATATGCTTCATTGGTTGAAGTAGTTGAGGTGGATTCTTATAAGGAATCAATTGAGTCTTGTGTGGACAAGACTATGTTTCCCTTTTCAAAGTTTGTGTTGGTGATCTTGGTTTCTCCTAGTAAAGGAGGTGTGAAGTTTAAGGAACCCCAATCATCATATAAGAGATTGGTGATTGGCTCAAGATTTTGATCATGATTTGGTTGTTGTGCAGGTTCCACTTGGGTGGTTGGTGTTAAGGTGGTGAAATGATTCTCTTTGGATTTGTCAATGTGTAAGCAACTATTGGGTTTGGGATCAACATCGAGTGTGTACACTTTATTGTTAAAAATGTACTTCATGTTTCAATGAAGAGTGGATGGCACTCCATTCATTGCATGGATCCATGTCCTACCTAAGAGAAGATTGAATGAAACCTCCTAAGGCATAACATGGATTGTTGTGTCCAATGTGGCCACTCCAACTGTAAGAGGTATAGTGATCACCCCGAGTGGTTTCTTACTAACATTGTCAAATCCTTTAACAAAGAGAGAATCGGGTTGGATGTGGGATCTATCTATGCCAAGCCTATCCAAGAGGCTCACACTACACACATTAAGGGCAGAGCCTATATCTACAAAGTTCACTTTATCCCTTTTGTTTTGTATTGAGAGATTATCATGAAAGTTTCATTTTGTTTTTGTACATCTAAAGGAGGGAGCTCACTTCAGTGAAAAACATTATCAACATTTATGCCATGAATAATAGTTGCTATATCATTTGATGACTCATTACAAGGGATGGGAAATTTTTGTAAGGCTGCCTGCATCAGGTGGTGATAGTGAGGGGAGGCTTGAATAAGGTCCCATAAATATATTTTAGCGGGAGTATTCTTTAGTTGGTCAACAAGGTCATACTCCCTAAGGAATGAATTTAAGCAAGGGGCAACATGAAGAATGGGATTAGGTAAAGGTAAAGATGTGGAGGGTGATGGTTGGGATCACAGTTTATTGTGAGTGTAATGTGTATGAGCAATGGTATTAAGACTCAGTTGATGAAACACATTAGGGGTAGGCGGATAGAGGGTAAATTTGGGTGTGGGTTTGGTTGAAGGAGGGTAAAGGATGAGTTGAGGTTGAATAATATTAACATCTCTTAGGGAAGGAGAGTCTAAGATAGGCTCAACATCTTCTTGTAAGGGTATAATATTATTAAGGAAATGATTGGTGATGGAATTATGAGGAGAGGAAGGAGTAGGATAAGGTTTTATTTGATCATAAAAGGTCTCAATGTCTTGTTCCAAACAACCTACTCGAGTAGAAGAGCTCGAAAGAGATTCATCAAATGCTTCACTACAAGAAGAGGAGGCATCAAGAGAAGGATCACCGTGATTTTAAAATAGGTAGGGAGGGTTGAGAGTTGTATGAATCTTAGGAGAATTAACTTCTAACATCAAAATGTCCTTGTTGCATGGAGGAGGGATGTTAGAAGAAGGGCAAGGTTGATTATCGCAGTGAGGGAGACTAGGTAAGGTGATGTCAAGAAATGTGTTTATGATTTCAGCATGTTGTTGTTTAATTTTTGGCAAAGGGGGATGAGGAGAGGGAAAATCAAGACCCTCAATGCTTGTAGCTTTTTGCACCAAGATACCTTTGTCACTAATACGAGAGGTATAGGGAGAAGCACAAGTGTGATTGTAGTGATTGTCAACACAAAGATCCTCATCGAGGGGTAATGCAAAGAAGGGAAAACATATTTTGAGAGAAAACATTGTATTGTATGAAGAGAGAAAGGAAAAACAATGCAATGTAGTGAGTTAAACTAAAATATTGAAATGCAATTTTTAGATGTAGAACAACATAACTTTCTGATTACACTATGCAATAATCTAAAAAATAAATGTAGTATATGCAAAATTATAACTAAGAAATGCATGAAATAAGATAATTTAAGCTATATTTAATGAAATTCATGTTATAGAAACTCAACCAACTGATATAGATAGGTAATGATATAAAAAAGAAGCCTAAAAATGTGGTTTTTATCTTTGTAAAGGGCAATTTCAAAAGCTTGAAGGGACTAGGTCACCCAGGATGGCGACCTAGTCCTCCTGGTGATTTTTTTTGAGATTTTTCGGAGTATTTTGATGTATATAGGTGGTTTCCTGTGTTGTACAATATGGATATAAGAAGAAAATTCAAAATTTTAGACAGTTTGTAATGATGTAAATGCAAAAATGCAACCTAGAATGCACTTTCACTAATGCAAAATTTCAAACCCTAGAATGCAACTTCACTAATGCATCATGCAATGCAAGCTAATTCTAGGAAAATGAAGGATTCCAAATCAGAAAATAATGTGTAGGAAGGTCGGGTTCACCAAAATGAACCACCAAAAATATATATAAGAAGGGAAAGAGGATTCCCTTTACTAGGCTCCTAGGGTTTTTCACCCTAGAAGCACTTTGTGTAGGAATGACTCTTTTTCTCCTAATGATATGATTTTTGGTGATTGAATTCAAAGGATTGGGTCTTTGGATTGATATGTGATGTGTGTGAGATGCCCTAAATGTAATAAACTAGAAATGAAAGCTAGCTATGAATGTAAAACTATTGAAATGAAACTATGTTTGACTACACACTATGATATGCAAATAACCTAAGAAATATACACTAAACTATACATAAATGACAAAGTTACAATGTATGCACCTAGAATTGGAAGAAGGATCTGATGAAGGTTTGGAATGCTACTGAAAATGTTGAAGAAGCTGAAAGGGACACTTGTGCCAATCTGGGCGACCTAGTCCTAGATTCCCAAAAATTGGTCTAGAGCCCGTTTTTGCCAAAAGGGTGTCCAAAAATGTGAAGATCCCCAAAAAATCATGCTCAAAGGGACAAGGTCGCCATTATGGACGACTTAGTCCTCTTCTAGGTTTTTGAGAATCCGAAAGTAGAATCTAGAGCCTTCTGTTTGTATTTTCTGCTTCTACAAGTGTTTGGTCCCAAAAATATAGAATTTGATCTATAGGTGTCTTCCAAGCTTCAACTAGGGTTTCTTTAACCATAGAGAGCTTGGAAAAATTGTTGAAGACTCTTCCACCTTGGTTCTTTGTCAAATCTACCTAAAAGTCCTGCAAATCACACAAAGAGGGAAACTTGTTGATTGTTAGAGTATAGGGGTTTTCCTTGGTCAAACCCCTTTGTAGATAATTAAATCAAATAAAGAAATGAAATGGGGAATCATGAAATGAAAATCAATGTATTTAGTTACCTTGACATGATGGTTGATCTTGAGTTGCAGAAATGGAGGATTCAACCCTTGAGTGTGTCAACAAGATGTCTTGTTGACCTAGAATCTGAAACCCTAGCTTGCTTGAGGAGAGTGGTGGATGGGAGGAGAAAATGATTGGTGCATAATGATAAATTAGAATTTTTAGGCTTATTTATACAAGTTATGCCCTAATTTTCTCGAAATAACACCATATAGGCCGACCTTAGGGTTTTAGAGACAAGAATATTGAAAGAAATTATGTTAAATTTGAAATTTATGCCACATGAGACTAGGTCACCCAAGGTGGCGACCTAGTCTACCTGGGCATTTTTCATTGATTGTCAAGAATTAAAATATGATTATTGTTACTTGTCGGAATTGTATCACAAAACACACTAAAATAAGCCATATATGTGTATTAGGGGGTCATTATAGCATAACAAGCCTAGGGAAGCATGGAAATGTTTTACAACACCTTATAACACTTCGGCACAAGGCTTGGAAAGGGGTAAAAAGTGGTTGAAAGCAGTCCAAAATCCATAGGAAAAGGTTCAAATGAGCGAAAAGTGTCAAAGTCTACACTTTTTGGCGACACAATAAATAATTATGTTTCACCATATCCTTTATTTACAATAGTGAGAACATTGTCAATAAGGTGAACAACTAGATGCATCCCCTATTGAATTGAATAATTGAGTGTGACCGTATTGAGGATGTTGTAGGTCATGGGTTATAATGTATGTCATAGTAAACATAATTTTGAGTACTTATTGAACTATATAGTGCTTCATAGTTTAATAGGTGGTTAATGGACTATAGTGTTAGTTTTAATCTAGTTATGAATCCCACAACTATAGTGAATATGACATAACAATGGGATTTATTAGGATTTATTTTATCATGGCTAGATTAGATTTTATATTTTACCATTGCATAATGAATACTTAGTTGAGAATGTGATTTGGTTTTGTATAAGATGATGTTTACTAGAGAAATAGAAACACTAAAATATTTTGAAAAAATAGATTTTCATATGAATACCATTTCACTATCACAACTTAAAATTTATGAGCAATATAGCATTATATAACATTTAGTGTGAGAATTAGTGTATATTTTGGGGTGTAATTGTGTGTTCATAAACATGAAATACTATGAACCATGTTTTGATTGAATGAAAACTTCACAATGTATCTTCACTATTTAATAGTGGTAGAGGGTAAAGAAAGAGTTTTATGAAATACTTAGCCATAAAATAAAATATATATATTTAACACTATATAATGCAATGTATTGTTCTAAAGGATAAATAAAGTTCATTCAGATAATGAGCTAAATAAATGTATCAAATTAAACTATATCGTGGAATGGAGAGTCATGTTAGAATAAAAGCTAAAGCATATAGGATAGCATTATTAAAAGGGATGAGTGGTGATGAATGAAGATAGTGAAGTTAGTGGTTAGTCATGTCTTTTGGGCTAACCAATGCATCAAGCACATTTATGTGGCTTATGAATGAGGTATTGAAAGAAATTTTAGGAGAAATTGTTATTGTTTATTTGGATGATATTTTGATTTTCAGTAAGACACTAGAGGAGCACTTGATGCATATCAGAAGAGTTTTTGAGAAGCTAGGGGAGGGGAAGCTATTGATTAATTTGAAGAAATGTAGTTCTATGAAGAGAGAGTTGGTGTTTTTGGGATTTGTTGTCTCAGTAGAGGGTCTTAAAATGAATCCAGAGAAGGTGAGAGCTATCACTGAATGGTCTACTCCAAGGAGTGTTACGAGATACGATCATTTCATGGTCTAGCAAGTTTTTATAGATATTTTATTAAGAATTTCAATAGTATTTGTGCACCTCTAATTGAAGCAATGGGAGGGGATAGAAAGGATTTTAAATGGACTATAGGAGCAGCAAAGAGTTTTGATATGTTGAAGAAGAAAGTCACATATCAACCTATTTTGGCACTTCCAAATTTCAATAAGGTCTTTCAAGTAGATTGCGATGCTAGTGGCATTGCCATAGGAGTTTTTTTGAGTCAAGAAGGTAAGCATGTTTCCTACTTTAGTGAGAAGTTAAATGATACTAAGAAGAAATATTTTGTCTATGATTAGGAGTTTTATGTTGTAGTTCAGGCTTTAAAGAAATGGAGACACTATTTGTTTCCCACAAAATTTGTTTTGTATACTGATCATGAGGCTTTGCAATATCTCAATAGTCAAGGAAAGTTAAATCAAAGGCACTTAAAATGGGTTTATTTTTTGCAGAGTTATAAATTTTTTTGAAGCATAGGAGCGGAAGGTCAATTTTTTTTGTAGATTCCTTGAGTAGAAGGAAAAATTTGTTGATATATATGGATATAGAGGTTGTTGGGTTCAATGAGCTCAAGATTTTGTATCCTGAAGATCTAGAATTTGTAGAAGCTTGGAAGGATTGTTTTGGAACCTGTTACATTGGATAGGACAAGATGGTTGGATTTCTTAATCCAAGATGGTATGTTGTTTATAGGAAGCCAATTGTGCATTCCAAGGAGTTCTATGAGAGATAACCTAATCAAGAAGAAGCATAGTGGAGGATTGGCTAGATATTTTAGTCAAGATAAGACCATTGCTCTTGTTAGTGAGAAATGTTACTGGCCACAGTTACAACAAGATGTGAACAATTCTATACAAAGTTGTAGAGTATGTCAAATGGCGAAAGGAACAAGTCAGAATACAGGATAGCGTTAGCCATTACATGTACCTAAGAGGATGTGGGAGGATATTAGCATGGATTTTATTCTTGGCTTGCCAAGGACATAAAGAGTGCATGATTCCATATTTGTGGTGGTGGATAAATTTTCAAATATGACACATTTCATTCTGTGTCATAAGAATAGTGATGTTGTTCATGTTGTAGAGTTGTTTTACAAGGAGGTGGTGAGACTACATGGTCTACCAAAGAGTATAGTTTTAGACAAAGATACCAAATTTGTTGGTTATTTTTGGAGGATATTATGGAAGAAGGTAAAGATAGATTTGAATTTCAGTTCGACACACCATCCAAAAACCACTGGACAAACAAAGGTGGTGAATAGGACTTTAGGTAACCTGCTAAGATGCTTAGTAGGAGATAAGCCCAAGGGATGGGATTTGATTATACCATAGGCAAAATTTTCTTACAACAATTATGTCAACAAGAGCATTGGTAAATCACCATTGTAGATTGTGTATGGGAGTAGTCCAAGAACTGCTTCTAAACTAAGAAAGATGGATAAGAGGGAGAAGAGTAGTGTTGAGGCTAAATATTTTGCTGAGCACTTGAAGAATTTGCACGAAGAGGTGAAGAAACATATCAATAGGGTGAACTCACAATATAAGGCTAAGGGAGATTAAAAAAAGGAGGTATAAGGAGCTCTAGGTAGGGGATGAAGCCATGGTTCATTTGTGAAAGGAGATGCTTCTAGTTAGTACATACAACAAGTTAAAGATGAAGAAGTTTGGACCATGCAAGATCTTGAAGAAGCATGATTCAAGAAATGCTTGAGGTAGAGTTTCCTGAAGAAATTTATATTTCACTTATGTTTAACATTTCAGATTTAACAAAATATCATGAAGGAGGAATTTAAGAAGAAACAATAGAAGAATAGTGGAATATTCCAGAACCTACTTTAGAAAAGGAAGATATAGAAGAAATTCTAGTTAGTCGTGTGGGTAGAAGCAAAAGAAACAGGCAATATGCAGATTACTTGGTGAAGTGGAGAGGAAGGCCTATTGAAGATTCATTGTGGTTGTCTGAGGTTGACATTAACCATCTTGGTTTCCCTCTAACTCCTAAGAAGTGACAGGGTCACTTTTCAAATTACCCTGGGTGTCTGATGTAGGAGCATCTAGTGGTGTAGGGGAAATCTTGCATCACCCAAACAAATGTTTTTTTCTTATTTTCTTTAGTTTTCTTGACTCCCAAGATGGCACTTAAGGGGTGTAAGATAGTTAGAAGTCAAAAATAACCAAAAATAGTCACTTACAATTTTCAGTAAGTCGGCCTAAACAAGCTTGTATGGACCTAAAAATTTACCCAAAGGAGAAGAGCTGAAAAAATTTCTAGTTATGAAAGAATCATCTCAATACCATACACGGTTTGGGAGATATTGAATTTTTTGTCCTTTCTCCAATGCAACTTCAAATTCAAATAGAAAATATTAGAGGCCTCGAAGCAACTCAAAAATTTGACAACCCGACCTCTAGTGGGTTCGGTGTTGTATATCTCTTCGAGAGCTTTCCAACAATATATTATAATGGAGAATCTGACACCCAGATCAAAAGTTATGGCCCACTAAAAGGTGAATTTCATTAAAATTTCTTCCTAGGAAAGAAATCAATTGGTGAGAATTCTGGTGCCAAAAAAAAGGGAAACTTGAACTTTCTAGAACATTCTAGGGCAGTTATTGGGTAAAATAAAAGGGTTAAGTGCGGGTTGTAGATGATGGCTCCATTAGTGCAGATTGTGGCTCTAGATAATATATTTTGTTTTTAGAGTTGATTTTGTGGTAATGAATCAAGCCCATGGGGAAGTAGCATGTAAGTTCTAAATTTGTAATTTCATTTTCTAAAATAATTGAAATTGAGTTATTTTTTGTCTCACATCTTCTCTATTGGTATCTATTGTTGTGGTTTCAGTGGGTTTTAGGAAGTGTGGCCCTCATCAAGTGGTATCAGAGCAGGTTTTCATGAGTGTGTAAATAAATCACCGAACGTGAGGCAGTTTTTACTAGGACTTGTGGTTGTGGGTTTCTATGAAAGTGATTAGAATGCCTCTGTGAAGAATCCATGGTGGTGGAAGAAATTTTATTGTACTAGAAGAGGGTTGTAGGGCCTTGTAGAGACAAGTTCAAGCACTGAAAGAGGAGCCGCATCGAGGGTTTGAGCCAAGAAGAGGAGACAAAAGTGAAGATGAAGCTAAAAATGAGGAATAATTTGAAGAACAAGAGGTAGAAGATCCAAAGCAATTTAGATTATTTAAGGCCATCTCTAAGATTGGGAAAAGGCCAAAGATTGATGTTTCTACATTTTTTGGAAATCTTAACCCAAAAGAGTTGATTGAATGGATCAACGATATGGAGGAATACTTTGAGTATGAGGAGGTGGAAGATCTTGAGAGGATCAAATTTTCAATGACCAAGCTAAAGGGTCATGCAAATATTTGGTGGAAGGAGGTATAATTAGAAAGAAATCGAAGAGGAAAAGACAAAATAACAAGATGGGATTGTATGGTGGATAAATTAAAAATATAGGTCATTCTTGCATGGATTATGAGCTAGATTTGTTGAAGAAGATGCAAGGGTTGAAACAAGCAGGGAAATATGTCAAGGAGTATACAGAAGAATTCTACTGTATCTTGATCAAAATCGGCTATTCTGAGGCCAATAAGGAGAAAGTTTCCCATTACATAAATGGGTTGAAGTTGAGTATTCAAGAAGAATTGGGTCTGGTAAGAATGTCTACCATTGAAGATGCATATAAATTTTCTTTGGAGGTAGAAGAAAAGTTGAATAGAAGATTTGAAAGTAAGCAAAGAGGTGGGGTTGTGGTGGAAAGACTAGTGGATGGTCATATGGAGGTCGAAATGAAGATCAAAAGAAGGGTGAAGGTTCCAATAGAAACCAAAACTAGAAAGGAGATAACACCTACCATCCTTGTGATTAGAATAGTGGAGACCAAAGAGGAAGAGGACGATCTGGACGAGGACTAGAAAGATGAGGATTTTGCAGAACCTATTTCTAATGCAGAGAAGAATGAAATAGAGCCTATGAGTGTCCTCAACATCAAGGAAGGAAAAATAGAATATTTGAGGGTAATGCATGAGTTTCACATGTAGATGAATATGTTGAGCCTTCACATTTTGAGGATGCAGAAAGAGGAGAAGTTCTTGTTACTAGACAAGCCTTGTTGAATGAGGAGAAGGAACCAACTCAAAGGAAGAATTTATTTCACACCAGATGTAAGTATGAAGGTAAAGTTTGCAATGTTACTATTGATGGAGGAAGTACTAATATCCTTGTTTCAAAAGAAATAGTTAGTAAGTTGTGGTTGGAGAGAAGAAGGAATTTGAACCGATATTGGATTGCTTGGTTGTAGAAGCACCATAAAGCTTTGGTAAATGAACAATGTCTAGTAAAGTTCAAAATAGGAAATTACCATGATGAGGTATTGTGTGATATTATTCCTATGGATGTTTGTCATATGATGTTAGGAAGATTGTGGCAGTTTGATTGGCGAGCAGTACATGATAGACATGCCAACACCTATTCTTTGACAAAGGATGGAGTTTGTCATAAGTTGAAGCCCTTGAAAGAGGCAGAAGAAAAGGTATGCAGTAATGCAAAATTATTTGGTTGATGGAATAAAGTTCCTAGAAGGTATGAGGCATGAACATATGTGTTTTGTATTGATCCCTAGAGTTGATGAGGAAGATGATAATGAGGCACAAGTAGAGGTTTCATATTTATTGAATGAGTTTCAAGAAATTGTTTCTGATAATGTACCTAAAGGTTTTCCTCAAATAAGGAAGATTAGTCATCAGATGGACCTAATTCTTGGAGCAAATTTTCTGAATAAGGCTGCTCATGATATGACTCCAATAGAGAGTGAAGAGTTGAATAGACAAGTACAAGATTTGTTGTGAAAGGGATTGATTCGAGAGAGATTGAGTCCAGTGCAGTACTTGTAGTACTAGCACTGAAGAAGGATTGAGAATGGAGGATGTGTACACACTCTTGAGCTATCAACAAGATTATTATCAAGTATGAATTTCCCTTGCCAAGGATGGATGATATTATGGATTATGTGAGTGGACCTGAGTACTTCAAAAAGATATTTGAAAAGTGGATATCACCAGATCTAGATTAGAGAAGGAGATGAAGGGAAGACAACCTTCAATACCAAGGAGGGATTGTATGAGTGGTTAGTAATGCCTTTTGGGCTAACCAATGCACCAATCACATTTATGTGGCTTATGAATGAGGTATTGAAAGAATTTTTAGGATTTTTTTAAGTTTTTTATTTGGATGATATTTTGATTTTTCAGTAAGACAATGGAGGAGCACTTGATGCATATCCAAAGAGTTTTTGAGAAGCTAAGGGAGGATAAGTTGATTATTTTGAAGAAATGTAGTTTTGTGAAGAGAGAGTTGGTATATTTGGGATTTTTTTGTCTCAATAAAGAGTCTTAAAATGGATCCAGAGAAGGTGATAGTTATCATTGGATGGCCTACCTCGAGGAGTGTTATAGAGGTAAGATCATTTCATGGTCTAGCAAGTTTTTACAGAAAGTTTATTAAGAATTTTAGTAGTATTTGTGCACCTCTATTTGAAGCAATGAGAGGGGATATAAAGGATTTTAAATGGACTGTAGGAGTAGCAAAGAGTTTTGATATGTTGAAGAAGAAAGTCATAGAGCAACCTATTTTGGCATTTTCAGATTTCAATAAGGTCTTTCAGGTAGATTGTGATGCTAGTGGCATTGCCATAGGAATTGTTTTGAGTCAAGAAGGTAAGCATGTTTCCTACTTTAGTGAGAAGTTAAATGATGCTAAGAAGAAATATTGTGTCTATGATCAAGAGTTTTATGCTATAGTTTAGGCTTTGAAGAAATGGAGACAATATTTTTTTCCAAAATAATTTGTTTTATATACTGATCACCAAGCTTTGTAGTATCTCAATAGTCAAGGAAAGTTAAACCAAAGGCACTTAAAATGGGTTGAGTTTTTGCAGAGTTATACATTTGTTTTGAAGCATAGGATTGGAAGGTCAAACAAAGTTGGCGGATACCTTGAGTAGAAGGAAAAAATTGTTGATAGAGATGATTATAGAGGTTTTTGGGTTCAATGAAGTCAAGAGTTTGTATCTTGAAGATACAAACTTTGCAAAATATTGGAAGGCTTGTTTGGAACCTGTTACATTGGATAGGACAAGATGATTGGATTTCTTAATCCAAGATGGGATGTTGTTTAGAGGAAGCCAATTATGCATTCCAAGGAGTTCTATGAGGGAGAACCTAATCAAGGAGAATGATAGTGGAGGATTGGCTGGACATTTTGGTCAAGATAAGACCATTGCTTTTCTTAGTGAGAATTATTACTGACCACAGTTACAACAAGATGTGAATAAGTTCGTACAAAGTTGTAGAGTATGTTAGATGGAAAAAGGAACAAGTCAGAATACATGATTGTATCAGCCATTACCTACACCTGAGAGGCCATGGGAGATTATTAGCATGGATTTTATTCTTGGCTTGTCAAGGACACAGAGAGGGCATGATTCCATATTTTTGGTGGTGGGTAGATTTTCAAAGATGGCACATTTCATTTTGTGTCATAAGACCAGTGATGTTGTTCATGTTGCAAAGTTATTTTTCAGATAGGTGGTGAGACTACATGGTCTACCAAAGAGTATAGTTTTAGACAGAGATACCAAATTTTCTAGTTGTTTTTGGAGGATATTATGGAAGAAATTGAAGACAAATTTGAAGTATAGTTAGGAACACCATCCATAGAGAAATGCAAAAATGGAGGTGGTGAATAGGAGTTTGGGTAACCTGCTAAGATGCTTAGTAGGAGATAAAGGGATGGGATTTGATTATACCACAGGCAAAATTTTCTTACAACAATTTTGTCAATAGGAGCACAGGTAAATCACCATTCTAGATTGTGTATGGGAGTAGTCCAAGAACTACTTCTGAACTGAGGAAGATGGATAAGGGAGAGAAGAGTAGTGTTGTGGCTGAAAATTTTGCTGAGCACCTGAAGAATTTGCATGAAGAGGTGAAGAAACATATCAATAGGATGAACTCACAATATAAGGCTAAGGAAGATCAGAAAAGGAGGTAAAAGGAGTTCCAGGTAGGGAACAAATTCATGGTTCATTTGTGAAAGGAGAGGTTTCTAGTTGGTACATACAACAAGTTAAAGATGAAGTTTGGACCATTCAAGATCCTAAAGAAGCATGATTCAGGAAATGCTTAGAGGTAGAGTTGTCTAAAGAAATTCATATTTCACTTGTTTTTAAAATTTCAGATTTAACAAAATATCATGAAGGAGAAATTGAAGAAGAAATAATAGAAGCACCATGGAATATTCCAGCACCTACTTTAAAAAAGGATGAGATAGAAGAAATTATGGATAGTCATGTGGGTAGAAGCACAAGAAATAGGCAATATGTAGAGTACTTAGTGAAGTGGAGAGGAAGGCTTGCTGAAGATTCATCATGGTTGTATGAGGCTGAGGTTAACCATCTTGGTTTCCCTATAACTCTTGAGAAGTGATAGGGTCACTTTTCAAATTACCCTATGTGTTTGATGCAGGAGCATCCAGTGGTGTAGGGGCAATCTTGCATCACCCAATTTGTTTTTCTTATTTTCTTTAGTTGTTTTCAGTCCCATGATGGCACTTAAGGTGTGTAAGATAGTTAAAATTCAAAAATATTAAAAAATAGTCACTTACTATTTTTAGTAAATCGGCCTAAACAAGCTCGTATGGACCTAAAAATTTACCCAAAGGAGCAGAGTTGAAAAAAAAATTCAATCATAAAAGAATCATCTCAATACCCTGCACAGTTTGGGAGATATTGAATTTTCTGTCCCGAGAAATTTCTCCAATGCAGCTTCAAATTCAAATAGAAAATCTTAGAGGCCCCGAAATAGCTCAAAATTTGGCGAACAAACCTTTAGTGGGTTTGGTGTTGTATATCTCTTCAAGAGCTTTCCAATGATATGCTATAATAGTGAATCCGACACTTGGATCAAAAGTTATGGCCCCACAAAGTTGGCACACTAAAAAGTGAATTTCATTAATATTTATTCCTAGGCATGAAATCAATCAGTGGGACTTTTGGTGCCAAAACAAAAGGGAAATTTGAAGTTTCTAGAACTTCTAGGGTGGTTATTGGATAAAATATAAGGGTTTAGTGGGGGTTGTAGACGGTGGCTCCATTAGTGCAGATTGTGGCTCCAAATAATATATTTTGTTTTCAGAGTTGATTTTGTGGTAATGAATCAAGCCCATGGGGCGGTAGCATGTAAGTTATGAATTTGTAACTTTATTTTATGAAAATAATTGAAAGTGAGTTATTTTATGTCTCGCATCTTCTGTGTTGGTATCTAGTGTTGTGGTTTGAGTGGGTTTTGGGCAGTGTGTCCCTCATCAGCCTAGTTAACTAATTGTTTGGTTTTGATTTTGTATTTAAGTGGATCAAGATCACGAGTGTGAGAAGAAATTCACTCCCATAGACATGGCCTTGGTTAGACACATAAGGTATATCAATGTCATATAGGTTTGGATTCAATGAATAATCAATATCATACAAATTAGCCCTAGGTATTCATTTTTTCCTAGAAAATTGATTACGAGTTTTGATGAAGAGTTGAAAATAACATAATCACATAGAATAATTAGGTTTGGTCGATGAAGGTCCCAAGAGTTAATCCAATAAAGAGGTCTATAGAAGGTGGAAAATTAATTGACACCACTAGCCTATATTTTTAAAGGTCAACAAAATGATCAAATAAAATTCATAGATTATGAAGTACATAGCAACCTAAAATTAAATTAATTAATTAAAGAACAAAGCATACTTACAAACTATGTAGAACCTTCGAGTCATTAAACATTATTGAATTACGAAATACAATTTTTTTATTTTAAAATTAAAAATTCTCTGAATTACCCAAGTGAAACTTTGATGACCACCTCCAGTGCCAAGTATTGTTGTCGAAGGCCCAGAATTAACATATTCAACATCCAAAGCAAGATATAACAATACCATTCATATAATGTTCAACTATTCACACATGCAATATTTATAACTCTTTACTAGTTACATACCTCTGCACTAGACATCATTGTGTAATAGGGAGGTGGAGGACTGTTGGAAGTAGGTTGAACACTATGACCCTAAAATTTCTATAATCATTCAACTAATTTAGTTAATCTTGAATTTAACAAATGAAATTTAATAAATTAAATTAAATGAACTTGTTGACATTTACCTGACTATCAAAGTTGAATGTCTACTCATGAGAACATCTGTCATCATCACCTGATAAACTGTAGACGTAGCCTGGGCACATGCATCCTAACCATCCTTAGGATCATAAACATAGAGTGACCCACAAGTTTGACATAAATGAGGTGGAACTGGAAACTTGGAATACTTGCTTGCTTCAACCTGTGCTAGAGGCCTAGTATGTTGTATGAGGCTTTGATTGAGCGAACTAATCAACTACAAGGCATCCACATCAACACTCTCTTTCACAACGAAAGGGATAGTCACGTGCTCATAGTCTGGTCTAGTGAGTGGTCTCGTTGGCACTGTGGATCAAGACATGCCCCAAATTTGTCTTGTGTAGAGTCCCCACCTCTACCTTGGAACTCCCGCATGTCAAAATAGTTTGGGATTTTATTGAGAATAAACTCACAATAGAGTTTCCTCAAAAAATATTGTGGTAACTCATTGTTGTTGTATGGATGATGGTAAAAAACTATCCACCACCTATCCCAAAAATTGTTCTTTATCCCTTGGTGTTTACACCAATGGATAAGGAACCTCTTTCATGCACCATGTAAGGGTTGATTAATTCTTGGGTTTGTGAATAGTGCACACAAGTCATATTTCAATTTTTTCTCATCTTTAACTTGTTTATATGATAATTTTTCTGCATAAAATTATCTTAGCTCTTGTCTCTTATTGGACCAACTATTTATTTTCTTGCTAATTGAATCTACATGAGATATTATGGATTGTAATTATTGAGTGAGGGTGGTCCTATGTGAGTTGGTTCCTGTAGGATCTCTCAATCTTGCAATTAACTCAATTTCTTTTTTGTTATTTTTAGTTTGCCCCAATATATTTTCTTGTGTTCTTGGAGCATGATGAGAAATTCTAGGTGGTGTTTGTTGAGGTTCTTCAGGAGGGATTTCATCATGAGGTGAATTAGGATTTTCAAGATTTTGGGGTACATTCACAATTCCTAAAAATTAAGTAAAAAATTTTCATAAAAAAAAAATCAATCTACCCATTTAATACAAAATTCACACTAAAAAATTGGAAGAAGTTACTCCTTTGACCTCCCTAACATTGTGGTGGCATTTTGGTGAAGAATCGGTGAAGATTTGGAGAGGTTGATGGATTCCTAGAACGTGAGCACATTATGTAGGGTTTGCAAGCTACAAGAAAAGTTTTCAACAACAGAAAATGAGGAATGAAAAAAGGTTTTTGGATTTTTATTGATGTTATAACACAATCATGTTATGTCTTTTATGGGGCCAAAAAGTGGGGTGGCCACTTTTTTTCCCCCCATCTTTGTGCACCTGCCCCATTATGCCATAGTCCCTTAAGTTATAAAGGAACATACACAGGTTCAAATGCTATAGTCCAATAGTTCATTGAAATGGTCCTTGGTTCAACATAGCATACATCTATCAGAGGGTGATCAGGATGAGCTTGTAAGGTGTTAGGTATCACCACACATTTTCTATGTTTACAAGGCTTTACATAATTCTAATAGGACTTTGTGATTTTCCACATATAGCATAGGGTTTATATGTTGATGATGCTATTATATAGGTTGAGGAGGATGCTCCATAGGCCAAGCATGATTATACACACATTGAAGAGTATAGAACACAAGATAACCTGCATCATCATTCTATATTAGAGAATATGGTCATGACAAACACCTTATTAGAGGAGAACTTTGGTATTAACCCATTTTTGGTGTGAATGGGGTATATTACCTAGCCAATTTACCAATTAGGTCCTATCCACACTAGTTTACTTATGTAATTATTATGAAATTATGACTTCATTTAAATTCATAATATTAATATATTTCATAATCTTATGTCATCATATGTCTCACCTTTTCCTTTATAACCAAGAGGTTCTCATTGTAATATACATATATCATAGTTGATCATGTTGAATCATTTTCATGCACATATTATGAATTTGCATATTTTATAGAACATAATTATTCTCTCATATTTGGTCTCTCTCATGCTTTCATTGAGGCTCTTAGATCTTGGATGACTACATCCATAGCCATATATTGATTGATATAGAGCATTCTATACCATTTATTATATAGTATTAGAGCTTGTGGGATTATTTTTTATAGTATTTTTTTGATATCTAAGTTGTATACCTTAAAAATTTGAGTATTCTCTTCTCTTGGATTGGATGATGACATGGAAAATTAAAAACTTGATAAAGATACTAGATTTTAAGGGGTTCCTCTTTGTGATTTTATATTATAAGTTTATTTTAGAGCATGCAGTTGCAAATATGAGATGGGTATTGAGTTTATAGTGTCCAAAAAAATTAGTTTCCCCATTTTATTTGTCCAATTAGGATATTGGAGGTCAAATCTACAAGGGATTGAATTTGGGAGGTGGTTGTTAGATCTAGAAGGTAGCTAATTTTTTAGAGAATTTTGGATCAAATATAACACTACCATCGCATCTAGAAGACCTAGAAACCTAAGGATCAATTGTGAGATTTTTAGATTTGAATACTTTTTCTCCAAGAATTTAGAGGAATTTTAAACCCTTTGTTATATGGATTATATTATCATTTGTACTATCATATGATAAAAAATTTCCTTAGCACAATGTAGATGTTAGTAAAATATTCAACACTCTTTTAACTATTAGATATATATTTTTGGTCCACTAGTTAATGATTTTATCTATAGAATAATTTATTTTCCTACATTTTTTTTGGGTTTCAAGTCATACCTTACATTTAATAGGGTACCTTATTCTAGTAGCCGCAAGGTATGGACTTGCAGAAGGGAACCACATGGAAACCAACTAATTGGCCTTGCCTCGTGCCGATATCCTCATTGGACAATTGACATCCAATCCACAAATAAATAATATTTTATATTTTATTCTCCCTACTAATATGGAACATAAATTCTCTTGAAAGTAGTTTTCAACAATTAGATTGATTATTTCATCTTTTCCAACAATAATTTTTTATTTTCAAAGGATTTTTTTAGAAATGATAGTTTCAAAGTGTAAGGAATATTCTAGCATCCAAGGAGAATATTTTTTCTATTTAATAATTAATTTAACACTAAATAAACATGATTCTAGTGGGATTTTCACTCCCAACTAGCCCCCCATTCATGGTTTTAATTTTAATTTGTAAACTTGATCTTTAGAGGTTCCATTCTCAGTCCTATGAGTTCCCTTTTGCAACCAATTTCTTAAATTTGTGGTAGAATTTCATGAGATTTGTAGTGATGTAGATGATTTTTTATTTTGGTGTCTTTATTTTGTTTAAATTATAGATTCTCACATGTGTTGCTGAGAAATTATCATTTTGGAAGTTTTTGGGGTTTCATTTGGGTTCATAAAATAGTATTTTTTAATGTAATTTATATTGATATAATTTGAATTGATCTCATTCTATTAAAAACTTGTACTTTAATTTTAGTGGCCAAATTTGGCATTTTTGATATAATAAAATCAAGATCACTTCAATGATTTCGTAAGTGGAACATGTAATTGCACTAAGTATGATTGCCACTTAGATCATATATTACTAGGGGGATATTTTATTGAGTGAATTCAAGTGAGATATTTTTGTGGTTGTGCTTACACTCCTCTTAATTTATGTTCTTTCCTTATTAGTTCCATTTCTATCACCTTACAATTATACTAAATAAAAATATAAAATGAACAAACTTCTAAGAGTTAAGAGGTCGTATAGGATAGTTCATGGGATTGATGGTGAACAAGCTAATGATGAATTTAAAGTGAATAAATGGTTGAATTGTAAAGAATCCATTGGCTATTTGTTCTTGTATGTCACTCTTGATTTGTTTCACATTAAACACTTCACTAAACCTATGACTATGTGGACTACATTATCATAATTGTTTCGGAAAAAAAAAAATCCAAGGAAATTTGTTGGGAAATAAACTAATAAGTCTCAATCTCTAGAACATTAGAATTTTGATTTGAAAATTTGTAGGGCCATGTTTAACCATTACACAATTGTATCTAGATCACTTCTTGCTTTCTTGTAGAGTGACATCCTCATTATGTTGGAGAAACCTATAGGTGTCAACATAGAAGTTGAAACTAGTTGCATATCAAGCATGTATTATTGATACACATGCTTGCTAATAATTTATAGAAAAAAATATTTTATGAAAACTTAGGAATTAGTGAAGAATCAAATTAGTTGTACTTCTACCTAGGAACTAGTGAAATTCTAGAGTGTATTGGCATAATTTACATTTAACCCAATGAGCTGAACTATGATTATTTGTATAAGTCTAGGAGAGATTTCCCCTATAATATTCTATTGGAAATGAGAAGGTGTAATGAAACCTATGTATCCTTTTCCAATAAAATATTACCTACAATGGAATGCAAAACAACCCATAGTGTTAGAGTTATTGATTTGATCATTACTTTAATTGGATTTCTATATAAATTACTAAAGTTGTGCTATATAAGATTATATTGGGTATAGTTGAGAAATGCCTTAATGTGACTATTTTTTAGTGTAATGAGAGTCTAGTGTAGTTAGATTGAGAGCTCTCAGCCATGATAGCGAAGTTGTAGAGGCTCCATATACTTGTATTATTATTGAAAATTTGGATCTTCCAATGTCTGTGCAAACGTTGTTTAATACAAGTGTGGAGTTGTAGGTGCTAGAATTCAATGAAAATATGTCGATGGAATAGTTGGTTGTTCATATGTAGTTTTTTGCAAATTTTATGGTTTGTATTAATTACCCAATTAAGATTCTATTTCTTATTTTCCTTGTCTAACATTAATGTTGTTGGATTTAGTGTGCTAGAGACTAAAAAGGGCGTGCAATCAAAAGGTGCAAATAAATTAACATGTTTACCTATTTGACTTCAATAATGTTAGAATCTAGTCTCGATAGTTGTTGATGGATGGGTTTATATATATATATATATATATATATATATATATGGTATAGATGAGTATAATCTACTAGGTTATATTTGTCATATAGTTGAAAAGTATGTGTATTGGAATTTAGTGTGTGTCATTTTTTTGCCAAGAATCTTGGAACTCTACAAGATTCCTTTTGTGTGGGATGCTACCAAGGGATATTTGTTAGTGTAAATAGTCTTTATATATTTAGTTAGGATATCTCCTTTCTAAGATTGACCTATTCAAACTTAGCTTAAATTTACTTAGGTATTTTGTGCTTTTGTCTCACATCATGTGGTTGAGACGTGTGTCCTCACTTTGAGAGACACCTCTTGCATGCATACTTTCTACTCACTTAAACACTTGTCAAGTGAGCTCACAAGTGTTTTATAGTTGGAGGGGTACTCAATCATTGTTTCTTACCTTCTTTCCTCCTCATCCTTGCCTGCACATGCAAAGTTCATCATTGTTTTTTATACACTCTCATTTATATATGATAGAAATTTCTATTTGTGCTAATTTAGTTTCACTTGTAGAAGGTTATATTGCGCATTCTAATTCTAGTTAATCCCAACATGGTATTAGAGACAATTTTGGTTAAAGATGTTGGTTTGATATTTGCATAAAGATTGCTTGACTTTCTTGTCTCCTTGCATACCATTTCTTTGTCCAATTTTGCATGTCTCCTCGCATTAATGTGACTCCAACATATAGCCCTATCATTGGAGTGACATGGAGTCAAACTGTCATCTCCATTGAGTCTAGAAGGTCTGAGAAACAAAAAATACCCTTCGATGATAGAAAAATGGTAATTCAATTTTTTTCAAAGTTTTGTCATGTATTCATGTTGTATGGAATTTTTGACAAAAAACACATTTTTCTTTAACAATGGGTTGAAAATCCCTATGCCCATCTATTTTTGGCCTAGTTTCATGGCATTTTCTATTTTTGTAAAAGGTTTTTTTGGCCACACCGACCTATTTGCAGGTTAAAATTCTTTGGAAGAATTTGCTATTCTTGGTTTTTTTTAGGGTTTCACTTATTTGTTGTCTGGTCGAGGGTTTGGAAGTTGCCATTATCTTGTGGGCATAAAGGTTATCATATATATCCATATTTGAGAAAGGTCTCATTGTTTCTCTCCCACTGCGCGGGTGGCCATCCTCATATGCTACGCGACCCTCTGTTCTATCTACAGGTGGAAATCCCTTGTCACATTTTTCACGTTTTAGTGCTACTGGACACAAATTAGTTCATGCATTCAGATCTGCACATTTAAACCTTCCTGTGCAGGTCTTAAGTTGACCTTACATGTTGCAAGTTCTTCTAGAAGTGGTTTTTAGTGGCAAGGAGAGGTGTAATAACCTGTGAGGAGGAACTTTCAATCAATGAGGAGACTAATGACTCCATTTATGAGGAGGCCAATCCATTTTCTTCCATAATTCGGTCCTACATTGGAGCCTTCTATAGTCATTTTTGCATTGGATTGGCTATAATGGGTGCTAGTAAATTCTGAAGGTTAATTAGCAGGTTGATAGGAATCTTAAGGAAACAGTGAGCTGTGATTTCATTGATTCGAGAGGTGTGTGTGGGAGAATAAGGCACGATTTTCTATCCAGAGGGTGAGATCTGATTTTCATGAAAGGCCACATACAGGTCGTGAGATTTCAACAGAGCAATCGGTGGCCCATAGGTTTGGTCTCCTCTACTGTAGTCATGGAGATTTGCATTATTTGATCTCTTTGACCCTCTCCAATGGACTTCAAGCATCCCACAATTTCTCCAAGATGTGTTCAGACCATCCACACCCACTGCACTGTCGACCTCTAGTAGTCAATGGATACCCTCTTATTTTCCTTTTGAATCATATTTTTTATTGTCAGCATTTAAAACATAACTCTGTATTATAGCTATTTTTAAAATTTGCTAGCTGCCAAATTTAAGTTAGTAGTCAAATGCTTGGGGGATTTTTATATTTTTGCATCACTTGCAAATGGGGAGTCACACTTTTAATTGTGAATTATTGATGGGAAGTTGGTTTCATTGCTCACAAAGTATTGTCTAGATGATATTGGTTGTCTTATTTTTAGTTTCTTTTTTTAAAAGAAAAATAGAGAAATAATAAAATTATTGTATCTTTTGATTGGACACTTGAAATCGAGTGTCATTTTTTGTGAAAGTGAATAATTTTTTCTGATCCATTGGAAATATTTTTTTACTATTGTTATAATTGGACATGCATATGCACTAAGATATAAAGTACCAAAGTCAGGGGGTCAAAATCAAGGGTGGTGTCTTGAGTTGTGCCTTTGTGCACATCCGTGAGTCATGTCTTGAACACTTCTACATTTCCCTTAAGTCATTTACTTTCAGCACTAATAATTTAGGAAGGGTGTTTTGAGTTGTGCCTTTAAGCACTTCCATAAGTTGTATTCATAACACTTCCATGTACTTCTTTCTACATTTTCAGTTTGGATCATCTGATCAAATAAAAGGGGAGGTGTCTTGAGTTTTACCTTTGAGCACTTCTGCGAGTCATTCCCAGTGAACTTCCACATTTCCCTTAATTATTTTCTTCCCATAAAAAAAACATCATATGGTCTCACTCAAACATCTTGTGAGACATCACCATCATGTAGAGATGAAGAGTATAGTCCAATGGCATGTATTGTGATCTCATCACTTATTGCTACTTTAGAATAGAGAGTTGGTTCTTTGAGAATTTCCAACTGTAACTCTTTGTACTAGGATATCATCTTTTCAGATCCACCACATTGGAATAGATTTCTACCAAATATTGCATCTTTGTTTGTAAAGTCCTGCATTGTAGATTTGGAAGACACTATTGAGGACATAAGTCTTTTTTTATGACAGTTCTTGTGCTACATTAGAGTTTAGAGATGCTTCATTGAGAGAATCTATCGATTCTTTACAATAAGACTTCACATATTTGGTACCTATTGCTACATCATAGTTCAGAGACAGTTCACTGAGAGAATCTAAAAATTCTTTATAGCAGGAATTCATGAGGGATTTGGGTTGTAGCCATATGGCATGCATTGAAATTCCACACATCACTTCTTTGATACATTTTCTACATCAATATTCACATGGAAAATTTGAGAAGCATTCAAAGAATTCATCATCTTATGGGGGGCTACATAGTTTCTCTTTTCTATCCTATGGGGGGAACATCATTGTACTTTGTGAAAGAATTAGTCCTTAGGGGGTCATCATGAGTCCTTCCTTCTACCACTTATCTTCTTCACTTGTACATTCACATTGTTTTATCTCTTTTTTGGAGAGGAGTTTTATTTTCATTGCGTTTTCACATTTACTCCTCTTTATGAGAAATTTGTACATGAGTACCTAACATGTCTTAGTAGCTAGGACTCATCGCCTTGTATACAACTCCCTAAGTTTCACTTAAGGGGGGTGTTAGTGTAAATAGTGTCTTTACATATCTAGTTAGGATATCTCCTTTCTAAGATTGACCTATTCAAACTTATCTTAAGTTTACTTAGGTATTTTGTGATTTTCTCACATCATGTGGTTGAGACATATGTCCCCACTTTGACACCTCTTGCATGCACAATTTCCACTCACTTAAACACTTGTCAAGTGAGTTCACAAGTGTTCCATATTTGGAGGGGTACTCGGTCATTTTTTCCTACCTTCTCTCATCCTCATCCTTGCCTATATATGCAAGGTTCATCATTGTATTTTATACACTCTCATTTGTATATGATATAGATTGATATTTGTGCTAATTTGGTTTCACTTGTAGAAGGTTATATAGAGTTGTAGACATGAAAAATATATCGACACACTTGATCCTGATTACTAACATCGTTTCGTCCTGAATCATTTTCTTAGCTTGTCATCACATTTCATCCCTTAATTGAATAAATCATTATTTATCTAATTAAGTCATTCACCCCTTTTAATTAAAATCAATTTGATTTAACTAACCCTATGTCTCTATTTAATTAAATAATTCATTTATTTAATTAAATCTCTAAAGTCATTTTATTAAATTAAATAAATTAAACCTTATTTAATTTGATCTAACATCATCATCCCTCTTTGATTAAATAAATCAAAATCCCTATTTAATTAAAGTCTAAATCATTTTCTTCTCATCTTTTGATTTAAATCAACCCATAAATCTAAATCAAATAGTCACATCAACTAATCCCCCGTTAAATTAATTAAACTTTGATTAATTTAATCCCACTCACTTAGTTTCTCTAGATTTTGCCACTTGCACATGAAAATACATTTAATAGATTTATTAAATCTCTATTTTCTTTCAACATGGCATATTTAGGGAAATATTCCTCCAAGTTTGAAAATCCCTCCAAATGGATTTGTATATCCAACAAGACATTCATTCTCTCTTACATGTCCTTGTGCATTGAGCCAAGTGGCATTTAAGTCATTTTCTTTCCCTCTTCAACGAGTCATTTCATAAATTTGAAATTCCACCTAATATCATTTATTGGCTCATTCATCAAAATGTGCACAACCTTCCTCCATTCACATCTTGACAAGTGACACTTGGCCATTGGATGTTGAATGATCCCACATTCATCCATTTTGCCTCTTCTTCTCTCAATCACTCTATAAATAAGAGCCTTTCTTTCTCATTTATCATCCACAATTTCAATAAACTTATATACTCAATTTCATCCTCAAGCATATCCATTTTCATCCATTTTATCAAGATCTTAGTTAGGTTATGCAATTTTTTCATCATGGAGTTCAATTGAATCTTAATCAAAGTGCATCACTCATCAACATTTCATCATAGGAGTTGGGAAAGGGCCAATTTCTGCACATAATTGACACCAATTCCCCCACGGGATTGAGGATTTGATTAATTTTCTTGTTTTGTTCTTCATTTTATTTCTATTTGAGCATTGTAAATTAATTTCATGGGGAATCATTGTTCTTACTTACATATGAATCTAATTATGTGTTTGTTTGCTATGTTTGTGCAGGTCTAGGATTGGGGTTCACATTTTTCTGATTACTAACATCGTTTCATCTTGAATCATCTTCCCAGTTTGTCATCACCTTTCATCCCTTAATTAAATAAATCATTATTTATTTGATTAAGTCATTCTTCCATGTTGATTAAATTAATCAATTTGATTTAATTGACCCTATGTCTTTATTTAATTAAGTAATTCATTTTATTTAATTAAATCTCTAAATTAATTCATTTAAATTGAATAAATTAAACCTTATTTAATTTAATCTAACATCATCCCCTTTTAGTTAAATAAATCAAAATATTTATTTAATTAAATCACTTTCCTCTCAACTTTGATTTAAATAAATCATAAAATCTAAATCAAACTTGTCACATCATCTAATCTCCTATTAAATTGATCAAATCTTGATTAATTTAATCCCAATCTTCTAAATTCTCTAGATTTTTCCACTTGAACATGAAAATACATTTAATTAATTTATTAAATCTCTATTTTCTTTCAACATGACATATTTAGGGGAATATTCCTCCAAGTTTGAAAATCCTTCCAAATGGATTTGTCCTTCCAACAAAGAATTTATCCCCTCTTACATGTCTTTGTGCATTGAGCCAAGTGGCATTTAAGTCACTTTCTTTCCCTCTTCAACATGTCATTTCATCAAATTCAAATTTGAATCTAATAGCATTTATGTGCACATTCATCCAAATGTGCAAAATCTTCCTCCATTCACATCTTGACAAGTGGCACTTATCTATTCGATGTTGAATGATCCCACATTCATCCATTTTTCTCATTCTTCCATCTTGTTCTTCTATAAATAGAAGGCTTTCCTTTGTATTTGAGATCTAGAAATTAGAGAAAAGTTACTCTCCTCACATTGAGAGCTAATTTTATCCATTTCATATCAAGTGTTCATCATTTTATGATTTCATAGCTAGGTTATGCCAAAATTTCATCAAGGAGCTTCAACCATCATCAAATCATCAAAGAACTTACAAAGGAGTTAGGAAAGGGCCAATTTCTACACATAATTGACACCAATTCCCTCATGGGATCAAGAGTTTGATTTTCATTGAATAGGATTTGATAGCTTTTTGTTCATATTTTCTTATGTTCTTCATCTCATTTCTTATTCTTTGCAATTATAAATTGATTTCATGGGGAATCTTGATTCTCCTTGCATTTGATCTAACATTGTGTTTGTTTGCTATGTTTGTGCAGGTCTAGGATTGGGGTTCACATTTTGGCGCTAGAGGGAGGGTAGATTTGGAGAAATTCAACACATTTTTCCAAAATCTGTGGTTTTTTAATTTTTTATGCTTATAGGAAACTCTGCTGCTATCAGTCCAGTAGACCAAATTGCACCACTATCAGTCGAGCGGCGCTATATTGCACCACTCCAAATTTCAAATTTCAAACTTTGCCATGGGTTTTCCAAATTTCAAACTGTGTCGCTTGCCAAATAGCATCGCAATCATGGTCACTATTTATGTGCAGAGCGTCGCTCTCAGTTATCAATGGCACTATATTGTGCCACTGACCTTTCCAAACTATGCCACACCCATAGATTGCAACGTTGGAATTGGGTAAAACGCAGATTTTTGGTTATTTTGACATGTGTTTTTTTTCATTTTGGTTATCTTGCTTTCTAACTAGTTTTTGGCCTCTGTTTTTACAGTATTAACCATTTTTTTGTGATGCAAGGACCTCTAAAGGTCATAAATTTTGAATTGAATGTTTGTTTGGGCTAAAATTTTATAGGTGGTTTCATTATGAGGTGGCACTTTTTTGGGGCTTGAAACTTTCATCTTGGCCCTCAAAATGACAATTTAGTGTTTATTTTAATTTTAAAAAAAACATTTTTGTTAATAACTCAAAAATCATGTTTCAAATTTAGGATGTTAGTTGGAAATTCATCCTATCTTAATTCTAGAAACTTTTTGGGAAAAAACAGGACTCTCAAAGTTATGCATGCGAAATTACCAAAAATCACAAAATCTAACAATTGTTGAAATCTACCAAAAAAGGAAGTTTCTTGATCAAAAGTGAAGGAAGGAAAATGAAGGCCAAGGGTTCTTTATGATTTTATCATCTCATTGTATCAAGTGTTTTTAAATACTTTGGGAGAACTTATAATCCATTCCTAAGGATTTGATTACCTTCATGCTTTAGGGCACACTAAATTTCTTTTGGGCTCTAAAAAGAACACTACAACAACTTTCATTTTGCTACAAAGGGTTAAAAAGAACTTTAGAAAGACTCACTAGATTTTGTTTAAGGTTAACAATTGAACAAGAAAATTTTCATCTTTCCTTTTGGTGCCTTAAAAATAATCTAATCATTTCTTTGAGGAAGTTAAAATGAACATGTGTATCTTTGTTTTGTAATAACTTTCCCAAAATAATATCATCTAAAAAATATGTATGCACTTCTCTCACACCTCATGGGGATCTTGATAATCAAAATTCTTTTTGATGATCTTAGGTTGTGAAATTGATTGCCTCCACATTTTATTTGGGATTAAAAATTGAACAAATCTTCCGAGGGTGAGTGGAGCATATTGTGAGTGTTCTCTCTTTGTTTCTCAACAAAGATCGATCGAACTATGGATATGTTTTCTTAATTTTGTTTATCTTAGAGGGCCTTCCTGGTGGGAAAAAATAATCACCCTAGGGAATGACCCAACCGGTAACACACTAAAGCCAAGTGACTTCCAACCAGTATATAAGTGTGGGTTCTCGAAGAAATTTTGAGAATCACAAGGATCATTTCGATAAGAAGGGAAACAATGGTCTCTTGCCGCATGGATGGTCCCCCATGCATGGAATTCCCACATTAAAACCCCTTGTTTAGAAAGACCAAAATCCTTAACTATTTGTTGGTGCAAGAATGGTCGTTCTGAAGCCACCCCACATTCTTATGGATTTTAGTAGAGATGAGAAGTATGCCATGGGAGATTCATGGGTACTGATGCTTGGCTGATCCGAGAAGTGAGTGCACTATAAGGGGGAGTCTGTGTGGTCAAGCATTTAATCATCTATTGAGAGTAAGCATAGCTAGATTTATCCAAGTGGGGACCCAACAAATATTGTCTTTTCATCCTAAGATTGTGCATATTCTTGGAATCGGAACACTTTGCTTGGATCTCAAAACATTTGAAAACAAACATTCAACATGATCATCAAATTTCAAACCTTTTAGAGGAAGAAAATACCTTTGACAAAATCCAAGTGCTATTGCTTTCCCTAGGGATTTTATCCTTATATGTTTCTAAGTATTTGGATTTACATCTTAATTTTCTCTCACTAAAGTCAACATTAGGGAACTATGGCCTTGATTTTCTTGATTTCCACATAATAGACTTTGTGGGATGAAAAGGAATTGATACATAGACATTCAGTTTGAAGAGCTAATCAAGAGAGTGTTTGTGGTAAAAAAACCTCATTAAGCAAAGTTAAAAATAAATTGAACCCCACACATGTGTTGGTTTATCTTTTGTCTTACGGTATATTGAGAAAACATTGATCTTTTGGTTTGTAGTACTCTTAGGGAAAAGAATTCTCTTCAAAACATTGGTCTTGTAAACAAGTCCCTCTTAGGTTCATTTAGGATCAAAACAACCAATCACTTCATCCATCCAAACATTTATCATCTCCATCTCACAAACAACTTTTGGTACCTTGGAAAAATCATTCATGCTATACTTTTGGAAAAATCCAAATCATCTTATTTGATTAGATGTGTGTAGATGAATCCTTCTCCACATATTTAGTCAAATTATCAATCATTGTGAACAACTCTACCTCTTGATAAAAACCAACATCTTGAGGTTTATAAGTTCATTAGCCAAAAATCAAATCAAAACCAAAATCATCTTGTTTGACTAAGTGTGTGTGGATGAATCCTTCTTCATACACTTAGTTAAATTATCACCTTGTGGACAAGTTTATTCCAAGATAATATCCAAAATCTTAGGGTTTATAAGTCCATTATCTAAATCAATCCAAATCCAAATCAAATCCTAAAGTATAGCATTGATCCAAAGTTCCTAAAATTTCAAACACCCATATCAATCACCCTTTCATCTTTCATCCCATCAGTGGTCCTAAATCCCTTACAGGTCAACAAGGTCAAAACATAGGAAAACATGGAATATAAACTTTATTCATACATCATGAGTAATCTAGGTCAACCAAATTATCCAAGTCTTGCAATGCCAATTGATTATCGAAAATAACATTCATGCAATCCATACATGGCATCATTATCTCCTCCAAACGTCAATGATACAACAAATGTGTGTTTTTCCAATCTAAATTTTGGAACACTTTTTCCTAGGATAGATTTGAATCAAAGTCAAAACCTACAAATCTATCAACCAAACAATCAAGGAACGAGTCTTCCAAACAACATTGCACCACCAAATCCATACATTCCAAATGTGATTGTACCAAATCCAAGCTTACCAAACATAAACGTATCAAATCCATACTTGGTAAACTTTGGGGTGGATATGTTTTCAAATCCCACCAATGTTATTCAAAATCCCAATAGTATATTGACAACTCCATGTATTGATCCAATTCAAGGTAACCCCATGCAAAATCAAAGTTACCTAAATCCAAGCAATGTGTTTCCCAATCACAACAATGTTCAATATCAACCAATAATTCCAAATCTAAACATCATACCAAATCAGAACATTGTTCAAGTTCAATCTATCCATGATTCCATGCAAACACCACAAGTATACATGCTTGGTCAACAATCAAGTCAACGATATTGAGAATTTCAAGATCAAATCTTGCGAAACAAAATTGCTACACTCAAAAAAATAATCATTGATTCATATCACCAAGAGACATCTCCAACCCAAAATCAATGCACTCTTCCATTGGTTGAACCAAGTCATCAAAGCATTGAGTTGTCTCCACAACCATATCAAGAACAATATCTCCAATATCAAGAGGTTGGATATCAACAACATCAACATCAACAACAAACCCAATCACCCCATCTTGAAGATCAATCACAACTACCCATCAATGGGAGCCTTGAAGATGTTTCCATCTCCTCCAATGATCAAATAAACATATATCAAGAGTCACTTTTCAATCATGATCAAAACCCACCAACGATACCCAACAATGATCTGATTCAAGAAACATTAACATCATTTGATCTTATGGTTGAAAACATTGACAATCTCCCCATAGTTTTTGAAAACAATGATCAAGAGTTATCCATCAATGAGCACCTTGAAGAGGTTTCTACCTCATCCGAAGATCAACTCAACATACATCAAGAGTCACTTTCTGATCATGATAAAAACCTCTCCACAATATCCGACAATGGTCTATTCCAAGGAGTGTTAACATTATTTGATCCTATAATTGGTGATCCTTCCACCAATGATCATGTTAAAAATGTCTCTACATCACCTAATGAGTTAGAGGATATATCCCAAGAATTTATTCTAGAGCATGATCAAGATCTTTCACCAAAGTCTAGCAATAGTCCTTTCCAAGACATATTGACATCCTTTGACCTCATGGTTGTAGACATTGAAGGAATCCTCAACTCAACACTTGATCCAAATCCATTCAAAGATAAAGAGGATATTGAGCCACCTCCCATTCCTAATGGAGATATCCAAGAACCCTTTGTAAGCAATCCATCATTTGAAACTGACATGTCAAGAACTTGATCCAAAGCATGTTGAAATCAATTCTAAAATCATTCAAGATCAAGAATTCATATCTCCAAGATTCTACAATGAGGTAATGGACACTCTCCTATCTATACAAGATGTCACAAATGATGATCATATCCATATAGCACAAACTCCTCCATCTACCCATGAGATGCTTTCTTTGGATGGACATGTAGATGATCTTCATTCAGAATAGGTTTCCTTTACTCCTGACATTATTACACAAAAGGAGCAGGTTATCGATTGCTACAATCAGGCTGAGTTATCAACATTAAGATCAGATTTATCACAAATTCAGATTAAGGACATCATATATGCAAATATCCAACATTATACACTCAAGGAAACAAGTCAGACCAAACAAGGTATTCCATATTCAACAGAGCAGAAAATAATATCATCTACAGTGGTCATTTATCAAAGGATGCCTACTCAACAGGACATCTCAAAACAAGCAGAATCAAAGCATGAAGGTACTACTTCCATACTGGGGGAAACTATGTCTCAAGAAAGCATCAACATAGGGAGCACGAAGAGTCCTTATGATGAAACCAATGCCAATACTAAAACCAGACACATCATGAATCTTCATCGACCCATCACTCCATCCACGAATTGGGACCAACATCAAAAGAAAGATCTTAAGCAAAGCACAAAGAATGTTATCAAAAAAAATAAAGAAGTTAAACAAAAAAGACAAAACAAATACAAATGGATACCAAAATAAAATAAAGAAAATTATCCCTATCAAACTCCATTAGTTGAAGAAACTATGGGGCAAAATAAAAAAGGGAAAAGTATCCATGAAAGATGTCCACAAAGGAAAAATCAGGCTTCCCAAGAAACGTACAAAGTATGTCAAGCAGTTGGTCCTAATTCCATGCACACTTTCGTATCCACCCATCATTGCTCATCTTCCCAAGTTTGGAGAGTCAAAGGTTCCAAACTATCAACCAATCCATATTTTATTCCTAAACACACTCCACCATCCAAACCTCCATGCATGATAGTCAATTCTCACATTGACCATGTGTTGACAACAACCCTTCATCATAAGGATTAAGAAGGCATTCTATCGCGATGTGTGCACAAAGACAAAGTTAACTCCGGTATCAACAAAGTAGATCAAGAATCTTAGAAGTTGCATTCAAGTGCACATATCTTGGAAAAGAAACTTCTTCAAGAAGGATATCGATGACACATTATGAAAAAATCATCTACATCAACACCGCTAGGTGGTTCAACATAAGCTTAAAATATTTCAGCAAAAAATCAAAAAAATATAAAAATATAAAAATCCAAAAAAAAAAAAAAAGGATTGAAAATAGTAAAGATAAAAATCATCTCCAGTGAAAACCACTACGGTGGCACATTGGGGGCAAGTACCATTATGAAAACCTGGCAAACAGGCATCATATGTAGAATCGAGCATCTATGTGCGCCACTTCGAGTGAAAGCATCTTATCACATCCATAATAAATCCAACATTCCATCCATCTTATCCATAATAAATCCATTCATCCATGAACCATTTATCCAATCCCTTGCCATCTATCTACCTTATCTTGATCTTGATTAAAGTTTGGTGCACACTTTACACTTGCTTATGGTAAACATCTTGACATGGGTCATTTTCATTGATCCTATCTACCTAACATTATTTGAGCCATGAAGCATTATCCAAATGAGCATCCTCTGTTCAAACACCTTATCTTGTCACAAGATAATCCTTGTCATCCTTTGCATTCTTATCATATCCATCCATCCATCCATCTAATCCAAGCATCCATCCATGGCCTTTCAAACATTGCTAGACATTGGGGGTAGATATTTACATCTTTTCTTCGAGAATAAATCTTGATCTATATCCTCCAACTTATGAAGTGATTCAAACATTTGGAGAACATGAAATCAAATTGGTCAAATCATTTGTGAGCCAAAAATCCAAATCACTAGCCCATGGCATATTTTGACAAGATGATGTTCCTTATCAAGATTTATCTTTCATCGAACATCAATCCAAGAAATCAATATCAATCACATCTAATGTGTACTTCAACGTCACATCAAATCATCAAAACAATTTTGTTCTAAATCAAGATTCATCAATCCTAATCAATCCAAATCCAATCAATCCATCATCATCTCAGGATATCCTTCCCAATCCTTGTGTTGCTTAACACTATCCTTGCATTGTTGTGTATCCTCAACAATTTTATCATCATCAATCTTGAAATCTTCATGTTGCTTAACACTATCCTTGCATTATTGTGTATCCTCAACAATGTTATCATCACAAATCCATCAATGTGATCAATCAAACCTAGCTTGGTTTTCAACAAAATCCCAAAACAAAGCACTGATGTCATATCATATCCATATCCAAATCGTCAAAAACATGCGAAAATTCAAAAACACCCAAATCATATCAAAAAATCCAAAAACATCCAAAAAATTAAAAAATAGAGTGAACCAACTGAACTACATTGTCTCTGAGCTTGAACGCAGGCAAGGTTGATCTTTGATCATCCCTGAGACACCCTAGGTCATTCCTTTAAGCGTTCTTCACAAATAATTAGGCAATCTGTTTATCCATCTCATCAATAATCAAGTCATTTTTCAGTCGAACTACATGGTCTCTGCATCTATAACGTAGGCAAGGCTAATATGTTGATCAGCTCCTGAGACCCCTAGGATAGGTCTTTAGGTTAGTTTCTTGGTCATAAATCTCAAAAATCCAAAAATCAAAACAACCTCTAAACATTTCAAAAATTCCAAAAACATCCAAATATTTGAAAAACTCAAAATGGTGCATCCGTCTCATCTCGCTTTCACCCACAATAATCATCACTCATAATAAATCAACCATCACTTTCATCCTTTGGTAAGTTAGTTAGAAGCAAGTCTAGCAGGTTTACAAGTGAACACCTAATCGTCAAAGTCTCAAGTCTAGGTCAGTAGATCAACAAGTTAATCAACTCTTGGTATCAATAGCTTATCATCCAGTAACATCTCATCATCACCTGATCACAACATGTCCTAGGATGCATCCATCCTACAATGGACATCAACATCAGGTATCACCATAGTTTAGTCTTGGCTAGCGGCATGAAGAACATTAGCTTGTTTGTTTACTTTATCTTGGTCTTTTTTGATTTATCTTATTTTACACTCATTCTAATGACCTCTCGATGATGTCTAATCAAAGCGATTTAGAGAGAAAGGAATGGGACAATGATCATTATATTTCTTTATCTGTTTTGCTTGTTGGATATTCTTGTAAAATAACTTGGTTATGCATGCTTTATTTGGTTTGTAGGGAAGGTGTTTTAGGTGTCTTGTTGACCACATAGGAATGCTTGCTTTCCTATGTTTTGGCCCGAGATGTTTAGAATATTTGAACTATATCCTCAATAAAGTTCTGTGTGTCAAGTGTGAACAGGAATACTCCTATCTGATTGTCGAGTCAAAGTCCATCACACTAGGTACAACGCCATCCTGGTTCTTTATACCTTGATGCATCGTACCTACGTGTGTTATCAAACATAAAGTAATTGGCCCTTTAAAAATCCCAGCTCGTAGTAAGCAAATCATCATCATCATCATCATCATCATTCATAGTGTAGGCTTGTTGGATCCTCTTGTCATCATTCTTTTCCTCTTATTCTTCTATCGTTACTAACATTTCTATCCAAAATTGGTGTGTTGTATCAAAATGTACACGAGGCTACCCATGGCTGATGACTATCTATACATCATCAAAATTTTCTACGTCAAATATCCGATCTTTCTAAAAAATTATCTTTCGTCCTCTAATTAATAGAACCACTCCTCTCACATTTTATCGCGATCTCGATCAGAAAATCAAACATTTATGCTCGATCTCTCGAGGGGGCAATATACTAGCGTAATCCTTCTCTCTAAGGCAGCAATGGGGCATCTAAAAAAATGGATTTTTTTTTGAATTTTGATCACAACATTTTATTTTTTTAACCAACGCAACAAGTGCATTGCTTCAAAGAGGGGAAAAATGTAGACATGGAAAATATACTGACACACTTGATCCTGATTACTAACATCGTTTCATCCTGAATCATCTTCTCAGCTTGTCATCATCTTTCATCCCTTAATTAAATAAATCATTATTTATTTGATTAAGTCATTCTTCCATGTTGATTAAATTAATCAATTTAATTTAATTGACCCTATGTCTTTATTTAATTAAATCTCTAAATTAATTCATTTAAATTGAATAAATTAAACCTTATTTAATTTAATCTAACATCATCCCCTTTTAGCTAAATAAATCAAAATATTTATTTAATTAAATCACTTTCCTCTCAACTTTGATTTAAATAAATGATAAAATCTAAATCAAACTTATCACATCATCGAATCTCCTATTAAATTGATCAAATATTGATTAATTTAATCCCAATCTCCTAAATTCTCTAGATTTTTCCACTTGCACATGTAAATACATTTAATTGATTTACTAAATCTTTATTTTCCTTCAACATGGCATATTTAGGGGAATATTCCTCGAAGTTTGAAAATCCTTCCAAGTGGATTTGTCCTTCCAACAAAGCATTTATCCCCTCTTACATGTCCTCGTGCATTGAGCCAAGTGGCATTTAAGTCACTTTATTTCCCTCTTCAACATGTCATTTCATCAAATTCAAATTTGAATCTAATAACATTTATGTGCACATTCATCCAAATGTGCACAACCTTCCTCCATTCACATCTTGACAAGTGGCACTTATCCATTGGATGTTGAATGATTCCACATTCATCCACTTTGCTCATTCTTCCATCTTGTTCTTCTATAAATAGAAGGCTTTCCTTTGTATTTGAGATCCAAAACTTAGAGAAAAGTTACTCTCCTCACATTGAGAGCTAATTTTATCCATTTCATATCAAGTGTTCATCATTTTATGATTTCATAGCTAGGTTATGCCAAAATTTCATCAAGGAGCTTCAACCATCATCAAATCATCAAAGAGCTTACAAAGGATTTGGGAAAGGGCCAATTTCTACACATAATTGACACCAATTCCCTCATGGGATCAAGAGTTTGATTTGCATTGAATAGGATTTGATAGATTTTTGTTCATATTTTCTTGTGTTCTTCATCTCATTTCTTATTCTTTATAATTATAAATGGATTTCATGGGGAATCTTGATTCTCACTTGCATTTGATCTAATATTGTGTTTGTTTGCTATGTTTGTGCAGTTCTAGGATTGGGGTTCACAAGTGCATTCTAATTATGGCTAATCTCAATAACACCAACTTGTTGGTGCACAGTGTGTTGATGGATAACATTGGAGTTTCTTCTAACAAGTATGATCAATTCCCTCAATAGGTAAATTTATATCTTCTATTGAAAGTAGTTTTCTGGTGATGTAGCATAATGTTGCCAAGGAGTTGTGTTAAGATGATGTCAAAACCCAAACCCCATGGATCAAGAGCATGTAGTAGTGGCTAGAATTGATTTGCATATGATTGTATCACTTCACGAATGTGATTTTTTTCATATATAAGGGTTGATAAAAGACTAATTTCATTTAGAGAGGTTGGTAAGAAGCCACAACTCCCTAGTTTCTTCTTTACTCTAGACTTTCTTCCAAGTGATGGATTGAAGAGGAGGAGAGAATTATGGTACCCTATACCTAATCATATGCATGTAATGTAGGAAACATAATATTGATATTTTCTACATGGATGCCAATGATCTATCTTTTTTCGAAGAACAAATGACAACTTCATAGGTAGAAAAAGATATAATCAAGCAATTGGAAATAGGTTTATTTCCAATAGAAATATTAAGTTGTACAAAATTATTATTATTTAATTATAAGGCTAAATAAAATTAAATACATGAAAATTTATTAAGACTATTATTCTTTATTCATGAATGTTGTGTGAATGTACAAGCATTAAATATATATCAATGTGGCAAGGAGTACGGTACCATGATTAGAATGTGAAATAATGAATACACTTCATTAGCTATATGCCCTAGAGCTGTACAACCCATAGTAATGGTAATTATATTAGGATACATATATATACCTATGAAAAATTATATTCTAGTATGTGAGATATGAATATTCTACCTAAATTAGAGTACATAGGCTATACTTGTATAGTGGTCATCAACTAGGCCTACAAATAGAAAATAAATAGATATCATGTGTGTATGGTGTGCTTTAAATGTGGATAGATAGGAAAAAATAATCATATGCGAATGATACTAGTTATATTTTTGTATTATATGGTTATGCATGTGATACTATTTATCCAAATGTTATAGTACCAAACTAAGTTACATAGAAATATTATAGGAATTAGATTTCTTTTAAAATACTATAAGTGTTAATTTTATTGAATAGTGCAATTATTAGTGTAAAATGAATAAAACATGCACACATGATTGTCTTGCATTATCTCATGCAAATATTCTTGTAAACAATGCTTGCATAAATGTGCATAAAGCTATTCTAATAGGTTCCTTAACTATGCGATTTTTTTTTTGTGCTATTGGGTTTGTGTGCAAGGGAATAATGTATCATAAGAAAATTAAAGTAGAACTAATGTGTAAAAGTGTGCATTACATTTAGATCTATGCATTTATCAACATTAGTAAATATATTATGTATTAAATTATTTATCATATAACAATATCGATCTTAAAATTATAATTTAATGTTGAACACATGGATGTTGGAACTTTCACATCAAGACATGTAGGTGTCAACAGTAATTTCTCAAGTTTGACTAAGGTAAGTTTTAGTATTTTTTATTATCATGTATGCAATGTTCTATACTATATTTATATAATTTTTATTTTATTTTGGTTAGATAACCTCTTTCTTGTTTTTAGTTTATGAATTAATCATAAAATCTTCCCCATCTCCATGAATCATTAGAGATGACCATTATTTTAGTGGTATCATATTCTATGAATCTTACATGGGTGTGATCCATTAATGTAAATATCATTATGATTTTATTGTATTAGCTAAAATCATTTAGTGTAAATAAGTGACATTCACATTTTAAATCCAATTTCTACACTAGGAGTTGAGAATTCTAATTTGTGCACTTTCCCTTTGGTCAATAATGAGAAGAAAATGATGATTCAAAGAGATTATGAGTATGCATTAAGTAGTTATTTTCTTACATAATTTTAGATGTCATGTTTTATATACTAATGTGTATTTATATTTTATTTTTATTGTTAGGTGGAGGTATAGAGGTTTGATTGGAAGAGAGGATTTTCTAATTATTATATTAGTTTTCAACTTCTTGTTGGGCTAAGAGGCCATTATTTTGATTAAATTGCATAGGTTTTATGTATAAACAATTTTTTGTATGACTTCATGGAAAAAATGCATAAATTTGTATATTTATGATCTATTTCATTAGACACCCATATGGATTTGGAGGCATACATTTATATTTTTCTAATATATATCATTATATGCCTATATAGCTTTATTTATACATTCATTATTTGTCTATATGGCATTGTAATCCTGATGGTACTATATGAAATTTTCTTGATATTAGGTACTCCATCATAGCCTTATTGAAATTAAGGTATTGCAGACACCTAAAAATTTCTAACACATTTCTTCTAAATTCAACATCATTTCCTGCCATCATCACTCATCAACCTCTTCATCACTATTAATTAAATAATTTTTAATTATTTGATTCAGCTAATGCATTTCCCTCTTTAATTAATCATTTTCCTCTAACCACATTAAGAAAATAAGTTTTATTTATTTAATTAAAATCATGCATTCTTTTCATCCATGTTCCTCATGATCTCTCAAACATCCTCATCTGTTGATCGCATCTCACATCTTACACTGTTGATTTGATATCCCTGGAAGCTATAAATACCCACCGATTAACCATTTTACTCCACAAATTTGACAAATCTTACATCCATACTCATCAAGTAGCATTTCTTTTTCTATCAAGGTTATGCTAAAGTATTTGACCAGTCCACATACTATTCAATTAGCATACTTTACATTCTACAATGGAGTAAGGCTAAAATTTTTGGTGGAGGTAAAGTAGTTAAATTAGTTTGATTTCATTTTCTTTCATGTTTGATTTGCACTTGCTTCATTGAGATTATGTCATTTGGTTATTGAATTGGGTTTGTTATTGCTTCATTTCCTTTGTTTAATTCTTTAATCATTTTTTTTCTATTCACATTTAGGCATGCCTAGTGGGACCCATGTCCCTAATTTTAAACAGTGCATTGAGTTTCTTTGAGTTTTCAAGTTATATGTGCAAAATAGTGCAATTAATCTTAGAATGACACTTCTGACAAATAAACAACACTTTTGACAACACAATGGTGCTTCTGATAACCATAATGACGTATTTGATAGTTACAAAGATGTATTTGATTTTTTGTTCTTCTCTATTTGTAGGTTTAGTTTCACAAAACGATGTATTTGACAAAGAAGTGGTACATCTAACTATAGTTTGGTGTTTCTGATAACTAGAGTGGTGCATTTGAATTTATTTTGGTACTTTTAATAACAAAAAAGATACATCTGATAGTTAAAGTGGTACATATGATAGGTAAAGTTGCACATTTGAAACTATTTTTGGCATATTTGATATACATAGTGACACTTTTGATTCAACGAATTTTCTTTTTCTAGCCTACCATTTTCATGAGTTTTTGGAACTAATCAATTTGTTTATTTTGGTGATTGTTGGGAGAAGATTGGGTAAAATAGACTACTAACGAATTTGGTGTAGGAATTTCAAATTTCTTTTATTTTAGAGTTTTTGTACACTTTTTTGGGCTTTAATTAATTAACCTTGTATGCTATGTTTGGTGGAATTTTAGTGTGTATTCTCTCCCCATGTGCCTAGTGCGAGCTTGGAGATAAAAAAAACTCTTAGTTAATATTTTTCAAGTTTACCCAAGCAGTATTAGTAAAGTATGCTCTCCCCTTGCGATTCATGTGAGCTTGGGGATTATAAATGCTAGTATCTTGTTTTTTTTTTTCAATAGGAGGCTTGTTTGAGGATTTCATCACCCCAAGGGTGACCTAAACCATTTTTTTTGTAGCGTATATAAAGGAATGGGAGTGAAATTTATACTTCAAAGTGTGGCCAACGTCATTCAAGCCATGTCACAAGACCCTTGATCCATCAAGAATTGTTTGGTGAGGAAAGAAGGGGAGACCCCCTAATCTCGGGCATTATCAGATGAGATCACCATTCAAAGATACCACAATGAACCTTATGTTTAGAAGCCTAAGACCTACAACCATCAATCTAGTGTGGTACAAGGCATAGTATCATGCCTGATGTTATTGAACATGTACTATCTTGAGGAGAGAATTTATTTGGAGGTGTAAAAACCTCCAAGGGAAGGGGAAAGGTGAGCCGTTGTGCCACTATAACCCTATATATTCCCTCTTGAGAGTGGAATGTGCATGCACAATCCTATAATATTTTATTGCTTGAGCTCACACTAGTATGACACACACTTATTTTGATATTTAGTTAGGCTATACTTCTTGGTGTGTTTTCTTATGAAGACCAATAAAATTACCATTCAGAATTACTACCTTGAAATTATTTTCCATCATGTCTACTATTTTTTATGTCTCTTGCCAAAAAAATAATAAAAAATTAGTCCAAAACTTACAAAATTTACCAAAAGTTACAAAAAATTATGTTTTTGAGCTTAAAACTACACTCTTGAGCATTAAATTGCACATTTGAAACATATTGTAGTACTTATAATCCCTAATATTATGTATGAGCATCTCCCTAGTAGAATTGCATATTTGATTTCTAATTTGACACATCATATATGCATAATTTCACATTTGATTATACTTTGGCATATTTGATTTGTATATTGATGCATTTGATCTTTATATTGGCACATTTTATAAGTATCTTGGTGCATTTGATTAGTATCTTAGCATATTTGATAAATACTATTGTGCATTTGATTAGTATCAGTCATATTTTCCTTTTGAGCTTCTAAACCATTGATTAAAATTTTAGGATTTCACCCAAACATATTTATAATAGGTCTAAGGAGCCCCAAACCCCAACTGAAGTCCATCATCAAAACCTTGAGTCAAACTCCATGAATTATACCACGCATTACTATCCCAACTTGGTAGAGTCATAACTCCTAGCTCAATGGTTGAAATTATGACTTCTTTACATCATTGGAAAGATCTCCAAGAGCTCCAATTTTAGTCCCTTGAAAATTATGACTTCAAAAACCACTTCAAAGGATTGATGATATTATCAACCCTAATTTCTTCTTTGAAGATCTCTAAAAACATGATTTACGAAAATGTATAAAATATTGAAAAAAAATGTTTTTGATATTTTTTATTTTTTCTTGTGCAAACACCACCTAAGTGCTTCTAAATTTCTACCAAACCATCAATAATTCAACTTTTTCATCCCACACATCATTCACCAAGGTCTTGATACATGGTCTCTACATAGAAAGCTCATGGAGTCTAATCAAAGCGAGTCAAACATTACCACAACCATGGGTGATACTCAACATGAGTTTGGCATGCCTTCTTCTTTACTCACCTCAAATTATTACCAAACCCCATTACCATCCTCATTAGGGGTTATTCCTACTTTAGAGAACAACACACATTCCACCCACTAGTACAAAAACAACAATATATGACTAAAAAAACTACTAAAAACTACATATAAATGACTGAACATGGTCATGTGACCATTAGTAGTTTATTGCCAATCATTTATAGCACGATCGAATTGATGACTAAACCATTTTTAGTCATTTATTGGTTGTTTTGATTGATCGATTTGGTAGTATATTTAGTCATTGATTGTTGTAATATGGTCACTTATTTAGTCATTTTTTATTTACTGATATATTTAGTTTTTGATTTAGTCATTGATTGTTGTAATCTGGTCACTTATTTAGTCATTTTTTATTCACTAATATATTTAGTCATTGATTATAGTAATTTGGTCACTTTTTTAGTCTTTGATTATAGTAATCTGGTCACTTATTTAGTCATTTTTTATTCACTAATATATTTAACTAGTCACTGATTGTTGTAATTTGGTCACTTATTTAGTCATTTTTTATTAACTGAAATATTTAGTTGCTAATTTAGTCATTGATTGTTGTTAACTGGTCACTTATTTAATCATTTTTATTCATTGATTTCCATCCATTGGTGGTGTATTTAGTCATTAATTTTAATCAATTTGGTAGTTTATTTAATTGTTTTTGTTCACTGATTTCTGTCAACTGGTAGTATATTGATACATTGTTTATTAATTGCATAATCATTATACTTAGTCATATTTATTCACTGATTTTTATCAATTGGTAGTATATTTAGTCAATTGGTAGTTTATTTAATTGTTTTTGTTCACTGATTTCTGCCTAAAAGTGCTTGAAATGAGACAATGTGTTTGAGGTTTAAACATAAAACATAGAAAAACATAATCAATCATTCATTTATACATAATGAAACAACTATTAAGAATGAAAAATACTAAAATTTTATTGATAAATTAAGGTGTTCTTACAAAAAATACAAGACTTAAATATGTGTCTTAATCTGCTTTGAAAAATGTTTTACAAAGTGTGTTTCTCAGTACTGTGATTGAGAAAACTGAGTTACAATGCTCTATTTTTTGCTTATACAACTCTAAAACATGAAATAACTACTTGAAAAATGAAGCGTCTAGAAGATTTGGTACAAATCCAATCCGATCACAAACATTTATTAGTGGATGAACATCTAGAATTCTTTCTTCCATAAGAAAGTTCTTTATCTTTTTAGCACCATAGAAGTTTGGCTCTCTGGTTACACGTTCCACCTCCTTGATTTGTCCAATTTTGGTTGCTTCTTCAATGTATTTTAAGTGAATGTTGGGATCCTCACTACTAATGACATTGAAAATATAGTTTACCATATAAGTACAAGGTTCCCAAGCTACTACAAAATTACTTCCTCAAATAGATCAATGAATATTAGTGAAAAAATGATACAAGTGACAATCCAAATTCAAATCACCTGGAGCTCAAATATGCACCTAAGAAGAAATATATCCATTCATAAGACTTGAATTGTTCAAAAAACTTGATGCATTAATCTACACCCAATTGTTCAAAATGTCCCTTGGTAGCCTGTGCGACATGAAAGAAGTTAACATAAAAAATAAGAGAGAAATTGTCAATGTCATCTAGAGCCAACATTATTAATTTGAAATAAATAAAAGGTTCACAATTTTTACCTAGAAATTTATTTGGAGATTTCCCCTCAGGTTGATAGGGAGATCTTTCATGCACTCCAATGCCTACTCTCTAGAAAGGGTCCCAAAGAACTCAGCAAGGGCTTGAGAAATATTGTAATCAATAAGTGAATTGGTAGTTTCTATTCAATTTCAAGAGCACATCATGTTTCATAGACCTGTGGCTCGATAACATGGGTGTTGACAATGGCATGTTTAATATCGGGAAACTTTGTATAGTGTTTACCCAAAATTTACAATATTAGTGATAAACATCAACTATGTCATTTTTTTTTTCAAATATTTTAGTGGCCACCATGTGAAGGTCCCTTCTTTCTCTTTTAGATGGACAACTCCATCTATTTTGTTTTCATAATCAATGGGTATGTTACTTGTATCCATGTACAATAGATAGTGAGTGAATCCGCCCAATGCCCACAACTACACCATCAAACAGATCCAACACCTGAACTTTATCCCCTTCTTGGAGTTTATCAATAAATTTCTGCAAAAAAAAAAAACAAATACACATTATATTGTTTTTGACAGCTTTATGTAATTTCTTATGTCTTGGAACAAATCAGTTTTTGTATGTGCTTTTTTTTTATTTTGTTGAATAACAAAGAAGAAACTTTTTACTCTAAAAAAAAAAAACTCATTGTGAGGTACAAACAAATGGAGGGAAAGACTATAGTTGTGCTAGACTGTATGATTATTTCAGAAAGAGACATGGATTGGTAATGAAGTCCCCCCAACTGAGGACCATGACATCCCAAAACACAATTCACTAATGCATTGTCAAAATCTATGTATGCACTCTATTACAACTAAGCTCTAAGCTTCCATATGTAAGTTATATGTTCTCCCTTATTTCCATAATCTATGTATAGTAGCTAATTACACTTCACTACTATTCTAGCTAGCTTCTATCAAATAGGTAATGATTACCCTTATTTACATAATAAAAAAACCATTACTTACTTGCATGTGGTTTCATAGCACTCACCTCGAGTTCAGCATGACTACTACTATGAATATCATGTGCATGCTTTTTGACTTCATCATCATAATCACTATCAATGTCATTGATATGAAGTTGTACAGCTTTGCAAAGAGTTCTTTTGACATGGCCTTTTTCTTTTTGTTTTACTTTCATATAATTGCTTTGCATGTGGTTTAATCATCATGCAAAAATTAATATAAGTCAAGTAAAGAATGAAAAAGCTATAATTTTTTGTCCATAAGAACATTTTAAGCATGAAAAATGACAAAACATTGGGACATATTAACTTACAACTTAAATAATGCAAAAGCTATAAATTTTTGTCCAAAAGAAGAATGACAAAACATTGGGACAAATTAACTTACAACTTAAAGAATGAAAAAGCTATAATTTTTTGTCCAAAAGAACATTTTGAGCATGAAGAATGACAAAAAATTGGGACAGATAACTGGCAACTATTATATTACCTCAACTTCAGCACAACTATGACGAATGTGTTGCACATTCTTGTCTAGTTCATCACGATCACTATAATCAATATCGGCAGCTCTAATGTTGAAACCATGAAGGCATTTTTGTTTTCCTATTGCTTTGATAAAATTGCTCTGCATGTGATTTAACCATCGTGCAAAAAAATATACAAAGCATTCAATAGTCAAGTAAAGAATG